>NW_024121118.1:189498-361511 GCF_016745375.1 Pimephales promelas | reverse complement strand
AAAAACTGTGATTTGTACTTTGACTTACTAATCATGTCTGTAAGTGGGAAGCAGTCCAGACATGATCGTTGCTTCAGGCGATGTTTGCGTACCGGTCTCGACCAGGCTCCTGTAGTCCTTCAGAACCTCAGCCTGACGTCGTTCGCTCCCACGTTCAGAACAACAACTCCGATGCGCTCGTCACCGTTCAGGATCTCGGGGAACCTGTGCAGCAACATCAAGAACATTGAGCACCAAGATCGCAGTGAGTGCCACACCTTACCCTACCGGAGGTAGCACAGACATGACGGATCATGGACGTTGCCGATTATCACGAGGTCGTCGCGTTCCAACTCGCGAAGAGGGGAGAAGCGGTTCTCGGGTCGAGATCTCGAAGACCGGGAGGGGCGGCGGAGAGGTTCTAGCTCTGGTCCTGGCTCGTGTCTTCCGCTGTGTGATCCATGATTGTGTTGTGTCTGTGCCGGACTGAATGAAGCCAGAGATATCGCGTCCTCCTGGGCAGAGAAACGCATGGAGTAGACGAAGTCAGAGTCAAAGAGTACTAACCACTGACTTGTGACTAACGGCGTGTGATGTTTCAAGCGCTGACCGCCAATCCAGCAGCTCACAGGCAGAGTCGTCTCTCCACAGGCGTCACTAAAACGAGGAATAGACTCAGTTTCAATATAATGTTCCACACTAAGCATATCAATTAAAGTTTGGACAAAGACTTTGACTTACTATTTATTAGGTGTGTGCAAATAATCTACTGAACCTTCCTGTCCTTGTCTGTACGTGGGAAGCGGCCCCAGACACGATGATCGTTGCTTCAGGCGATGTGTTGCATATCGTCTCGATCAGGCTCCTGTAGAACTTCTTCAGAACCTCAGCCTGATGTTGTTCACTCCGCGTGCAGTACAGCAGCTCCGACAAACTGGAGTTGACGAACGCCATTTTTCTCGCGGACAAGCGCCCCGAAATAACAGCAGAAAACAGATGGGAAATAATTAGCATAGCTGAAGTCCATAATGATTTCCCTTACACAGGAGTAGATTCCAGAGTTTGAGCATAAAGAATTCAAGTTTGAGCCTAACTTTACTTCTGGAATATTTACATTAACAAATAATTAATGCTAATTACAAGTAATCGTCTGCCAGTGTTCATAAACCTTAAGCAAGAACTGACCACAGAGAAGTCATCTGAACAATTGTAAATACCATGCGAATGCTTATGATTTAGGGCAGATTTGACTTATTAGACCTAACCTAAGGATAATAAATAATAAAGTTAAAAGGTGTTCAGATTAAAGCACACACCGTAAAACATGGCACCCAACGTGGGGCTTTAACAGTTTAATTCTGGCCAGTAATTGAACAGTTAAGCGCCTGCTAAATAGCGTGTGCGCAGCGTGGATATGCTTAAGGATTAGAAATTTATTTTCTTTTTTAAAGATAAATCAATTAAAAGACGACTAATAAAACTTAGTCGGAAAAAAAATCTAGAAAAGATTATTTAAAGAAGACAGAGAAAGGGTTAGATGTGTTGCGTACCGTCTCGATCAGGCTCCTGTAGTTCCTCTTCAGAACCTCAGCCTGATGTCGTTCGCTCCCACGTTAGGCACAACAGCTCCGACGCGCTCATCACCGTTCAGGACCTCGGGAACCTGTGCAGCAACATCAAGAACATGAGCACCAGGAAAGCAGTGAGTGCACACCTGATCCTTACCTGAGATAGCACGGACATGACGGATCATGGACGTGCCGATTATCACGGCGTCGTCGCGTTCCGACTCGCGAAGAGGGGAGAAGCGTTTCCGGGTCGAGATCTCAAAGACCGGGAGGGGCGGCGGAGAGGTTCTAGCTCTGGTCCTGGCTCGTGTCTTCCGCTGTGTGATCCATGGTGTTGTGTCTGTGCCGGACTGAATGAAGCCAGAGATGATCGCGTCCTCCTGGGCAGAGAAACGCATGGAGTAGACGTAGTCAGAGTCAAAGAGTAACTAACCATTGACTTGTGAGCATTGGCGTGTGATGTTTCAAGCGCTGACCGCCAATCCAGCAGCTCACAGGCAGAGTCGTCTCTCCACAGGCGTCACTAAACGAGGAAGACACAGTTTCAATATAATGTTCCACACTAAGCATATCAATTAAGTTTGGACAAAGACTTTGATTTGGACTTTGACTTACTATTTATTAGATTTGTGCAAATAATCTACTGAACCTTTCCTGTCCTTGTCTGTACGTGGGAAGCGGCCCAGACACGATGATCGTTGCTTCAGGCGATGTGTTGCATATCGTCTCGATCAGGCTCCTGTAGAACTTCTTCAGAACCTCAGCCTGATGTTGTTCACTCCCACGTGCAGTACAGCAGCTCCGACAAACTGGAGTTGACGAACACCATTTGTCTCGGGACAAGCGTCCCGAGATAACAGCAGAAAACAGATGGAAAATAATTAGCATAGCTGAGGTCCATAATGATTTCCCTTACACAGGAGTAGATTCCAGAGTTTTGCAGCGTAAAGAATTTAAGTTTGAGCCTAACTTTTATTTCTAGAATATTTACATTAATAAATAACTAATGCTAATTACAAGTAATCGTCTAGCAGTATCGTTAATAATCCTTAAGCAAGAACTGACCACAGAGAAGTCATCTGAACAATTGTAAATACCATTCAAATTATTATGATTTAGGGCAGATTTGACTTACTCGACCTAACCTGAGGATAAAAAATAATAATGTTAAAGGTGTTAAAATTAAAGCGCACACACACACACCGTAAAACATGGCGCCCAACGTGGGGCTTTAATTGTTCAATTCTGGCCAGTAATTGAACAGTTAAGTGCCTTCTAAATAGCATGTGTGTGGATATGCATAAGGATTAAAAATATTTCTTTTTTTGGAAAAAAAAAAAAGATACATCACCAAATAGAAGACGACTAGACAAACTTAGTCGAAAAAAAGATACTAATCTAGAAAAGATTATTTAACACCCAAAACGGGTTAGACGTGCACATAAAAAAATGAAGGGTTGAAGGGTGATTGAAAGTCTAATAAGTCTATTCCAAAGAGGCTAAGCTATGGCAGCAAAAGCCCAGGAAAAATCCAGCATGACTTTTATACAACCATATACATGGGGTGATTCTCGTATATTAGGATGGCAAAAGATAGCCTTACAGGCAGAGACATCAGTCCAAGAGATAGAACCAGGAGAAACATTCCTTTCAAAGGAGCGACTTTGACTTACTAGTCATTAGGTGTGTAACGTCTTGGAGATGTCCGACAGAACTGCCGCTCCGATTCTGCTGAGGTGAAGCATAATAGAGCCTAGGTCTCTCCCAGAACAGATTCCAATTATTTACAAAGAGCAGTTTCTGTTCATTACACAATGACATTAATCATTCAATTAGTGCAAATAATCTACTGAACCTTTCCTGTCCTTGTCTGTAAGAGGGCAGCGGTCCAGACACAATGATCGTTGCTTCAGGCGATGTGTTGCGTACCGTCTCGATCAGGCTCCTGTAGTCCTTCAGAACCTCAGCCTGATGTTGTTCGCTCCCACGTTCAGAACAACAGCTCTGATGTGCTCATCAGATGTAAAATAGCCTACTGGCTAATTCTGGCACACTGTACATTTAATCATGTATCATTAGTGTGCATTTTCCCTGTTAAATAAACCTGAAATAAATAAATAAATAAATAAATCACCGTTCAGGATCTCCGGAACCTGTGGAGCGACATCAAGAACATGAGCACCAGGAAAGCAGTGAGTGCACACCTTATCCTTACCTGAGGTAGCACATGACATGACAGACCATTGTCGTGCCAATGACCACAGGATCTCGGGGCACAGCGGAGAAGCGGTTCCGGGTCGAGATGTCGAAGACCAGGAGGGGTGTCAGAGAGGTTCTAGCTCTGGTCCTGGCTCATGTCTTCCGCTGTGTGATCCATGGTGTTGTGTCGGTGCCGGACTGAATGAAGCCAGAGATGATCGCGTCCTGGGCAGAGAAACGCATGGAGTAGACAAAGTCAGAGTCAAAGAGTAACTAACCACTGACTTGTGAACATCGGCTTGTGATGTTTCAAGCGCTGACCGCAGATCAAGCAGCTCACAGGCAGAGTCGTCTCTCCACAGGCGTCACTAAACGAGTAATAGACACAGTTTCAATATAAATGTTCCACACTAAGCATATCAATTAAGTTTGGACAACAAAAACTGTGATTTGGACTTTGACTTACTAGTCATGTCTGTAAGTGGGAAGCAGTCCAGACATGATCATTGCTTCAGGCGATGTTTTGCGTACAGTCTTGACCAGGCTCCTGTAGTCCTTCAGAACCTCAGCCTGATGTCGTTCGCTCCCGAGTTCAGCATAACAACTCCGACGCGTTCATCACCGTTCAGGATCTCGGGAACCTGTGCAGCAACATCAAGAACATGAGCACCAAGATAGCAGTGAGTGTGCACCTTATCCTTACCTGAGGTAGCACAGACATGACGGACCATGGACGTGCCCATGATCACGGTGGCGTCGCGTTCCGACTCGCGAAGAGGGGAGAAGCGGTTTCGGGTCGAAATCTCGAAGACCGGGAGGGGCGGCGGAGAGGTTCTTGCTCTGGTCCTGGCTCGTGTCTTCCGCTGTGTGATCCATGGTGTTGTGTCGATGCCAGAGTGAATGAAGCCAGAGATGATCGCATCCTCCTGGGCAGAGAAACACATAGAGTAGACGAAGTCAGAGTTAAAGAGCAACTAACCACTGACTTGTGAGCAACGGCGTGTGATGTTTCAAGTGCTGACCGCCAATCCAGCAGCTCACAGGCAGAGTCGTCTCTCCACAGGCGTCACTAAACGAGGAAGACACAGTTTCAATATAATGTTCCACACTAAGCATATCAATTAAGTTTGGACAAAGACTTTGATTTGGACTTTGACTTACTATTTATTAGATTTGTGCAAATAATCTACTGAACCTTTCCTGTCCTTGTCTGTACGTGGGAAGCGGCCCAGACATGATGATCGTTGCTTTAGGCGATGTGTTGCATACCGTCTCGATCAGGCTCCTGTAGAACTTCTTCAGAACCTCAGCCTGATGTTGTTCACTCCCGCGTGCAGTACAGCAGCTCCGACAAACTGGAGTTGATGAACGCCATTTTTCTCGGGACAAGCGCCCCAAGATAACAGCAGAAAACAGATGGGAAATAATTAGCATAGCTGATGTCCATAACGATTTCCCTTACACATGAGTAGATTCCAGAGTTTTGGAGCATAAAGAATTCAAGTTTGAGCCCAACTTTTATTTCTGGAATATTTCCATTAATAAATAACTATTGCTAATTACAAGTAATCGTCTGGCAGTGTTCATAAACCTTAAGCAAGAACTGAACACAGAGAAGTCATCTGAACAATTGTAAATACCATGCAAATGCTTATGACTTAGGGTAGATTTGACTTACTCGACTTAACCTAAAGATAATAAATAATAAGGTTAAAAGGTGTTAAGATTAAAGCACACACTCCGTAAAACATGGCGCCCAACGTGGGGCTTTAACTGTTCAATTCTGGCCAGTAATTGAACAGTTAAGCGCCTGCCAAATAGCGTGTGCGTGGATTTGCTTAAGGATTAGAAATGCATTTTCTTTTTTAAAAATACATCAATTAGAAGAAGACTAATGAAACTTAGTCAAAAAAAATATCTAGAATAGATTATTTAAAGAAGACACAGAAAGAGTTAGATGTGCAAGGCTCGTTACTTCAGGCAATGTGTTGCGTACCGTCTCGATCAGGCTCCTGTAGTCCTTCAGAACCTCAGCCTGATGTCGTTCACTCCCACATTCAGCACAACAGCTCCGACATGCTCATCACCGTTCAGGATCTCAGGAACCTGTGCAGCAACATCAAGAACATGAGCACCAGGGAAGCAGTGAGTGCACACCTTATCCTTACCTGAGGCAGCGCGGACATGACAGATCATGGACGTGCCGATTATCACGAGGTCGTCGCGTTCCGACTCGCGAAGAGGGGAGAAGCGTTTCGGGGTCGAGATCTCAAAGACCGGTAGGGGCGGCAGAAAAGTTCTAGCTCTGGTCCTGGCTCGTGTCTTCCGCTGTGTGATCCATGGTGTTGTGTCGGTGCCGGACTGAATGAAGCCAGAGATGATCGCGTCCCCCTGGGCAGAGAAACGCATGGAGTAGACGAAGTCAGAGTCAAAGAGTAACCAACCACTGACTTGTGAGCAACGGCGTGTGATGTTTCAAGCGCTGACCGCCAATCCAGCAGCTCACAGGCAGAGTCGTCTCTCCACAGGCGTCACTAAACGAGGAATAGACGCATTTTCAATATAATGTTCCACAGCAAGCTTATCAATTAAGTTTGGACAACAAAAACTGTGATTTGTACTTTGACTTACTAATCATGTCTGTAAGTGGGAAGCAGTCCAGACATGATCGTTGCTTCAGGCGATGTTTTGCGTACCGTCTCGACCAGGCTCCTGTAGTCCTTCAGAACCTCAGCCTGACGTCGTTCGCTCCCACGTTCAGAACAACAACTCCGATGCGCTCGTCACCGTTCAGGATCTCGGGGAACCTGTGCAGCAACATCAAGAACATGAGCACCAAGATCGCAGTGAGTGCACACCTTACCCTTACCGGAGGTAGCACAGACATGACGGATCATGGACGTGCCGATTATCACGAGGTCGTCGCGTTCCAACTCGCGAAGAGGGGAGAAGCGGTTCCGGGTCGAGATCTCGAAGACCGGGAGGGGCGGCGGAGAGGTTCTAGCTCTGGTCCTGGCTCGTGTCTTCCGCTGTGTGATCCATGGTGTTGTGTCTGTGCCGGACTGAATGAAGCCAGAGATATCGCGTCCTCCTGGGCAGAGAAACGCATGGAGTAGACGAAGTCAGAGTCAAAGAGTAACTAACCACTGACTTGTGACTAACGGCGTGTGATGTTTCAAGCGCTGACCGCCAATCCAGCAGCTCACAGGCAGAGTCGTCTCTCCACAGGCGTCACTAAACGAGGAATAGACTCAGTTTCAATATAATGTTCCACACTAAGCATATCAATTAAGTTTGGACAAAGACTTTGACTTACTATTTATTAGGTGTGTGCAAATAATCTACTGAACCTTTCCTGTCCTTGTCTGTACGTGGGAAGCGGCCCAGACACGATGATCGTTGCTTCAGGCGATGTGTTGCATATCGTCTCGATCAGGCTCCTGTAGAACTTCTTCAGAACCTCAGCCTGATGTTGTTCACTCCCGCGTGCAGTACAGCAGCTCCGACAAACTGGAGTTGACGAACGCCATTTTTCTCGGGACAAGCGCCCCGAAATAACAGCAGAAAACAGATGGGAAATAATTAGCATAGCTGAAGTCCATAATGATTTCCCTTACACAGGAGTAGATTCCAGAGTTTGAGCATAAAGAATTCAAGTTTGAGCCTAACTTTTACTTCTGGAATATTTACATTAACAAATAATTAATGCTAATTACAAGTAATCGTCTGGCAGTGTTCATAAACCTTAAGCAAGAACTGACCACAGAGAAGTCATCTGAACAATTGTAAATACCATGCGAATGCTTATGATTTAGGGCAGATTTGACTTATTAGACCTAACCTAAGGATAATAAATAATAAAGTTAAAAGGTGTTCAGATTAAAGCACACACCGTAAAACATGGCACCCAACGTGGGGCTTTAACAGTTTAATTCTGGCCAGTAATTGAACAGTTAAGCGCCTGCTAAATAGCGTGTGCGCAGCGTGGATATGCTTAAGGATTAGAAATTTATTTTCTTTTTTAAAGATAAATCAATTAAAAGACGACTAATAAAACTTAGTCGGAAAAAAAATCTAGAAAAGATTATTTAAAGAAGACAGAGAAAGGGTTAGATGTGTTGCGTACCGTCTCGATCAGGCTCCTGTAGTTCCTCTTCAGAACCTCAGCCTGATGTCGTTCGCTCCCACGTTAGGCACAACAGCTCCGACGCGCTCATCACCGTTCAGGACCTCGGGAACCTGTGCAGCAACATCAAGAACATGAGCACCAGGAAAGCAGTGAGTGCACACCTGATCCTTACCTGAGATAGCACGGACATGACGGATCATGGACGTGCCGATTATCACGGCGTCGTCGCGTTCCGACTCGCGAAGAGGGGAAAAGCGTTTCCGGGTCGAGATCTCAAAGACCGGTAGGGGCGGCAGAGAGGTTCTAGCTCTGGTCCTGGCTCGTGTCTTCCGCTGTGTGATCCATGGTGTTGTGTCGATGCCGGACTGAATGAAGCCAGAGATGATCGCGTCCTTCTGGGCATAGAAAAGCATGGAGTAGACGAAGTCAGAGTCAAAGAGTTACTAACTACTGACTTGTGAACATCGGCTTGTGATGTTTCAAGCGCTGACCGCCGATCCAGCAGCTCACAGGCAGAATCGTCTCTCCACAGGCGTCACTAAACGAGGAATAGACAGTTTCAATAGAATATTCCATACTAAGCATATCAATTAAGTTTGGACAACAAAAACTGTGATTTGGACTTTGACTTACTATTTATTAGGTGTGTGCAAATAATCTACTGAACCTTTCCTGTCCTTGTCTGTACGTGGGAAGCGGCCCAGACACGATGATCGTTGCTTCAGGCGATGTGTTGCATACCGTCTCGATCAGGCTCCTGTAGAACTTCTTCAGAACCTCAGCCTGATGTTGTTCACTCCCACGTGCAGTACAGCAGCTCCGACAAACTGGAGTTGACGAACACCATTTGTCTCGGGACAAGCGTCCCGAGATAACAGCAGAAAACAGATGGAAAATAATTAGCATAGCTGAGGTCCATAATGATTTCCCTTACACAGGAGTAGATTCCAGAGTTTTGCAGCATAAAGAATTTAAGTTTGAGCCTAACTTTTATTTCTAGAATATTTACATTAATAAATAACTAATGCTAATTACAAGTAATCGTCTAGCAGTGTTGTTAATAAACCTTAAGCAAGAACTGACCACAGAGAAGTCATCTGAACAATTGTAAATACCATTCGAATGCTTATGATTTATGGCAGATTTGACTTACTCGACCTAACCTGAGGATAGTAAATAAGGTTAAAAGGTGTTAAGATTAAAGCACACACTCCGTAAAACATGGCACCCAACGTGGGGCTTTGACCGTTCAATTCTGGCCAGTAATTGAACAGTTCAGCGCCTGCTAAATAGCATGTGCGTGGATATGCTTAAGGATTAGAAATGTATTTTCTTTTTAAAAGATAAATCAATTAGAAGACGACTAATGAAACTTAGTCGAAAAAAAAAAATCTAGAAAAGATTATTTAAAGAAGACACAGAAAGGGTTAAATGTGCAAGGCTCGTTACTTCAGGCGACGTATTGCGTACCGTCTCGATCAGGCTCCTGTAGTCCTTCAGAACCTCAGCCTGATGTCGTTCGCTCCCACGTTCAGCACAACAGCTCCGACGTGCTCATCACCGTTCAGGATCTCGGGAAGCTGTGCAGCAACATCAAGAACATGAGCACCAGGAAAGCAGTGAGTGCACACCTTATCCTTACCTGAGGTAGCACGGATATGACGGATCATGGACGTGCCCATGATCACGGTGGCGTCGCGTTCCGACTCGCGAAGAGGGGAGAAGCGTTTCCGGGTCGAGATCTCGAAGACCGGGAGGGGCGGCGGAGAGGTTCTAGCTCTGGTCCTGGCTCGTGTCTTCCGCTGTGTGATCCATGATGTTGTCCGTGCCGGACTGAATGAAGCCAGAGATGATCGCGTCATGGGCAGAGAAACGCATGGAGTAGACGAAGTCAAAGTCAAAGAGTAACCAACCACTGTCTTGTGAGCATCGGCTTGTGATGTTTCAAGCGCTGACCGCCAATCCAGCAGCTCACAGGCAGAGTCGTCTCTCCACAGGCGTCACTAAACGAGGAATAGACACAGTTTCAATATAATGTTCCACACTAATCATATCAATTAAGTTTGGACAAGAAAAACTGTGATTTGGACTTTGACTTACTAGTCATGTCTGTAAGTGGGAAGCAGTCCAGACATGATCGTTGCTTCAGGCGATGTGTTGCATACCGTCTCGACCAGGCTCCGGTAGTCCTTCAGAACCTCAGCCTGATGTCGTTCACTCCCACGTTCAGCACAACAGCTCCAACGCGCTCATCACCGTTCAGGATCTCGGGAACCTGTGCAGCGACATCAAGAACATGAGCACCAGGAAAGCAGCGAGTGCACACCTTACCCTTACCTGAGGTAGCACGAACATGACGGATCATGGACGTGCTGCTTATCAAGGCGTCATCGCATTCCGACTCGCGAAGAGGGGAGAAGCGTTTCCGGGTCGAGATCTCGAAGACCGGGAGGGGCGACGGAGAGGTTCTTGCTCTGGTCCTGGCTCGTGTCTTCCGCTGTGTGATCCATGGTGTTGTGTCTGTGCCGGACTGAATGAAGCCAGAGATGATCGCGTCCTCCTGGGCAGAGAAACGCATGGAGTAGACGTAGTCAGAGTCAAAGAGTAACTAACCATTGACTTGTGAGCATTGGCGTGTGATGTTTCAAGCGCTGACCGCCAATCCAGCAGCTCACAGGCAGAGTCGTCTCTCCACAGGCAGAGTCGTCTCTCCACAGGAGTCACTAAACGAGGAATAGACACAGTTTCAATATAATGTTCCACACTAAGCATATCAATTAAGTTTGGACAACAAAGATTGTGATTTGGACTTTGACTTACTATTTATTAGGTGTGTGCAAATAATCTACTGAACCGTTCCTGTCCTTGTCTGTACGTGGGAAGCGGCCCAGACACGATGATCGTTGCTTCAGGCGATGTGTTGCATACCGTCTCGATCAGGCTCCTGTAGAACTTCTTCAGAACCTCAGCCTGATGTTGTTCACTCCCACGTGCAGTACAGCAGCTCCAACAAACTGGAGTTGACGAACGCCATTTTTCTCGGGACAAGTGTCCCGAGATAACAGCAGAAAACAGATGGGAAATAATTAGCATAGCTGATGTCCATAATGATTTCCCTTACACAGGAGTAGATTCCAGAGTTTTGCAGCATAAAGAATTTAAGTTTGAGCCTAACTTTTATTTCTGGAATATTTACATTAATAAATAACTAATGCCAATTACAAGTAATTGTCTAGCAGTGTTAATAAACCTTAAGCAAGAACTGACCACAGAGAAGTCATCTGAACAATTGTAAATACCATTCAAATTATTATGATTTAGGGCAGATTTGACTTACTCGACCTAACCTGAGGATAATAAATAATAAGGTTAAAAGGTGTTAAGATTAAAGCACACACTCCGTATAACATGGCGCCCAACGTGGGGCTTTAACTGTTCAATTCTGGCCAGTAATTGAACAGTTCTGCGCCTGCTAAATAGTGTGTGCGTGGATATGCTTAAGGATTAGAAATTTATTTTCTTTTAAAAAAAAAAGAAAAGAAAAAAGATAATCAATTAGAAGACAACTAGTGAAAAAAAAAATCTAGAAAAGATTTAAAGAAGACCCAGAAAGGGTTAGATGTGCACATAACAAATAAGTTAAGAGTGAAGGAAAGACTAATAAGTCTATACAAAAGAGGCTAAGCTATGGCAGCAAAAGCCCAGGAAAAAAAAAGGCAGCACTTTTATACAAGCATATACATGGGGTGATTCTCATGTATTAGGATGGCAAAAGATAGCCTTACAGGCAGAGACAGTCCAAGAGAAACACTCCTTTCACTTACTAGTCATCTGGTGTGTAACGTCTTGGAGATGTCCGACAGAACAGCCGCTCCGATTCTGCTGGGGTGAAGGCCATCAGCACAATACAGCCTAAGTCTCTCCTAGAACAGATTCCAATTATTTACAAAGAGCAGTTTCTGTTCATTACACAATGACATTAACCATTCATTTAGTGCAAATAATCGACTTAACCTTTTCTGTCCTTGTCTGTACGTGTGAAGCGGACCAGACACGATGATCGATGCTTCAGGCGATGTGTTGCGTACCGTCTCGATCAGGCTCCTGTAGTCCTTCAGAAACTCAGCCTTATGTCGTTCGCTCTCACGTTCAGCACAACAGCTCCGACGCGCTCATCACCGTTCAGGATCTCAGGAACCTGTGCAGCAACATCAAGAACATGAGCACCAGGAAAGCAGTGAGTGCGCACCTTACCCTTACCGTAGCACGGACCGTAGCACGGATATGACGGACCATGGACGTGCCGATGATCACGGTGTCGTCGCGTTCCGACTCGCGAAGAGGGGAGAAGCGGTTCCAGGTGGAGATCTCGAAGACCGGGAGGGGTGGCGGAGAGGTTCTAGCTCTGGTCCTGGCTCGTGTCTTCCGCTGTGTGATCATGGTCCATGGTGTTGTGTCGGTGCCAGAGTGAATGAAGCCAGAGATGATCGAGTCCTCCTGGGCAGAGAAACGCATGGAGTAGACGAAGTCAGTCAAAGAGTAACCAACCACTGGCTTGTGAGCATCGGCACGTAATGTTTCAAGCGCTGACCGCCGATCCAGCAGCTCACAGCCCCCAGGCATCAAGTCATCTCTCCACAGGCGTCGAGTCGTATCTCCACAGGCGTCACTAAACAAGGAATAGACAGTTTCAATATCATGTTCCACACTAAGCATATCATTTAAGTTTGGACAACAAAGATTGTGATTTGGACTTTGATTTACTAGTCATTAGGTGTGAAACGTCTTGGAGAGGTCCAACAGAACAGCCGCTCCGATTCTGCTGGGGTGAAGGCCATCAGCACGATACAGCCTAGATCTCTCCTAGAACAGATTCCAATTATTTACAAAGAGCAGTTTCTGTTCATTACACAATGACATTAACCATTCATTTAGTGCAAATAATCGACTTAACCTTTCCTGTCCTTGTCTGTACGAGGGCAGCGGTCCAGACACGATGATCGTTGCTTCAGGCGATGTGCTGCGTACCGTCTCGATCAGGCTCCTGTAGTCGTTCAGAACCTCCGTCTGCCGCAGCCTGATGTCGTTCGCTCCCGCGTGCAGTAAAACCGCTCCAAAAAACTGGAGTTGACGAACGCCATTTCTCCGGACAAGCGTCCCGAGATAACAGCAGAAAACAGATGGGAAATAATTAGCATAGCTGATGTTCATAATGATTTCCCTTACACAGGAGTAGATTCCACAGTTGGAGCATAAAGAATTTAAGTTTGAGCCTAACTTTTCTTTCTGGAATATCTACATTAATAAATAACTAATGCTAATTACAAGTAATAGTCTAGCAGTGTTGTTAATAAACCTTAAGCAAGAACGGACCACAGAGAAGTCATCTGAACAATTGCAAGTACCATTCAAATGCTTATGATTTAGGGCAGATTTGACTTACTCAACCTAACCTGAGGATAATAAATAATAATGTTAAAAGGTGTTGAGATTAAAGCACACCATAACATGGCGCCCAACGTGGGGCTTTAACTGTTCAATTCTGGCCAGTAATTGAACAGTTAACGCCTGCTAAATAGTGTGTGCGCGTGGATATGCTTAAGGATTAGAAATTTATTTTCTTTTTTTTTTAAAAAAAAAAAAGAAAAAAGATCAATTAGAAGACGACTAGTGAAACTTAGTCGGGAAAAAAAAAATCTAGAAACGATTATTTAAAGAAGACCCAGAAAGGGTTAGATGTGCACATAACAAATAAGTTAAAGAGTGAAGGAAAGACTAATACGTCTATACTTTTATACAAGCATATACATGGGGTGATTCTTGTGTATTAGGATGGCAAAACATAGCCTTACAGGCAGAGACAGTCCAAGAGAAACACTCCTTTCAAAGGAGCGACTTTGACTTACTAGTCATCTGGTCTGTAACGTCTTGGAGATGTCTGAGAGAACAGCCGCTTCAATTCTGCTGGGGTTAGGTTTGTCAGCACGATACAGAATAGATCTCTCCTAGAACAGATTCCAATTATTTACAAAGAGCAGTTTCTCTTCATTACACAATGATATTAACCATTCATTTAGTGCAAATAATCTACTGAACCTTTCCGGTCCTTGTCTGTACATGGGAAGCGGTCCAGACACGATGATTGTTGCTTCAGGCGATGTGTTGCGTACCGTCTCGACCAGGCTCCTGTAGTCCTTCAGAACCTCAGGCTGATGTCGTTCACTTCCACGTTCAGCACAACAGCTCCGACATGCTCATCACCGTTCAGGATCTCAGGAACCTGTGCAGCAACATCAAGAACATGAGCACCAGGAAAGCAGTGAGTGCACACCTTACCCTTACCTGAGGTAGCACAGCCATGACGGACCATGGACGTGCCGATGATCACGGCGTCGTCGCGTTCCGACTCGCGAAGAGGGGAGAAGCGGTTCCGGGTTGAGATCTCGAAGACCGGGAGGGGCGGCGGAGAGGTTCTAGCTCTGGTCCTGGCTCGTGTCTTCTGCTGTGTGATCCATGGTCCATGGTGTTGTGTCGGTGCCGGAGTGAATGAAGCCAGAGATGATCACATCCTCCTGGGCAGAGAAACGCATGGAGTAGACGAAGTCAGAGTCAAAGAGTTACCAACCACTGACTTGTGAGCACAGACGTGTGATGTTTCAAGCGCTGACCCCCGATCCAGCAGCTCGGCTTGCTTCTCCAGCAGACCACGGATCTGTTTCTCCACGTATTCCTGCTCCTGCTTCACCGAGAACAGCTTGAATGTGTCCTCACCTGCACTCAGAGGTAACATTAGACACGCATCTGATGTGTTCGCCATTATAACAGATGAAAAGTAATTTAGTAGTGATACAACGATCACAATTAATTTAGGACTGAAATGCCGGGTATAACCCGTATCCTTTCAGAGAAACGGGTGTAAAAGGAGACGGACGATAGGCAAGACGCCACGCGTGAAATGCTAGCGGGCTAAAGGCTAGTAGCCGAGATTCTGAAAATTGGATCCAAGTAGCGATAAAGCAATCCAATTGTTTTTTTTTATGAGGAATAGTATTGAAGATAAGATCACATGTTATAAAAATAGAAAGTGTTTGTTTATAAATGAGTGGTGAAGAAGAAAATCAAGGAGCGACTTTGACTTACTAGTCATCTGGTGTGTAACGTCTTGGAGATGTTGTCCGACAGAACAGCCGCTCCGATTCTGCTGGGGTTAAGTCTATCAGCACGATACAGCCTAGATCTCTCCCAGAACAGATTCCAATTATTTACAAAGCAGTTCCACAATAATATCCACAATAACATTAACCATTCATTTAGTGCAGATGGTCTACTGAACCCTTCCTGTCCTTGTCGGCACGTGGGAAGCGGTCCAGACACGATGATTGTTGCTTCAGGCGATGTGCTGTGTACGGTCTCGCTCAGGCTCCTGTAGTCCTTCAAAACCTCAGTCTGCCGCAGCCTGATGTCGTTCGCTCCCGGGTGCAGCACAACAGCTCCAACAAACGCCATTGTTCTCGGGACAAGTGCCCAAAGATGACAGCAGAAAACAGATGGGAAATAATTAGCATAGCTGATGTTCATAATGATTTCCATTACACAGGAGTAGATGTTAAACCACAAGCTCACAAACTCTCCACAACCCAACCATACGCGCCAACCCGTTTGACTAAGGCTGTCGAGCCCCACTGTCGCGGTAATGCGTTTCAGTGGTAATGTTTCCGTATGGCATACCACCTACCGCAAAAACACTATCTGCCCAACCACCCATCATTCACACAATACACACAGGAAAGTAATGACTGTAAATACTATGCAACCTATACAAGTAACCTACAGACTCTCCAAGTTTTATAGTATTAAATGCATTCGATCGGATTCAGAGGAATAAAAGGTAAGCAGTATGTGAATGCTTGGCTAAAGAGATGCGTCTTTAGTCTAGTTTTACACTGTGACAGCGAGCTAGAGCGTCGAACCATAGCGGGAAGGCTAGTCCAGAGTTTGAGCATAAAGAATTTAAGTTTGAGCCCAACTTTTATTTCTGGAATATTTACATTAATAAATAACTAATGCTAATTACAAGTAATTTTCTAGCAGTGTTGTTAATAAACCCAAGAACTGACCACAGAGAAGTCATCTGAACAAATTGTAAGTACCATTCAAATGCTTATTTCAGGGCAGATTTGACTTACTCGTAACCTGAGGATAATAAATAATAAGGTTAAATGTGTTAAGATTAAAGCACACACTGTAAAACATGACGCCTAACGTGGGGCTTTAACTGTTCAATTCTGGCCAGTAATTGAACAGTTAACTGCCTGCTAAATAGCATGCGCGTGGATATGCTTAAGGACTAGAAATTTATTTTCTTTTTTTTTTGAAAAAAAGATAAATCACCAAATAGAAGACGACTAGAGAAACTTATTGGGAAAAAATAATAATCTGGAAAAGACTTAAAGACGACCCAGAAAGGGTTAGATGTGCACATAAGAAATAAGTTAAAGAGTGAAGGAAAGACTCGATTCTGCTGGGGTTAAGTCTATCAGCACAATACAACCTAGATCTCTCCCAGAACGGATTCCAATTATTTACAAAGAGCCGTTTCTGTCCATTACACAATGACATCAACCATTTATTTAGTGCAGATAGTCTACTGAACCTTTCCTGTCCTTGTCTGTACGTGGGAAGCGGTCCAGACATGATGATCGTTGCTTCAGGCGATGTGTTGCATACCATCTCGATCAGGCTCCTGTAGTCCTTCAGAACCTCCGTCTGCCACAGCCTGATGTCGTTCGCTCCCGCGTGCAGCACAACAGCCCTGACGCGCTCGTCACTGTTCAGGATCTCGGGAACCTGTGCAGCGACATCAAGAACATGACTAACAGGAAAGCAAGAAGTAAAGAAGAAAATCAAGGATTGATGAATCAATTGAACGGAGCGGTTTCACTTTATTTGGATGGTCCCTTTAACACATTCAGTTTACTATAAGTAACGTTGTACCTACATCTCTACGAACTCTCACTAGAGTGTTAGTAGAGTATTAGTAGACTGGTAGGGTTAGGGTTAGAATAAGTTGGCATGTAGTTGCAAAGTTACTTATAGTCAGTAGATTGTCTGTTGGAGGAGCATCACAATAAAGATTTGGCAAATATTAAGCTGACAGTCTACTAATACTCTAATGAGAGTTAGTTGACATGTAGTTGAAAAGTTACTTATAGTCAACAGAATGTTCAAAAGGGACCATCAAAATAAAGTGTTACCATCACATTCTGACTGCATAAGAAGAGGCTAACACTGTTGTACTCCACAGACCGTTGAGTGCATTTATCTGGCAGCCCACTGTGAAGAGAGACACGTAGTGAACACTTAACCGACTGCTTTGCAGTGAAACCTCAAGCCGCAAGTTCTCTGTCTGTCACTTGAAGAGGATTACGTGTCTGTACAAAAAAAAAAAAGGTTTAAAGACCGTATGAAAAACCTAACTTGAAGAACTAATATATATATATATATGCAAAGGAACATAAGTGCTGTAAAAAAGACAATCATAAATTTAAACAAATGGCACATTGAATAGGACACAAGTACATAAATACAAAATGAAGAAAATGAGCAAAGGATAAAATAAGGTGGCATAAAGACACTTTGAAACCATTCTAAGTAGTAACTAAAATTGACTAAAACAAATAGGACAAATGCATAAATACAAGTAGTTTAAAGGGGAAAGAGAAGAGTTTTTGAAAGTATTACTAGATTAAATAAAGGCAAATAATGGCAAACTTGCAGATTACGATCCACATTCGCACATAGTAGCCTACACAGACATTAACAAGAACAAACTTCAAGACCGATTTAGAAAATAATTATAATAATAAATAAAAGATTAACACAGAGCTCCAAAATTTCACATTGACAATGGACTCACAACTAACACTTTTCACACGCACTCACGCCCATTATCTCACACAGAGAAAAATCAAAGCAAAGACGACACCAAACAGACTGGATAGAGAAGATTACTTTTAATATGGAACAAATTCTCAGCTCTCGGATTGTTAATTTTATTATGAAATTCAAACAATAAATATCGCGGTTTTAAATGTGTCCGATCACTGTAGCAGTTCAAGCGGCATGTGAACAGATCAAATCGCTTTAAACACACTAATGATCAATAGGTGCGCATTAAAATACAGTAACTTACTGAAATCTATGCCTCATACATGCTGTAATGTCGACCAATCAGTGTTCTCAACCGCGGAAAAAGGTCAATAACAGCCGGAGTGACTACAGTCACATAACGTTACATTTACCTGAAAAAAGACATTTAATGACCATAGCACGCAAGTATACCTGCTCTCCCAAACCCCTCCAAGGTTTAGTGAAGTTGGTAGAGGGAGGTGATGTCACTTTGTTCTTTGATCAAATACAGGTCTACATTTGATCCAATCGTCATACTTGGCTCGTCTTGGGATTGACCAAGTCAGGTTTGGGACTTCTGTAAAACAATGAGGTGTGAGAAAGTGCATTAACAAGACATTAAAAATACATGGGTGCTCAAAAAAAAAACCTCAAGTGCCTGACCTGCATCCTTGCTCAGACCGCCTCCACACACTCACACAGGACTCATAGGACAGGCTGAAACTTCAGCATCAGAGGTCGAGAACAGACGAGGGAACTAGGAGACAGCATCTTTGTAAAAGCTCAGAGGATAAATAACTCAGGTTAGCAGACCGGTGAGTAATCCACATTAAACCAGACAAAGTGTCTGAGGTGTGTTTAAATACTGTGGTGATGAGTGTGCTGATCAGGTGCAGGTGAGGATGATGGCTGGGTAATTAAGTGCAGGTGATGAGCAGGAGGAATTCTGGGAATTGCAGTTTTGAGTGATATGTAAACTTGTCTTGCCTTGATATGGCTGGACCATGGCTTTATTCTAAACCACATACTCATTGGGTACATACTTATTTCCAATTAACTTGACGAGTGCTAAAAGTGTAGGTACTTTATAGCCTGATCACATTAAGTATATGATATCTGGACATCTGCCATGTTGACGTTATCCCAAGCACAAAAACTTAAAAGATATGAGCGACAGATTTAATTCATGTATCTGTAAAATATCTTGATATTGATGAAACTTGCTCTTGTGAAACTTTGTGGTTTTGTTGAAGAATCAACTGTCCATTTATTTTGTGATTGTACCATAACCAATACATTTATGGTTATTTTCAGTTCTTATATTTTTAACCCTACTAATGTGACACACAGTGTTATCTTTAAATATTTAGAGACAAAACCCTTTCAAATAAATTAAAATAATTATATATATATATATATATATATATAGGAAATGCCATTAATATAAAACTTTGCACATTGTGTTATATATAGCTCTTGTCTGTAGTTTTCCTCCCATAGAACGTTTATTATTAATTAACCCCTTGAGTTCTCCTTGTCCGGACTCTGTTGAGTTCCTCCACACCCCTCAGTGTTGGACATGGCGGAGCGTCTGGTGCTCGGCCTATCACTCGTCAGCAGTGTGGATCCTGTGTTAGGCTGGGTCTATATGTTGCGATCCCTACGGTGAACCCATATGTGTATTCTCCACGGTACAGCTCCCTATGGCGAGTCTGTGTCTTTCGCTGTCATTCTGCCATCACTGTTCGGTGTTCCCAGTGTTATCCAAGTCTAACTGAGTGGGTCTTGTGGAACAGCAGTGAATTCTTGGCCTAAGCCTCTTCTGCTAAAAATGTCAGGAGGATCACGATGCTTTTGTCTAGGCACTGGAAGGTAGCAGCTTTAGTGGCATCTACGTCTGTATTTAAACCCGCGCCGCTGGGTGGAGTGTGAGATGCATATCTCGAACGCCAATGTGCATTGGCTTGTTTTAAAAAAGGCTGCCTAGCGTGATCCCATTCCAGTCGACGTCAACTACGTCCTCTGGTCCCTCCTTTTCAAGGGATACGCATACGCAACCAGGAGTGCTCCAAAGCTGTACACTCCGTCTAAACCTCGTATTAGCTTTGTATTTCATTTCTGTTTTTAACCATCATTTCTAGTTTATAATACTAAATACATCTTACCCAACATTTCAGATTTTTCCTTACACTGCTAACCCTGATGAGTGGAGTGAACTGAAGAGATGAAGCACCAACATGGATCTGGGAATCTGCAGGATCTGGAGAGAGTCTGTATGGAGGAATGGTCTCTAACCCTTCCCCGTGGTGAATATGAATTTCTTCTTAATGTTTATTATAAATTTATGATCGAAACTTAATTTTTTTCAAACATTCATACTTTTGTAACGTCTGAAAGGGACTATTGTAACTCTTGAAGGACAAGATAAGGGAGGCTCCGTTTCTCAACTTATAGACCTTATGTAGCCCCGCCCCTTTTCAGCTCATTGTCTTTTGATTTCCGGTCTGCATTTTCACAGCGATCTTGCATAGGTATGAATGAACTGCTCGTAAAAAATTCCCGTTCGACATTTGTTAAGACATCTGCTTTACAAATGTTCAAATATTATAATATTCTAAAGATGACGGCGCCCACGTTTCTCTGGTGCATAAGGTCTATAATCGGATTTGGAACGCAAGAACCACTGTACGAACGCACCAGCCGAACTCACGCACTCGTTTCTCTCCACTGGCCTTTCCCGAACTAATCCAATAACTGCCGGTGCAAAATAAAAACAACAATTATACAGAGTCTTTGCGCTGATACACTATTAAAAGTTATTAATTCAGGTAGGACAGAAGGTCTATAAATGCACGGCCCGTCACTGGTTATGTGCGTTTGAATATAGACCATTTCACAAGATGTAAACGGCACTGGTCCAGAAGAACTTCCTGTTTCAGTTTTTTAACACTACAAGAAAGCTGGGATAAAATACAACCAACATAACATTTAAAACTGAATCAAAAAGTTAAACAAACATCTTTAAGAGGTTTTCTCTACATGTGAAATAAAGAAAACAGTTGCAAACTGAAACAGGAAGTGCTTCTGGACCAGTGTTGTTTACATCTTGTGAAATGGTCTATATGTGAGCAGGTTTGTCATTCACAACGCTTTATCTGTAGAGTGGGAAAGGGATCCTCCATAAGGAGAGGCTAGTTGGCACTTCAGCACTGTCATCGGGTCCAGGCTAAGATCCTCGTCAGATCTGGATACGGCCTGGAAAACCTGCGGGAAAACCTCGGGATAAACAAAGACACTCAAATTAGTGTGAATGCCATTCTTCTTATGATGTAATGAGTACATCAGGATTTAAGGGAAGTGTTCCCTGTTCAGGCTGACCTAATCTAGGACACACACGAACACTCACACACACACAGACACTCCAATATTGAACACTAGAGGGAGACACAGGATCATTCATATTTTAAGTTCATCTGTTTCTATGTGTAATAATAAATAATAAATGATAATAATATGTTTATTTTATGTAGCGCCTTTTAGAGTTCTCAAGGTTGCTTTACAGTTAAGTACAAATAAACATGACATAAACAATAAAAATAAATTGAGATAGTGGTACATAAACATAGAAATCAGGGGAAACAAGTAACGAATAAAGAATGTATATCTTTCAATGGAAATAAATGCAAGTATGATGAACTTTCAATATAGCTCTACAGAGAAATCAGTTAAATCCAAGAATTATTGTATTTAATTACTTTTTCTAACATGCTTATTGCTCTGTGTAGTATTTCTGCATTCCAGCATTATTATTTCTGCAAAAATATTATTTTATATTATATTATCTGCAATAATATTATTATGATTTTTATTTATGAAAGTCTTTGGTCATTAGTGCTGTGGTGAATTACTCAACTGTGTAATTTTTAATCTAGTAAACTACTCAAAAACACTGTTCACTTCATTAACGAAAACGAGACGAAGCTCGTTTAATCATGACGATAATTATATGATCATTTAGATCATTTTTAAGCTGTAAACGCTGTAACCACAGTTGAGAGAAATTAGTTTTCAAACTAGCTAAATGAAATGAATAAATGAAAAGGAATATCCGTGAGTCTGTTAATTAATATATCCCACATGTATATCACCAAAAACGTGAACAGTGAATAAATGCAATAACTATAAAAGCCTAATTTCCTTGTGTGTTAACTCTTGCCAGTAATTAACACATTAGTTCTCTCAGCTCAAGGGTAAACTGAGGAGGTTAGTGCTTTAGCTCAGTGGTTCTCAAAGTGGGGTCCGCGGACCCCTGGTGGTCCGCGAGCTAAAGCCAGGGGGTCCGCGAAATAATTTACAACCTAATGTTTTTTTTCCATGCTATGAGTCATGTTTTCTTTATCATCTGAAAACATGCTGTTTATTCCTAAGTAACTTATATAAAGCATTTAACATAAAACAATACAAAGTAGACACTTAAAGTTTTCTATAGATAGATAATCTATGTCTTTGCGTCAAGTAGATTAGCTGCTGTTGATTTTGCGGGACGTGCGCCAGAAAGGAGATGAACCCGCATCCGGTTCTTTTCTGTATTTTTAAAAGGCATGACATTTTGTAGTCATTTATAATGTAGCCTATACACAAATAAAAAATGGACACTTTACCGTTTCGGATGATGCACTCTTGTCTTATCTATGACCATAAATAAGAGTATTCCTGTTTCCACTGCTGAGGAAAAATTCCCATGTAATTGCGCGCCGGCGTCTCGCGTGCGCGCACAATAGTCAGTTCTAGCACTGCTACTGTAGATTTGACATTAGAAGTCTGATCATTATCAAAATAAAAGTGCATAGTGACAGGGCCGTAACCACAACTGAGGTTGCAAGGATGCACATCGCGATGATACTCGTCTGAGGTGCTTCAGCAGACTAACAACGATAGCTCGTCAATGTCAAAATGTTTGAGTCGGAGTGAACTCAAAGTTCCCCGCACGACGTTTCAGTCAACGGTCATAAAGTGCGAGATAAGATGTAGGCCTTAATTAACATAAACAGCTGTTTTAGATAAAAGTTTTAAAAAACGACTGAAACAATCAGTTTGCAAAGTATTAATCAAGCTCAACTTTAACGAAGGAAAAAGCAGGTCAATAGAAACATACTGTGCCCATGAGATTAACATTATGGATTCATATATTTAACATATACTGTATGTTTTTTTTTAGCTAATTACAGTAGCTCAAATTAACAACGCACGCACCTATTAAACATAATGCCATTATCATTGTATTTATAGGCTTATGGGCTTTATTTGTGTGCAGAATAGGCCTAATTATTGAAACATTTCTCTTTTAAGGCCATTCCTGATTGGAATATGTGATTGTGTTTCGTGACATCTTGACAAAAAAAAATGTATGCCACTGACTGACATGCTTCTACTAAATCTATAGTTATCCAATTGTGGGGCCTTAAAACACCTTAAAATGCACATGTGTAGATCAAGAACATCAAAAATTCCTAAGTGAGGGATCCTAAGTGATTCCTAGCAAGATCACTTTCGTTACCTCAGTAGGCTATTTAGAAATTCCTGCATAGTACCCTGGGTGGAGACCATTCATTTTGTGCAAAAATATTTCATTTGCCTCTCACACATTAACTTTGTGCTCAATAACTGTTATAAATATGAGGGGGGGTCCTTGGAATTTTTTTTCCCCTGAAAGGGGTCCCTGGCACCAAAATGTTTGAGAACCCCTGCTTTAGCTGTTAGTGTGGATGACGGCCCCTTTAAGCGTTGCCTGGGCGACCGTGTGTGTTGTGTTTCCGCCTTTGCTCAGCGCATGCGCACGGAAGAGTCGCCCGTCCGAGGCATTTGACGAACAAACATTTCGTGACTGTCATTCACGATGGCGCATTACAGAGTGAGTAAATAAAACTCGACATTTATCCATGTAAAGATACTGTTTTACTAGAACAGAAAGAATTTGAGCTGTTGTTTAGCTTTTATAAGCTATATATCTTTCATGGACGTCGTGAAAGAACGTAAACTTTTAACTTACAGTATAAATGTGTGATAAAGTGTATGTTTGGATCTTTTATCTTCGTTAAAGCCGCTGGTGTTTTAATGTCGGTTCTCCTGAAGTTCACACAGCTGAACAGAATCTCATTAACTAGAGACACCATCCACTAACAAACACAACGCTGACTCTAATACACGACACTTGATACAAAATCTAACAAAGTAACATGTACGTTAACGTAAATGTTATTCAACTGCTCTAATATGTTAATAACCTTCTTCTGTGAATCCTCTCAGACTCGCGGCTGAATGTGTGTGTGAATGTTTCACCTACTTTAGCTCGAGGTTGGGGAAAAGTTAACTTACACACTTTGTTCTGAAGTGGAAATAGTTTGAGTGTTCTTGTGTGTTGTTTGCAGGCCTCCGAGTCGAAGCGAGAGCAGTTCAGGAGATATCTGGAGAAGGCCGGAGTCCTCGACAGTCTCACCAATGGTAAAATCACTCTTCAAACCAATATTAATCAAACATTTTGCATGCAGCTGATTTGACCTTCTGTATTTCAGTTTTGGTGGCTTTGTACGAGGAAACGGAGAAACCCAACAATGCCTTGGAGTATCCTTTACTTCCACTGAAACCAAACGCTTCTGTGCTGATCTGAGACCAGGACGTGCTGAAATCTGCTTTTCTCAGACCAGAATCTGCTCTGTCTTGTTTAGACTAATGTAAAGCAAAACTAGATTCCATTGTTTAACGTAACCGCACTTACATTCAGCTGATTAAAGATGTCTTCCTTGGTTAATTTCAATAATTTTTATTTATTTATGAACAAGCTTGGGCATGCAATGGTATAAATATATAATATATTTCAATCACTTCTGACTGTTGCGTCCAAGCTTGTGGTGAATTAAAGACACTGAATTAAATGACAAATGTTTCCTAATGTGTTTTAACTAAGACTGATATGAGTGTGGTCCTGGAGTCAGTATGACTAAGCCCTAACTAACCCAACTCCAGCTTCATCAAGCATCACCTGGGCGTCGCAGGGCCGGAGGAGGACGACTCCGAGACTCTGCGTCTGGAACTGACCGACTTACAGAAGAAATACGAGCAGCTCCTGGCCGAAAACACGGATCTGAGGAACCGGGTGAGACAATTACACAGCTTGTGTTCACTGGAGTTATGAGTGTTTGACAGGCGCCTCAGCTCATGGTGTGTGTGTGTGTGAACTTCATCTACAGCTCCTGCAGTACGAGCCAGCGCAGGAAGAAGCAACAGAATAAAACCTCGTTGCCATTTTGAAATGTATTTTTTTGCATTTGTAAAAAATATTATTTGTTCCTTAGTGTTTGTTTTGTAATACAATGTCTAAGAAGTGACAATTTATGTTCAAGTTTGTGCCTGATATTTAATAAAAGTATTTTTTGCACCGTTCTTAATTTGTGGATATTGGAATAGTAATATTAGTAGACATTTATGAAACTACAAACATACAATTCCTGTTTAACTTACAACATCAGTTATACACTTGAAGAATATAATAAAATGCATATTTAAAGATCTTAAACTAGACCTTGATGCTTTAATTATAAAACTTTATTAAAAACAATGCTTCAGAACATTTCTTCTGTGTTGGTTTTGGAAAAATATTGATAAAACTTTTCACATTTTATTTGTCAAATGTCTTTGAAGGTGAAACAGCTACTTGGATACAGGTGCATTGTGGGAAATAATCCCTTTATATCACAATAGTTTGGTGTGTATGTTTCCCTACCCTTACAGAATCTGCAAGATGATTATGATTTTTTTTTTAAATTGAGGAATGACTTTTTTCTTCAGTGTGACAATTTCTCATATTTGCACAAATTCTGAAAGGGGGTGATAAATGAGTATACAAACTATATACAAAAACAACAAAATAACACTAAGACATTTACATTATGACAGAATGATTACTTTTGGGTGAACTATCCCTTCACCAAAGCAAAACAAAAAGAGAAAGAAACCTGTCATGTGACCTATAGCATTAAAGGAGAACGGGCTTTATGCACAGCTGCACTACTTCCTGAACTTCAGCCAGCTCCTTGTTTCCTGTCTGCCATTATTGGACACACTGATTAATTCAGGTGTGGATGATTATTGTTGCCGCGACTACTGAGGTCAAGCACACCTGAATTAATCAGTGTGTCCAATAATGGCAGACAGGAAACAAGGAGCTGGCTGAAGTTCAGGAAGTAGGGCAGCTGTGCATAAAGCCAACTCTGGCGAACAATGAACCTTTGGTCTAATAACACATCGATACCTAGTCAATCGTTCTCTGAGATTTGTTTTCATGATAATCGAATGTAAAGAGTTTTATCTCTAAAAACTGTTTAGCGTATAATGCTAGTAATGGGGGCATTGACTAAGTAAAAAGAAATCGCTAGTTTATACCACTAACAAGGCTCAAAATAGCCCCACACTAACACAGTAACATAATGAGGCTCCACACATGCAAAACGAAGCATTGAGAACTTTATAAGTGTACAGACCGTTTAATAAGAAGATACTTTATGAAGACAGTCGACATGTAGGGACCCTCATTATGTTACTGTGTTAGCGTGGGGCTATTTTCAGCCTTGTTAGTGGTATAAACTAGCGATTTCTTTTTGCTTTAATAAATGCCCCCATTACTAGCGTTATACGCTAAACAGTTTTTAGAGATAAAACTCTTTACATTCGATTATCATGAAAACAAAGAAGGTTCGACTAGGTACCAAAGTGTTGTTAGACCAAAGATTAATTTTGCGCCAGAGTTCTCCTTTAATAAAAATGAAGGAATAACACACAGTAGAGTCTGTTCAGGGGTTTCATTTATAAAACTGGGCGTAGGATCCTTACTAAAAGTGTATGTGCGCCCGAAAGCCAAAAATGGCGTACGCCAAAAAATATTCAGATTTATAAAATGGTTCATACGCCAGAACCTGCGCAGAATTCCCTTTATAAACCCCAGTCAGTGGGAGATTGTGCACACGTGCATCTCCTCCCCAAAATAACCATATATGGACCTTACAACAGTTTAAATATGCATATCCTCATCTGCATATCATTTGCATATGATTAGTCATCCACGTGATACCATGTTAAGGTACAAGACGTTAGGAAAATATGAAATACAGATGTGCGTGTCACAATAAAATATTCTTTTTTTATTAGCCTATATCCTTGTTTTTGAATAAATAAATCAAATAGTGCAAAATACATTTCAGAAAAAGATTTTCTCAGTCTGTTCCACTGGCCAAATAGTATTTTTAATTAATTTAATTAATTTGCATGGAACTATTTTCTCAGACAATCTGCTATTATCATGATTAGCAATTATCTGGAGTTAAAACATTAAAACACAGCATGCCAGAGGGAAAGCGTTAAAAATATTTCTATTTATTGAATATATAAGTTTTAGATCAGTAAGATTTTTTTATGTTTTTAAATGAAGTCTCATCTGCTCACCAAGGCTGCTTTATTTGATGAAAAAAAAATGACAAACAGTAATATTGTGAAATATTATGATAATTTAAAATGACTTTTCTATTTTAATATAATTTTAAAATGTAATTTGAAAGCTGAATTTTCAACATCATTACTGTTGCTGATTACACATCAGTTTTCAGTGTCACATGATCCTTCAGAAATCATTCTAATATGCTGATTTTATGCTCAAAAACATAAATTATTATTTTCAATGTTGAAAACAGTCGTGTACCCCCCCCCCCCCAAAAAAAAATTCTATGATGAATAGAAAGTTCAAAAGAACAGCATTTATTTAAAATATAATCTTTTCTACCATTATAAATGTCTTTACTGTAACTTTTGATCAATTTAACTCATCCTTGATGAATAAAAGTATTTTCTTATTTCTTTCCCCCAAAAATAAAAAGTAAATTCTTACTGACCCCAAACTTTTGAATGGTAGTGATTAATGTTACAAAAGCTTTCCATTTCAGATCAATTCTGTTCTTTTGAACTTTCTATTCATCAAAAAATCCTGAAATAAAAACATGGATAATAATCATAAATGTTTCTTGAGCATCATATTATAATAATTTTTGTAGGATCATGTGACACTGAAGACTGGAGTAATGATGCTGTAAATTCAGTATATATTCTATACAGTGTTGGGTGTAACTATTTACTAAGTAATTAGTTACTGTAATTTAATTACTTTTCACTTGAAAATGTAAAGTAAGGGATTACTCTTCATTTATCTGTAATTTAATTACAGTTACTTCTGATGTAATTGAGGTAAATACTGTGTATAGATCAATCCGATCTCAAAGCGATTCGTACGTATTTTATGAGGTGTCTAAATATTACGACCGCACTCGTACAAATTCGTATGAATTATTGTAAAATATGTATGAAAAAAGTGTGCAATGTCATGAGATCAGACATAAAACAATAGTGGGTTTAACATCAAAATGTATTCTCTGGTGTTAAAAAGTATGTTTTTATAATATAACCTTCTCCACCTTGGTCAGTTTAAGGATAATGCAATTTTATAGTATTTTTTTGAAAGAATTAAAACGGATTCATGTCTATCCTTGTATTATTCAGCTGGTTGAGATTGACATGGGATTTTGAAAGTAATTAAATACTTTTTATAGAGAGAGTAATTAGTACAGTACTCTAATTACACTGTTGAAGAGGTAATTAGTAACTAGTAATTAATTACTTTTTTAGAGTAACTTACTCAACACTGATTCTATATTATACACTTCACTATATATTCACATAGAAAACCGCTGTTTTAAATTGTAATAATATTTCACAATATTACTGTTTGTTATTTTGTTTCTTTAATCAAATAATTGTAGCCTTGGTGAGCAGAAGAGACTTCTTTTAAAAACAAAAAAATCTTACTGATCTAAAACTTTTGACCCGTAGTGTATATATTTTTTTGCAACGTCTTCAATTGCAACGTAATGATTTCATGTAGTTTAAGTGTTTATCTCCGGTATGAGAATGGCATATTTAATCTATTTATTTCAGAAGTAAAGCATAGTTTAAATCATTCTTTCATTGATTTAAACTGTTATTGAGAACACGCACTGTATTTATTAATCATGATGATTTACGGTTTTCCTTCATCTGCCGTTAGATTATAGGCTATATCTGTGCGTTTCACTAAACGGCCCGACGCGCTCGCTGAGCGGACACTTAAGAAGGGATGGATATTGGCTTCCAGTGATCGGCTTAGTGAGTGATACTATATCTGTGGGCTATTATCTTTCTGTAGCCTATAGGCCATAATTTTCTTCAGATTTTCAGTCTAAAAGTGACCAAAAAGACATTTAACTCCAGCTCACCATCGGTGTCGCCAACTCCCTTTGTCTCCAGAATGCGCGGACGGACGGCTCAAAGTTTGCTTAAAGGTGCGCACATGCTCCCGTCAAGTTTGCTTTTTATAGATCACAACCTTTGCGCGGAAACTGGCGTACGTACGTGTCCAGCCCCGTCTGGTGCGTACGCACACTTTATAAATAAGACCCCAGATCTGCCTAAAGTGTTAAAGACACAGGAGAGTACCATGAGGATTGTCAGATCTTCAGGTCTGCTCGTCTGCTGCTGCTGGCCGGGGATGCTCTCTGTCGCCCCGGAGAGAAGCTGGGACTCTCCACAGAACTGTGGTGCCGTGACCCAGAGCTCCGCTCCGCCACGGAGTCGGGTGTGTGTGTTCTGCCGGCTCTCCTCAGGTCGGACATGGACACGGCCCGTCCGCAGCGAGTCCTCGTGCTCGGGTCGGCCTCAGGCCCGGTGCTGGAGTCTCCGCTGTCCGACCCGTTGCCCTCCATCACGGTGCTGCAGTTCCAGGCCGGGCTCACTCTCCTCTGCTTGCGCAGCGCCGTCGGGCCGGGCAGAACCGAGCTCTCGGACTCGAGCGCCAGCGGAGAGCGGGTCCCGCTCGTGTTGTTGGAGTTGCTGTTGCGCTCCAGCGGACCGAGAACGAGGTCCCGGTTCTGCCTCTGCGGGTCCAGACCCGGCTCGCCCTGCACCGGGACGAAGGTGCACAGGGGGTTGATGAGCGCGGGGTAAGTGGGGCCGTTGCCCTGCTTTTCCATGAGCGGAGCAAATCCGCCCGGGAGCGTGGGGATGGTGGCTTTACGGCCCTGGCTCACGCACGCCTGATGCACCACGGAGTTCTTCTTGCCGTAATACTCTCCCAGGTCCTCTTTCAGCTGAGGATAGTAGTCCAGGAGTCCCGCCTTCAGTTTCTTGTATGCGAGATGCAGGATCTCCATCAGGCTGAGGAACAGGGACACGGCTGCGATGCCCTGCATGAACACCATGAACACGCTCTTCTCCGTGGGCCGGGAGACGAAGCAATCCACGGTGTTGGGGCACGGCTCCCGGTCACACTTGTACAGCGGCTCCAGATGGTGCCCGTACAGCAGGTACTGGCCCAGCATGAAGCCCACCTCCACCACGGACCGGGTCACGATGTGGGCGACGTATGTTCTGAGCAGCGACCCCCGCAGCGGAGCCTTGTTGAGCTTCCCGGTCTCCAGCTGCCTGAGCTCCCGCTCGACCCGGCGCCGGGGCTCCAGAACCTCCAGGTCCATCGTGTCCAGCTCCCGGCGCAGGGCCACTCTCTTGCAGTGCCTCTCCTTCTCCAGCACGCGCAGCCGGTATATGGCGTGACCCATGTAGACCAGCGAGGGCGAGGACACGAAGATGACCTGCAGGACCCAGTAGCGGATCAGGGAGATGGGGAAGGCCCGGTCGTAGCACACGTTGTGGCAGCCGGGCTGCTCCGTGTTACAGATGAAGTCGGACTGCTCGTCGTTCCACACGTCCTCGGCCGCCACGCCCAGAACCAGCATGCGGAAAATGAAGAGGATGGTGAGCCAGATCTTTCCCACCATGGTGGAGTGGATGTGGACCTCCTCCAGAATTCCCCCCAAGAAGTTCCAGTCCCCCATCCTCCTGACGGGCCGAGAAACAGCTCAGTCGCGCACACAAACACCACATATACCAATCTGTGCTTTAACAGGGGTTACAGAGCGAACACGTGCCGTGCATGTAACCTTACTGAGATCTGTAAGCTCGTCTATTAAAATGGACCTGAAAACTGATAACAGAAGTTCACAGATGATAAAAAATGTGCAGTACTCACCATTTGAAATAGTCACTTCTCTCAAAAATATAAAAACATTCAATGAGAAAAACTGAATCCAGCAAATGGCATAATCAAACTACATCTGCTTCACTATGAGCTGAAAGAGACACTGGTTTGTCAAAAGTAGGTCGCTGGTGACTTTATATGCTGGAACAAGTGATCGATGCGGTGTTGCGTGCGTGGCTGTAAAGGCCTGCAGGTCATCTGGGCACTGAGACGGGCAGCGCCACTGCAGTCACGCAACTCTCACCACACTGCGAGAAGGCTTTACGGTTTATTCGTGGCATTCAGCTGAGAACTGAAGAGACTCGCTCAGGTTCTGCTCACCTCAACATGTAAAAGCAAAAACAGCAGCCATGCGTGATGCTACAGGGAGACTGAGTCTGTGAGATTAACTAGTTCTCCATTTGTCGATACTTATTATCCTCATTAATGATCAATCGGTCATGTCCGATTTCATACATGAACTGAGTCCAATCAAGATTTTCCCTCAAGCCGATGTCTGTCAATGTTTTTAAACCCATCTTTGAAGAATCAATGGCCAGAGCGCACGGCGATGTTCTGAGTAGGCGGAGCTTCGGCACTTCTCAGCCAATCAGAGGCATGGGAGGCAATAGATCGTGGGATGGGTTTTGTTGTGAAACAGCCTCATTGATTTGCTGCTTTTACATGCATTTGGCTGTTCTGTTCTACGCAAAATACGATCACGTAATGCCGATGGGTCACGTGGTCAGCGGCCGGTTTATGCGACACATCATCAAAGGACACTCGTGTAGAGAACATGACTAATCAAAGCTAAAGACAGAATAAATCAATCAGCATTTTATGATAAACTTCTTGTTTGATTATTCATGATATTCCAAATAGTTTTTTTTCCGATGGGCAACTCCGGTCCTCGAGGGCCACTGTCCGGCAGAGTTTAGCTCCAACCCTAATTAAGCACACCTGAACAAGCTAATCAATGTTTTCAGGATTACTAAAACTATTTTTTCTCAGGGTTGGAGCTAAACTTAGCAGGACAGTGGCCCTCGAGGACCGGAGTTGCCATCCCTGCCCTACAGCATGAACATATTTTGACCGTCATTTTTGTTTTTAAAGACATTTTTCAAAATATCTTTTTTTTGTTACACAGTCCTACAGAGATTCAGATGGAATGAGGGTTGAGTCAATAAGAAGTTAATTTTAGGGTTTTGGAAAATCAATCAGAAGGCTAAACTTAGCTCTGTTGTGTGACGTCATGTCCGAGGGGATCGATCTAGTCTAGACGTAAAAACACAAGTACACAATGTGCTAATAAGTAATGGAGTAATTTCCTTAAATCATGCCGCAAGATCTGAGGATAAAATGAGATCAACATCAAACTGATGCACAAGAAATTTATTTCATTTTGAGGTTACATGTAAAAGGCCTGCAGATTTTAAAAGTAAAAAACACATCCGAGACACTCGTGGAAGACCGTTTTGAATGGATGGCCATTACTGGTCAATTAACACAAATCTCATACAAAAATATTGAAAGCCACTTACATCTCTCATTCGGTCTCAAATGCAGCTGCGCTTGTGAACTAAACCCAAAAGACGTCTTTCGCTGAATACTTCAATGCTAGTATGAGCATTGCCGGCAGCCTATAAACAGACATGTGAACATTTGCTAAAACTGGATGCAGGAGGACTCTTCTCCTTATTAAAAGAAATAGACCGACAGCTGAAACTGGCAGGTTTATGACCGCCAGTACGCCTTCACACTGCATCCCAAACACTAAACCGAAAAAACAAAAAAAAGAAAACCACCCATTGAGGACTTGTATGGTCTAATGCCCCCAGGACTTGCGGCCGGCCCAGGAGCGCGAGCGGGACCGTGAGCGGGACGGGGACCGGGACCGGGACGGGGAGTGCATGTGCGTCTTGCCCAGAGCAGAATCCTGGTTCTCCATGTGGAAATCGTTGGCTTGGCGTGGGCTGATGGACTTGGAGCGGGACCGAGCCGCGTCAGACTCTCTGCGTCCGGACCGGGCCTTGGAGTGAGAGGGGCTGCGGGAGCGCTCGTCGACCCGAGAGCGGTGGTGTTCACGCGCAGACGGCCGGTGCCTGAGGATCACATGACCATTACAATACTGCAGTGCCACAGAAACACACACAGCACTACATGTACAGAGCATTAAACACACATCAGCGCATCAGTTTCTGCTTCAGCAACACCAATGCCATCAGCGAGTGGTCGACCGATACCGCCGGGTCAGTTTTACTTACTTAACACATTATTTTTTTAACTTTAAAAGAACAAAAATAAAAGCAACTTTAATTAACTTACCTATTACCTATACCTATTATAAACAAGAATGCAGCAAGTGCCTGATCCGCCAACTACAACACTCAGTTATAAAACAGTTCAGATTGTTAGGGCCCTATGAAATCAGTTTTATTTTTTCCCAAATTCTGTTTTTTGTTTTGCGCTTTTAAAGTTAATGATTAAAACGTAAACAGATAAAATAGGAATGACCTTAAATTTATTGAGGTAATACAGGCATGTACTCAGTAGCTTTTTCATGACACATCCTGCATGATGCAGCATAACCCTGCACTCTTCAGGAAACAACTAAATATGGTTATGAGCTTTACAGGGTTAGTTCCCCCAAAAATGAAAATTCTGTCAGTATTTACTCACCCTCATGTTGTTCCAAACCTCTATGTGTTTATTTGTTCTGCTGAACACAAAGGAAGATATTTCGAAGAATGTTTTAATCAAACAGATCTCATTCCCCATTGACTACCATAGTATGTATTTTTTTCCTACTATGGTAGTCAATGGGGAATGAGATCTGATTGACTAAAATATTCTTCCAAATATCTTCCTTTGTGTTCAGCAGAACAAATAAACACATAGAGGTTTGGAACAACATGAGGGTGAGTAAATACTGACAGAATTTCCCTATCTGAGGGTTGTCCCCCCCAAAAAAAACATTTAAAATATGTGTATTGTAAATAATGTAATGATATAGTCTTAAAATAATTAAGAAATAAAATAACACAAATGCAAACGGGGCAATAACAAAAAAAGTGTTCTAAGCATTTTGAGACCCCCCTCCCTTGCTTCACAGTGCGTTGGTCCACTGCCTCCGCCCCTTTTACCTCAGACACACACACTCCGGTGGCGGGAGACAAGAACATAGTTTTTGAGTAACTTAGTTGTGGAATGATAAGTCAAACCACGAACGTCGTGCTGAGTGATCTGAACTGTATGAACGGCGTTCAGGGATCGACTTATCGAGACTATTTTCTAAGATGGCTCCTGTTGTGTATACACGAAGTCGACTGTCTTCATAAAGTATCTTCTTATTAAACGGTCTGTACACTTACAAAGTTCTCAATGCTTCGTTTTGCATGTGTGGAGCCTCATTATGTTTCTGTGTTAGTGTGGGGCTATTTTGAGCCTTGTTAGTGGTATAAACTAGCGATTTCTTTTTACTTAGTCAATGCCCCCATTACTAGCATTATACGCTAAACAGTTTTTACAGATAAAACTCTTTATATTCGATTATCATGAAAACAAATCTCAGAGAACGATTGACTAGGTACCGATGTGTTATTAGACCAAAGGTTCATTGTTTGCCGGAGTTCTCCTTTAACTGTATTAAAGTTACTAAAGTGACGGTGTTTGATCAAGATTAAAGACAGACGGCAGCGGGTTTATTAGGCTGCGGTCACTTTAAGACCGCATGCACTGATCTAAGATAATGTTACGTTTTCTTTCTACACGGTTTACGTTCACTTAACGACTGTTTACGAGGATCCTCGCAGTGAAGGGCATTTTGACACTGTGTGTGTGTGTGTGTATTCCACAGTTCAAGCCCAATAAGGTGTCAGTATCACGCGCTGTATGCTTTCAGGTGTGTGTCGGTCTCAGACAACACACACATACCAAAAATACTTCTTTAGCAGCCTTTGGTTTAAAAATCTGTCGTTTTTGAATCACAAGGCTTGAAGCTTTAATGTCGAGCCCTGTGTTCAGTCATGATTTCTGTCGCGCTGTAAAGCGGAACAGGTTTGCTTGAACTGAGACGCTACAGAGATCTGTGTGACAGAGCGTCGGAAGGTGTCTACGGTCTCACTCCAGTATAATTAGCCTCGTTCAATTATTATTGTGAAGTTTACAATCAAACTTCATCCCTTCATTCAACACGGCGAACTTTGCTGTAGCGACTAGTTTGCAGGCAAGAAGAAAACAATGCCCGGTTTCGAAACAGAAAGTCATGTTTTGATTAGAAACCCCAAGATCTTCCTGAGATGTTTGTCAAACTATTTGGAAATTAGTCATTTTGTTCTCCAGAATTTAAAACAACAGTGAAGCTGCTCTGAGAGCGGTTAGTGGATTTACCTGTCGTGTTCTCGACTGCGGCTGCGTCTGCTGTGGGGCCTTCCTCTGGAGCTGCAGGGAGAAACACACGTCAGAGCTGACAGAGCCACCGTTCTCCACACAGGTCATGTGGGTCATGATGCGACATGAGGTCATGCGACGGAGGTCATGGGACACAAGGTCATGTGACGGAGATCATGTGACACAGAACGGAGATCATGCGACAAGGTCATGTGACGGAGATCATGGGACGGAGATCATGCGACACAAGGTCATGTGATGGAGATCATGTGACACAGTCATGTGACAGGTCATGCGAAACGCGGTTATGCAATACGGTCATGTGACACGGGGTCATGCGACGGAGATCGTGCGACTCACTCTCGGGGGCTGTCGGACCGCCGGCGCCGTCTCTCGTAGGATTGGCTGCGTGATCTGCGTCTGTCGCTGCGGCTGCGAGAGCGTCTGCGTCTGCCGTCCCGTTCGCTGCGCGGAGACTGGCGCTCCTTCGTCTTCATCTGACCAGGTGCTGAGAAACACAACAAGACACTGTAAACACACTCCACACACACACACACTCATCTCAGATCCAGCAGAACTTACTCTTGCGATCTCCCTGAGCGAACTGGATCTCGATCTGCCGTCCGCAAACCCACTTCCTGTCCAGGTTGTGCAGAGCGTCTTCCGCGTCACGGACATCTTCAAACGTGCCGTGCTATTAAGGGCTCTAACGGCACAGTGCACACTACAGCAGCTCACACTGAGCATGAGCCTCCTCTCACACACACACACACTGAGCATGAGCCTCCTCACACACACACACACACACTTAGCATGAGCCTCCTCACACACACACACACACACTGAGCATGAGCCTCCTCACACACACACACACTTAGCATGAGCCTCCTCTCACACACACACACACACACACACACACACACACACACACACTGAGCTTCCTCACACACACACACACTTAGCATGAGCCTCCCCTCACTCACACACACACACACACACTTAGCATGAGCCTCCCCTCACTCACACACACACACACACACTTAGCATGAGCCTCCCCTCACACACACACACACACACACACACTGAGCAGGTCCTGGGTGATGGAGGATACGGGTGGCACCGTTACCTGGATCTTTACGCTCTTCCGTCTCTGTCTGCACTCTGTTTTCTCTCTGTCACTCCTCCTCCTCTTTTCCTCTGTTTTCTCTCTGTCACTCTTCCTCCTCCTCCTCCTCCTCCTCTTTTCCTCTGTCTCTTGGATCTTTAATCTTCGATCTTTAACTTGCTTTGACTCTTTGCCTCTCTGTAAGTAGCGATCGCTTGATCTTTCTTTCTTGGCTGCTGTGTCTTGGCTTTAGTCCTACTCTACACGGGTCTTTTAACTCTGTGTGTGTGCCAGGCTCCACGACTGGGCGCTTTACACAGTCTGGGGCGACAACAGAGAAATAAGGGTTAGACCAGAGCGAGCTGCGGAGAGAAACACACACACACACACACACACACACACACGCTGCAGATCCACACGGGCTGAAAAGGATATTGAATGTACGCAAATCCTCTGGGTCGGCGTGAATAGAAGTCTAGAGGAATGTAGACGTCGGCCACGGGCCCGTATCGGCCGAACTCTCGGCGCAGGTCCTCTGGCCTGAACACCGGGAAATACACACGCTCTTATTGGTGGAAGTGCAGCCACCCTCGAGTGACACACACTCACAGCAGTCAAACACACACACGCGCGCGCGCAGGTAGAGCAGCGGATACTGTCGATTAACACAAAAACAAGCTTCAGATCTTCCCTCAGTTCCTTCAAGAAAAGGCAAAACAGGCGATTATGCTGACACACACACACACACACACACACACACTCAAACCAGGGCAGTTTCTGGAGGATCTCACTCATTCTTCTGTTAGCATTTATATTGCAACACTTTAAGGTTTATAGCAAAAAATAATTAAGTTGTAAAAATACATAAAAAAAAAGATTAGTACGTGATTTTTCCACACTACTCACACATTATTACACTTGTTTTCTGTAATACTGATATTCAACATTTTGGTAATTTGACCCATTCATTCACTTCCGTTGTTTATATCAACTAAATTAAAAAAAAAGGAGTGAAAATGTATTTTTGTGTTCAACATTGTGCCACAAATATTGTCCCAGAATATTCCTTAAAAAAACACAGTTAATGAAACGTATTCTGGATATGAAATAAGTACTAATTTTACGAGTTTTCTGGTAATTCTACTTCATTAGTAGGTTTAATCAGGCAAATAAAACAACACTAAAATCTTTAGAGTCACTTTACAAACAGACAATTAAAATTCTGGATAAAAAGCCCTCAAGTTATCACCATTGTGCCATTTTACAGAAGCATAAGCTTTTAGGTTGGGAAAATGTCATCAAGTATTCAAATCTTTGTCTGTTATACAAAATCATCCATGGTCTGTCATCCCCTCCACTCAGTCAGTTTGTAAACATTAGAAACACCACACAGAGAGTAACACGAGGGTCGGCCCGATGAGACTGTGTTGTTCCTCTGCGAAAAAGTGCATTTAGTCAGAGTGCCTTTTCAGTCACAGCAGCGCAGGAGTGCAACTCTGTCCCTCAGAACATCAGAGAACTCACCACATACTCTCTATTCAAAAAACATCTGAAAAACTGGATCATAACACATCAGACATGTGAGCATTAATAAGACTAGGTATCGTCACTTAATCCAACGGTACTGCGACCTGTGTCTATGCTGGGTCAGTGTGTAGTATAATTTTTATAAATTGGTATCAATTTTAACAATGTCTATTATAGCAAGTGTGTACACTGTATTTATTAGGACTGAAGAAATATATCTGTTTTACGTTTTTTTATATTTGTATTGTTCATTGTAATCTTTTATTGTTGTTTATTTTAGGTAGACAATTTTAAGATCTGTCCAGGGACAACAGATGAAAAATAGCCTTTTGGCTAATTCTGGTGCATTTACAGTAATGTCAATTAATGTACATTGTCCCTGTCAAATAACTAACTAAATAAAAAAAAAACAGCTTTTATTGCACTAATGACTGAATATATGTCAAGATATAAACAAACTTTAAAATCGGAATATCAGGATGCTAACTCTGTTAATTTTGGTTAGTGAAATACAATACTAACACCAGGTAATCTCAAACATATGATTATTAATAACACGAGTATACATCAGTCCCTGAGCTGAAAAAAAAAAACAGATATTTGTAAAAGACTAGCGGGATTATAATGATAGACAAATTAATATTAAAAATAACAATGCCCGTGAGCTGTGCGCGCTCACGCCAACATTCACGCGCCAACCACAATAAACCCTTTCTTCTAACATCATATCTATACAGTATAATCAATGAAAACAATAACGTTTTTAACTAGACAGAAGCTTAATTGATGACAATGTAAAAGCAAATGGAAATTAAATGGAAAAGTTTCACTTACCGGGACTCGTCGGAAATATTTCGAACAAACAGTGAGCTGTTCGGCGGTCTCATGTACCGAGACATGATAATAATGATTAAAGTCTCTTATGATTATTACCGACAATTATAATTCACTATCAAGAACGATTCCTGACTGAATTCTTCTCCACTCCACGCGGTTCCGTGTCGCTTTCACTTCAACAGCAGCAGCGAGGCCTGAAAACCCTCACAACAGCTGCGCTTCGGCTTCACTGACCGGAAATACCCGCAGTGTTCGACACCCCCCTACAGACACACTCCAGTACTGCACACATACAGACACACTCCAGTACTGCACACATACAGACACACTCCAGTACTGCACACATACAGACACACTCCAGTACTGCACACATACAGACACACTCCAGTACTGCACACATACAGACACACTCCAGTACTTCACCCCAATAAATTACACTTTACTGTATATTCATGTAGAAAAGAGCTCATTTACACCGGAATAATATGTCACTGTTTTTATTGTATTTTTGATCAAATAAATGCAGTCTTGTCGAGCAGAAGAGACTCTCACAAACAGTAAATATCTTACAGAACTTTTAATTCAGACTGACATCGACTTTGGCTTTGAGGGATATGGATAGACGTGTGTTTTATAGGATATGCTTTATTTCGTATTACTGCCATGTTTAATCTTTAATGTGCATGTAAAGCCCAGAGAGACTAATTTAAGACTCAAACATGAAGCTCCTGAGACATAAACCAACACAAACAGACTCACACATGATCCTCATAATCACATCTCAGATCTACAGTCACAGAAAGGAATCATGGACTTCAGTGGAAGCTGGAAACTGTGTGAACAGGAGAACCCCGAGGCGTTTCTCAGAGCCATATGTGAGTTTGACATAATATGACCCAGTATGCCAGTCTTCTGTTTTTCTTTTACTGTAATTTGAACTTTTCTAAAGTCGTTGTATGCACTGAAAATGAGGTGCGACGTGTTTTTATGAGCGCAGCGGCTCCGGAGATTTACATTAAAATGATGAAAGAAGTGAAACCTCTGACAACGATCGAGCAGAACGGAGAGGAGTTCAGCATCTGTGTGAAGACGGCCCTCAGGAGCCACACCAACACCTTCACCATCGGCACTGAGACCGAGTTCAACATCATGGACGGCAAGAAGATCAAGGTCAGTCCGTCCTACAGTCGCCAGGACACAAACTCTTCATTCATGTCTGAAACCAAGTCAGTGTCCCTGAAAAAGAGAATGTAAGTGTGTGTCAATTGGCCAGTGTGTGTAGAGTGTTGCTCGTGTTTGTGTCCGAGCGTGAGATGAATTGATGGAAATGTAAAAATGTCATTATTGAATGTAATACGTGCTGAAACTATGATAAACGATCCGCACTTTACCCACACAGACTGATGTTGAGATCGCTGTTTGATAAAGCGACTTCAGTGTCAGGTCCGAAAGATTGAAAAACTGTTTTATTTAAGCAAACAGTAATTGGTAGAAAATGTAGTTAATTAGTCTGTAGAGAGTCTGGAGTCTGTGGTTACCTAGCAACAACTGGCCTGCGTTACACCTGTGTGTGTGCTTGAGTGAGAGAGTGTACATGTGTGTGTGTGAATGTGAGTGTGTGTGCACAGATATAATACAGATTTGCAGTCATATTAAGCAGCTCATCAGATTTGATCAGTTGTTCTTGTGGTTTCAGGCAACAGCTCGACTCATCGATGGAAAGATCGTGATTGAATCAGATAAATTCACACACGTGAGAGAGATCCAGGGCGAGGAGATGATCGAGGTCAGATGAGAATCATGTACTCCTGTATTTCAGCACAGAGATAGTTACTTCGGTGTCATCTCTCTTTCTCTCTGCTTTCAGACACTCACCGCTGGGAGTGCGACTCTCGTCCGGAGAAGCCGCCGCGTTTAATCCAACCGGATGAACTTCACTATTGGATTCTAAACTTTCCACAGTTACCTTTTCACTGTCTGTTTTGAGAAAAATATTGTTTTAAAACCCTTATTCTAGAGATTGAAATAACATGTGTTTGTGCTTTGTCTTCATTCTGACCTTTGATGAATAAAATGATTGACCTCAACCCATTTGTTATTAAAACATATTGAGTAATAACGTGATTCAAAGACATAAACCGGGTCCTGTTAATAACCCTTTCATCCAAACTGTGGCTTGCAGTTAGTTGAGAATCCCGCTAAAACATATTTTCAATCTTTAGTCTCATATAAACTTTTGTAGTCACAAGTCTTCAAATGGACAGTATAGGGGACAGTTTGATGATTGAACTGTTGTCCTGCTTTGTTATATTCATAAATAAAGCATGTAGGTGTTTCATTGAAACTCAGTTTGCAGGTCCAATACTGGAGTGTGTCTATAGGGGGTGCAGTACTGGAGTGTGTCTATAGGGCGTGCAGTACTGCAGTGTGTCTATAGGGGGTGCAGTATTGGAGTGTGTCTATAGGGGGTGCAGTACTGCAGTGTGTCTATAGGGGGTGCAGTACTGCAGTGTGTCTATAGGGCGTGCAGTACTGCAGTGTGTCTATAGGGGGTGCAGTACTGGAGTGTGTCTATAGGGCGTGCAGTACTGCAGTGTGTCTATAGGGGGTGCAGTACTGCAGTGTGTCTATAGGGGGTGCAGTACTGCAGTGTGTCTATAGGGGTGCAGTACTGGAGTGTGTCTATAGGGGGTGCAGTACTGCAGTGTGTCTATAGGGGGTGCAGTACTGCAGTGTGTCTATAGGGGGTGCAGTACTGCAGTGTGTCTATAGGGGTGCAGTACTGCAGTGTGTCTATAGGGGGTGCAGTACTGCAGTGTGTCTATAGGGGGTGCAGTACTGCAGTGTGTCTATAGGGGTGCAGTACTGCAGTGTGTCTATAGGGGGTGCAGTACTGCAGTGTGTCTATAGGGGGTGCAGTACTGCAGTGTGTCTATAGGGGGTGCAGTACTGGAGTGTGTCTATAGGGGGTGCAGTACTGCAGTGTGTCTATAGGGGTGCAGTACTGGAGTGTGTCTATAGGGGGTGCAGTACTGCAGTGTGTCTATAGGGGGTGCAGTACTGCAGTGTGTCTATAGGGGGTGCAGTACTGCAGTGTGTCTATAGGGGGTGCAGTACTGGAGTGTGTCTATAGGGGGTGCAGTACTGCAGTGTGTCTATAGGGGGTGCAGTACTGCAGTGTGTCTATAGGGGGTGCAGTACTGAGTGTGTCTATAGGGGGTGCAGTACTGCAGTGTGTCTATAGGGGGTGCAGTACTGCAGTGTGTCTATAGGGGGTGCAGTACTGCAGTGTGTCTATAGGGGGTGCAGTACTGCAGTGTGTCTATAGGGGTGCAGTACTGCAGTGTGTCTATAGGGGGTGCAGTACTGCAGTGTGTCTATAGGGGGTGCAGTACTGGAGTGTGTCTATAGGGGGTGCAGTACTGCAGTGTGTCTATAGGGGGTGCAGTATTGGGCTGCGTTCCAGTCCACTTTTAGACACGCACTTGCAAACTTCCCTAAGCTCTTCCCCTCGGTGGAATCCCTGCTGCCATTTTGAAGTGTGTTCCACTTCACAGTGTAGACGCCACCCTTCTTATGATGTACCAAGTACATCAGGATGTATGGGACATGTTCCCATTTCTGGCTGATCTAAACTATGCAGCCTAATTTTGAATTATAGAAATCTATAGTGTGATATGTGTATGCTAAGCCAAAGAGATGTGTTTTTAGTCTAGATTTGAACTGACAGAGCGTGTCTGCTTCCCAGACAATGTTAGGAAGATTGTTCCAGAGTTTTGGTGCTAAATAGGAAAAGGATCTCCCTCCTGCAGTCGATTTTGAAATGTATACGATGTTTAATAGGCAGCCAATGCAGGGTTGACAGAACCGGGCTAATATGGTCATACTTCCAGCTGGAGTTTGTTTATTAAGCGTGCCGGGCAACCACCCAGTAGAGCACTACAATAATCAGGGCCGGCTCTAGCCTTTTGGTTGCCCTAGGCGAGATTGATTTTACCCATAGACTGTCTACATTACACTACTACATAATAGGCTATATTGTTAAACAAATGAAGTGAAAAATAAAGGAAACTTTCATAATTATTTTTGTACAAATTTTTATACTTGGAAGTAAGCTATACTTGGAAGCAACTCAGCGCCGCCAATTAAGCAAAACAAAACGAATGGGCTGCTGAAGTATGAATTTTGTGGGCCATTAAGACAAAAAATAAATAAAAGTAGGCTATGAGATGTATCGGCCCAAAACCCACGTCGGTCACCGGGAATCTCCCGGTAGTCCCGATGGCCAGTAGGCCTAAACGCCTGTGCACAACACTAAGTACATTTATTTCGTTTGACACCTCAATGGCTGAGATGAGAAGACTTACCTTTATACTGGGCTTTCTTTTTATTTTATTGCTTTCTCTGTTTTCGTCCCTGTGGATCTTATAAGATAAACCCTCTGAAGATCTGAACACAAGAGTCATGGGATGCGCATGTAAAACGCAGGATAATACCAGGTGGACGTGGACTAAAATAGGGAAAGCATGAGACGTTTGACATATGCTCTCAGATCACTAGAAAGAATAGTTTAATAATTTTCCACTGCATAAAATAGATATAAAATACAAACAAACAAGGATCCTCAGTCTTTATGATAAAACAGCTCTTCCTCCTCCAGCAGGTTATGTGGGCCCGGATCACTCAAACACCGAGGTAGGTTCTGCTCCTGCACACCCAGAGCAAACGTCACGCTCAGCTTGTGTCCTCGGCTGTCCGGCACACCGTCCGGGTTCTGGGTCTGAACGGATCCGTCGGACTTCTCAGGGTCTCCGGGGACCGTCACTAGGATACTCGGCCTGGCCGTCTGACCTCGACTGTCTGGAAGACAACATTTCAAACACATCATGCCACATTCTGTTACTGAATGACCTTGGAAACACCTGAGTAGGTCACCTGACTCGAAGCGGCCTCTCCGCACTGCAGGAGACTCGGAGCGATTAGCAGGAACTCCCAGAAAGTGGCTCATCTGGAAAAGTGACACCTTAAATTACTGGCTTTTCCTTTGGCTTGAGCGTTTAAATACAAAACAAATAAATTAAAGCATAACTTTCTTTCTTTTCTTACTCACCCGCCGCTCTATTTCCACGCACTGTTTCCTGATCCGCGTCTCGCTCCAGTCGTCTTCTGCAGCGTCAGGCATCAGTGTGTGTCTGCTGTATGAGCGCAGCTAACCACACACACACACACACACACACACACACACGAGTTACTTACACAGTCCAGTAAATAAGACTGCCGTGAACTGAGCAAGAGACACACACATCTCAGTGCTTACATCTACAATAAAAGTACAGAATCCTAGCACACTGCTAAACTCACAGTGCAGTACACACTTAAACATTTCAAACAAAATGCTACATCAGGCGACCTCATAACGCATGTTTAATTCAGCGAGAGCTTTAGTAACACAAATACACAATTATTTGTCATGCCAATAAAATAGAAAAAAATAATCTAAATCCAAAAAATTAGTCAGGATGATGTTAAAATTACAGCCGCTTCAAGGCTGAGTGCATTGCATTATGGGATACAGCAGCCTACCTGACACTTTTACAACACTTGTACCATGTGACCCAGTTATTCTACACAGAACATTGACACTGGTTGAACACATGCAATCAGTATGGTGTGTGTCTCACTCTCTGTCGCGTCTTCTGCAGGTTTGCTCGCAGAATCTTTCTGATTTCTTCTTCTCGTTCTTTAGAGATGTTAACCGTCCTCCTGCTGCGGTGCTGTCTGCAGACACAAACACACGTGATGTGAGAAGCGTGCTGTGAGGAGTGTGTGCAGTGTGAGGAGTGTGTGCAGTGTGAGGAGTGTGTGCAGTGTGAGGAGTGTGTGCAGTGTGAGGAGTGTGTGCAGTGTGTGCAGTGTGAGGAGTGTGTGCAGTGTGAGGAGTGTGTGCAGTGTGTGCAGTGTGTGCAGTGTGAGGAGTGTGTGCAGTGTGTGCAGTGTGAGGAGTGTGTGCAGTGTGAGGAGTGTGTGGAGTGTGTGCAGTGTGAGGAGTGTGTGCAGTGTGAGGAGTGTGTGCAGTGTGAGGAGTGTGTGCAGTGTGAGGAGTGTGTGCAGTGTGAGGAGTGTGTGCAGTGTGAGGAGTGTGTGCAGTGTGAGGAGTGTGTGCAGTGTGAGGAGTGTGTGGAGTGTGTGCAGTGTGAGGAGTGTGTGCAGTGTGAGGAGTGTGTGCAGTGTGCAGTGTGAGGAGTGTGTGCAGTGTGAGGAGTGTGTGCAGTGTGCAGTGTGAGGAGTGTGTGCAGTGTGAGGAGTGTGTGCAGTGTGAGGAGTGTGTGCAGTGTGCAGTGTGAGGAGTGTGTGCAGTGTGAGGAGTGTGTGCAGTGTGAGGAGTGTGTGCAGTGTGTGCAGTGTGAGGAGTGTGTGCAGTGTGAGGAGTGTGTGCAGTGTGAGGAGTGTGTGCAGTGTGGAGTGTGTGTAGTGTGTGGAGTGTGTGCAGTGTGTGGAGTGTGTGCAGTGTGAGGAGTGTGTGCAGTGTGGAGTGTGTGCAGTGTGAGGAGTGTGTGCAGTGTGAGGAGTGTGTGCAGTGTGAGGAGTGTGTGCAGTGTGAGGAGTGTGTGCAGTGTGGAGTGTGTGCAGTGTGTGCAGTGTGAGGAGTGTGTGCAGTGTGAGGAGTGTGTGCAGTGTGTGGGAACTCACGGTGTGGCCAATGCCGTGTTCAGACTGGCTGAACTGTTGCTCTCCAACAGCATCATGGCCTGTTTGAGCTCCATCTTATTGTAAAAGGAGATCAGCTGCGGTTCCTGCGATCGCTCTCCAGTGATCAGACACCGCTTGATGTAACGCTTATTAAACCGATTCAGCCTGCAGAAGAACACGCATAAAAAATAGTACGTTTACAAGATCTGAAATACAAGAGTTCAGGCTGTGAAAACCTGGCATCATTTAATTGCCCTTATGTCTTCTGCACAGTTAAATAATCAGATAAACGCTAATAAAACGTCACTGTTTTGGCCTTCAAAACTATTTTGACCAAAACCGAACATTCATTTTTTTCAGATTTTTTTATACATCACTATGTTTGCCATTGTTTTTGTGTAGGGTACAAAAGAAAAAGCCCAAATGACCTAATCTAAGTTCACAGTTCAAAGCTTCTGAGAATCAAGGCCTCCCCAGTTCATAACCCTCATTCGCAGATTAAACCAAATTGCATGTACTTGGGATTTAAGAATCGATATCGGTAATCTGATGTTTTTTGGAGAGCATCTGGTCGCTGTACGGAAAGGAGTGTGAACACTGATTCACATCATGAGGATAAAGAGTAAACAATGACAGGATTTTCAGTTTCAGCTGGACTTTTCCTTCAATGCTGGTCTGATACGCACTTGTCCCTCCAGTGATGATGTCCGTAGTGTCCGCACACGCCCTCTATTCCAGTTAGCAAAAGTTCCAGAAACTACAGGAGACACAAAACAGGAGCATTTAACATTTGAATCGTCCATTAACCATCCAGCTGGGCGGTTCTCGGCTACATCACGTGTTTCTCTGTCTTTGAGATCAGGAACACTACCTGAGTGTGAATCTCCTCATTTATTGAACTTTTGCTTTGTTTCCTCTTCTTGACGGCCAGAAGGTCAACGAGTGGTCGAATCGTCATTCCCTAAAAAACATTGGCAGGTTGATCGTGATCACATGACGAAAGTCGAAATGCCAGAAACCACCGGCTACAGAATTTCCAACAACTGGATGAATGTTCTTCAGCTAAAGGGACTGAGAGTCCAATTCTCTCACCTGCACAAACACAGTGAAGAAGATGACGGTGATGATGGCAGTGAGGAACATGTCCTTCATGGGAAAGTCGTCACTGGACAGCAGGAACGCCAGTGAGAAAGCGATCGCGCCCCTCAAGCCCCCGTACGCCACGATGAACTGATCCTTCCCACTCAGCTTTACCATGCGGTACTTATTAATGATATATGTTAAACCGATCACACCTGCGCGACACACCAACACACAGAACTCACAGCTTACAAAGACAGATTAGACCTGGAAATACGCAAAACAGACCAATAAAAGCTTATCCCTATTCTCAAAGAATTTTAGGAGGACACCAATCACACATATCTGTTAGATACACACCACTGTTCAAAAGTTTGGAATAATGACATTTTTTATGTTTCCGACAGAGTCTCTTTTGCTCACTCTAACTAGCGTAGCATGAGGAGATGCTCACCCAGAATCCTGGACAGCAGACAGAGGACGATGGTGATGGTGACGAATGTCCAGTTCCAGGCATGCGGCCCAGCCACCGTCGACACGCCCAAGAAGATGAAGATCAGAGTCTCGCTCACGCTGCTCCACATTTTCAGGAAGTACTTGATGGTGGTGTAGGATTTGTGGGAAATGTTTGCCTCCACGTAGGGCCGCATCACCACGCCACACGCGATGAGCCTGAGAACCGCACAGAGACCCAAGTATGAGACACAAGCACACACTCTGGGCTCATTCGCAGTGGGAACTCCAGACTCACGCCATGATGCCGGACAGGTGGAAGACCTCGGCAGACAGATACGCCATGTAACTGTAGACGAAGACAAAGAGCGGCTCGATCACACGGGTGTGCGCCGTGAAGCGTGAGGTGAAGGCCGCCAGAATGCCGTACACGCCACCCACCATCACTCCGCCCAGCGATACCACGAAGAAACACACAACGCCCAGAAACATGTCAAGCGGCGTCACCTCACCCACATGCGCAAACTCCTCGAACAGATGATACAGGACCTGAAGGAAACACACACTTACTGTAGCTCATGTATAAACATCAACCACCCTCAAATCACATACATCACGAGAAGAAAAAAAGACAGTTGAATGAAGGAGCTTTGACTTCATCACTGATGATGTGATGTCAGCTGAACCCTGATGGCTGATGGGATTGATGGGAGATCCGACAGGTGACAGGGCAGATCTACAGCATTCTCTGATCTCAGATGCCACACACGTATTTTTAAACAGTTACAGTGCACCCAGAAAATATTCTCTTGAAATGTTTCAGATTCGTCAGTCTCACCACGGTCACCGCGTCGTTCAGCAGAGACTCCCCAAACACTAGAATGTGCAGAAGCTCGTTGATGTGTATCTCCTCGAAGACGGCGAGCACCGCCACGGGATCCACGGCTGAGACGATGGAGGAGAACAGCAGACACGACAGCAGGTCCACCGAGGCCAGGCGTTCCTCCAGCCGACACACACCGTACAGCACCGCACCCATGAAGAACGCGTTCCACAGCGTCCCCACCACCGCAAACATCAGGATGGTGCCGACGTTCTCAGAGAAGGGCCTGATGGGAAGGAAGTATCCGGCATCCAGAATGATGGGCGGCAGCAGACACAGGAAGAAGAGCTGAGAGTCGAGGACCGGAACCTTCCCGCCCAGCACACGGATCAGACCCCCGACCAGCAGCCCCACCACGATCAGCAGACAGCTCTCCGGAACCACCGCGGACACATGCGGGATCAGGTGGAAGCCTGGCCACACACACACACACACACACACACACACACACACACACACACACACACACACACACACACACACACACACACGCACACAGACGCACACACACACACACACACACACAGACGCACACACAGAGAGAGAGACAAACGCACACGCACAAAGACAAACAGACACACACACACACACACACATACACACACACACACACACACACACACAGACAGACAGACGCACACAGACACACAAACACACACAGACAGACACACACACACACACACAAACACACACAGACAGACAGACGCACACAGACACACACATACAGACAGACACACACACACACACACACACACACACAAACACACACACACACACACACGCACAAACACACACAAACACACACACACACACACACACACAAACACACACAGACAGACAGACGCACACAGACACACAAACACACACAGACAGACACACACACACACACAAACACACACGCACAAACACACACAAACACACACACACACGCACAAACACACACAGACAGACACGCGAGCAGACACAGAGAGAGAGACAGACACGCACACACACACACACACGATTAATTACAGTTAAATTTTTTAATTTGTACAAAATAACCTAAATAAACACTTTATGGCTGCTTTATCAAGTCTTCGTCGTCGGTTAGGAACCTGGATGTGTGCGTGTGTGTGTGCGTGTTTATGAATATATTACCAAATGTCCCCATAAGTATAGTAAAACCTGAAAATCACCAACATTGTGGGGTCCAGTGTGCATGTGTGTGTGTGTGCATGTGTGTGTGCGTGTGTGTGTGTGTATGGTGGGGGGTGCTCAACCAACCCTGTAGGTGACCTTCTAATAACCTAGAATACTGTCTAACTCTTGATGGCTGCTCTGTCTTCGTCGTCACCTGTGATAATCCTTCACATCTATTGTGATCTCAAAATTTAGCCAACCGAATTTATTAGCCAATAGCTAATGATAGACATTTAGTCAGCAAGATTTAGTTACAATGTAGGGTTAGGGTTAGCAGGAAACGAGGGAGGACAGGTGGAGCAAATTAACCAATCAGGAAACGACATGGGAGCACATGGCACAAACAAACACCTGATAAACATGAGCTCACAACTAACGGGACTAGAACACAAGCACATGACCAACCGGGAGCTCTGTCACCGTCACCAAAGATATAAACTAGACAGAAGTTTATTCTAGATCTGCTTTAAAGCCAAACAATCTCTGTTATCACTGTATAGCTGTGAAATCTATATTGTTAAAGCAGTATAAATGACAGTGACTTGACTTGACAAGAGTGGTCTTCCTTAACATCGTCTTCCTCTCGGGCTGGACTGAAATAAGTATTTCTTTTATAAAATATTTGGCACCTTAATCTAATTCTAGACTGTTGATTGATTTGATGTTCTTGGCCTATATTGCACTTTTCTTTTTCTTAACATTGTATCAAAATTGCATATATAAACACAATGTCAGTAAAGTACTGTACATTAAGAGAGCATGTGAATTATAGTTTATTTAATGGACAATGTAATGACGGCAGAGGGTTAGGGTTGTGCATGCAAGATACAAATATTTTGAAAAATTTGTGACAAAATCAAACAATGTTTGACTATGACAGAGCCGATTGGACACATCCCGTGTGATTCTGTTGACATGACAAACACACACACACAGACATTGTGTGAGAGAGAGGGGGAGTGTGTGTGTGTGTGTGTGTGTGTGTGTGAGAGAGAGAGAGAGAGAGAGAGAGAGAGAGAGAGAGAGTGGGTGGGTGTGTGTGCGTGTGTGTTTCAGCTCTATCTCCTCACACACACTTCTTCAATGCAGCAGGAGACTCAGATAAACTCTCATAATGAGGTCAGAGAGAAAAAGAGCCGCTCGCACAAGAATAATAACTAACTATCTTAACTAACACGAATAATGCGTTTAAATATCTCTGTTTGACATAAACTCGCATCATACAGTTCAGACATAAACCTGTTGCCAAAACAAACAGCAGATCAGCAACATTCACTACTAACAATAATCCTTACAATATTCGTGATTAACCGACATAATAATAATCATGAAAGTGTTTTAGTTTCTCACCCAGTTTCATGAGTGACGCGAGCAGAATCCAGAGCGAGACCTCGAAGGGCATCTGGACATAATCGTAATTAATCGATATGACTGGAAAAACTCTCTGAACATGATGATCCGAATGATTCTGATCACAAAACACGAATCCGCAACAGAAGATCATCATCATCAGCAGCAGCGAGACCCTCATCTTCATCCTTTACTCACTGACGGAAACCCGCACAAACTTTAGGACGTGAAATCCATCGCGATGTTTCACCATCATGAGATCACCAAGCTCTCTCTCTCTCTCTCTCTCTCTCTCTCTCTCTCTCTCTCTCTCTCTCTCTCTCTCTCTCTGAGGTGCTGTTGAACTGTGGTATATAAATATATATTACCCCCTATTTTCTTTTTTTCTATTTCTTGAATTTAGTTTATTAAGTGGTAGGATTATTTTGGCTGACTTCAGCGGGTGATTTCTCGCAACTGTCTATCAGATATGGTTGCAAATGTGCCTGATGATGCGTGTGTGTCAGTAAAGCAGGGATGGGAAATGAATCAAAGAGCTTTTCCCTGACTCAAAGCTGTGCGAGTGTCAAGAACAGCGCCATCTGGTGCTTATTTAAAATAAAGCAGCCAGAAGCCAGATGAAGAAACCACAACACTCTCCATATAGTTTCAATGTTATGTGAACAAATACAAGACTTCCACGTTTCTGATTTGTCCATTAAATAAATTCCTTTACCCATTAAAGTATGACAATAAAATATAAAATGGGTTTATATGATTCAATAAGATCTGCTAGGAGACATGCTGTCTCTATCTCTACACAAACACACACATGACAGTAAATAAGGCACTCTCCTCACAAACCCATCAACCAGACTGAGCCAACAAGGAAGTAAGACCCAGGGTTGCCAGATGCCAGCAAGGTTTTCAAGCCCAAAACCTCGTCAAAAACCAAAAACCAAATTTTTTGAAATGAATGGCTTGTTTGTCGCTATGGTTTCTCGTTTAAACACATTAGAATCATTAACTAGTTTTAAAATGACCCATTGGTCTGTGTACTTTTGCGTCCATTCGTTTTTCCTATTTTAACCTGTTATTGAAAAACGAACAATATATATTGTATAATAAATAAAATAAATAGGCCTAGATAATAAATATTTATTTTTATATAATAAATAAAAAATAAATATTAACATATTGTTTATTTTGGCCCTTTATTAAACATTTAAAATATTCACAAATTAATATGGACACAATTTCGATTTTACTGGTTTTCTAAGGCCAAACCAGAGAATGTCTAATAGAACGTCCGTAGCAGACGGGCTCTGGCCAAACCTGGAAATTATATTCTATAATTATATTTTTCCTGCAGTGCTGAATGAGAAGAGCCTCTCTGGGACCATAGAGAGGTGATTTAGGCGCGCTCCACTCCGCACAAACAAACGATATGCGCCAAAATCTTGTGTTCATTTGTAATAATCTTAGCCTTGTATTATTATTATTGTCTAACCTATATTATGACTGACATTTGACAAATTGCTTTGTTCCTTTTTTAGATAAAAGCGTCTTCTAGCCTATATGCAGACTAATAATAATAATGACGACAAGTATTATTGGCATTTATAAATTAGTTCACTTAAGACAGTAATAGGCTATGTGTATCATAAAATAATTTATTAATGTTTTATTTTTATGTAACTTAACATTTTACTGTTTTTTAAATGTTTTTGTTTTAGGCTTTGTTTTTTATATGCCCATGTGAAGTTAAATATCTAAGCCTTGTATGTGAAGAAAATAAAAACGTTTGTGAATATCGTTTCACCAGTCTAAAAACGAATAAAGAAAGCATGTTTTTCGTTATTCAATTACGAGTTCAAAAAAGGGAAAAGGAATGGACGCAAAAAGTACACGCCTTCGACTTAGCCTATCCGATTTCAGAAATCAAATGAATGCAAAAGTAGGCTATTCTACTATTAACCTTGCGTATTTTATGGAAAATAATGCAAACAACTTAGGCTATCAATAAGTCGGTTTATTGTCAATAAAAGTCGCTTGGAACAAAACCATTCAGTAACATGAAAACATTGAGGGGATATGGACATACAAAATAACCCACTTTAAAATTTAAATTATTTCAATTGTTTCACATGTTTTATGTCAAACCAACAATACAATACAAATATTAATATTTTCCACTGACTGTTTTCTCTAAACACAATGAGGCTCAGTCATCATCATATGTAATAATATTAATAGACCTCCACTATCAAGCAAACACACACTGACTGACGCAAGCGGACCGACTCCGATGTCCCGCTTACACATGAGTTCCAGTAATCGCATATTCACCACGACTGAGTGAAGGTCGATCTGAAGGTAAGAGATCTAAGTCGATTGCGAAGAGTTTTCAGAATCAGATAAAAAGCCTGTTGTGTAGTAAATGGTGTCTATGGGATGCGGAGGTCGCGCTGTTACAATCATGTCAGTTTTGCCGCGTGCACCTTTGGGCTCATTCGGACGCGTCGAGTGTAACCAAGGCTATGCTTTAACCCAGGGGTAGGCAAGTTCGGTCCTAGAGAGCCGCTGTCCTGCAGAATTTAGTTCCAACCCCAATCAAACACACCTGAACAAGCTAATCAATGTCTTCAGGATTACTAAGGAGACTCTTTTTCAGTGTTGGAGCCAAACTCTGCAGGATAGCGGCTCTCTAGGACCAAACTTGCCTACCCCTGCTTTAACCAGTTCAGTCCACAGTAACAGCTCATATTAGCCAACTAAACTTCTACTACCCTGTTAGAAAACATATACAGCTGCATAGTTTCATGCGGCTCTTCTCCCTCGCTGTATTGTGGGTTTGCTATGTGATGTGGGGAGAAATGTGCTGCTGGTTACGTTTGTGAGACATCAGCTGATTACTATTATTATATTATATTATATATTAAAACCCTTGAACCTGACTATGGCTTTGTAAACTTTATCCACGATGTGGTTTGTAATGGACTGTGGTACAGAAACAGTGACAATGTTACACACTCTTGGCTTACTCTGGCTATTCTCTGCCGTCTCAGCCGACGAGATGTTTGTCCAGTTTTAGCCACCGTAGCTTCTTCGAAAGGGAGGGGTGAGCTGTGGGCGGAGCCATTAGTGCAAACCTGGTGCAAACTCGCAACCGAACCGCTAGATGTCGCTAAAAATCCCACACTGCACCTTTAAATGACACTACATAATATAGGCTCTTTAATCCTCATTTTTCCCTCGAGTCATTTTGACCTGAAATTCATTTTTAAATAAAATTGTAAAAATCGAATGTTGATCAGATGGTCCAAGACTCCAGACTCCTGGACTTTTGTGCATTTGAACAACGAATACACAAAAATTGAACGGATTCGAGGAGTTTTGTGTTTGAAATCTAAAAAAGTTACAAATCCTCGGGTCAATCTGACCCCCTTAGGAATGCTTCAGCACACAGAAAAACCTAAAAATTGCTCACATTTCGAAATAAAAATGCTCAAACTTTAGCAAAAAGCGATTGTACAATGTCTACATGTGTATCTGAAGAGAAACAGACTTTAGGACCCAGCGGAAAAGCTCATCTGCTCCATTTAGAGCTCTAAGCCCATCTAGAGGCACGAAATATCATGTGTTATCATATTCCACAAGAGTTCGCCAGAGACTCCCAATGTACGATATTTAGAGCTGAATTAGAAGGGTTATGCATGAAATTGTGAGTTATTTTGAATTTAAGTGAAAAAGAATGTGAGGAATGTGCTTAAATTACTATTTATTTATTATTTGTTGATTAAATCTACTAATTTAATGGTAAATAAAATAAAAAATAACACAAAAATCTCCCAAAAAATGCATAAAAAATATAAAAATAATATAAAAATGACATAAAATAAGCTTTCTTAAAAAAAAAACATTTCTGACCCGCGAGGGAAGGATGTTAATAAGCGGGAAAGAGTTTATGATTTTCATAGTTCAGTTTGAACATTACAAACAAATAATTACATGCGGTATTACCAGACAAGTTTTGCATGGAAGTTTGCATCATTATTTTCCTGTTTATGACTGTGAAGCTGCTTAAAGCGCTGCTGACTGACAAATTGTGCCGTGATGCGTTTCCTGTGAGCCGCTGATGCGGTGATGCTTTTCCTGTCAGCCGGTGATGCGGTAATGTGTTTCCTGTGAGCCGGTGATGCATTTCCTGTGACCTGGTGATGCGGTGATGTGTTTCCTGTGAGCCGGTTACGTGCGCTCCTGGCGTCTCCGGGGCCGGCGTGCGTGCGGGTCCGCGAGGCTGCGCGTGTGCCGCGTGTGCCGCTGGACGCCGGGCGAGCGCAGCTCCTCCTCCTCGGGTCGAGGCTCCTCCTGCACGGGCCGGGGCGGGGGGTAGTTGGGCTGGTAGTCGGGGCCGTAGCTGCCATACGGCTCACCGTCCTCCTCGACCTCGGGTCCGTACGGCTGAACTACACGGACATCAGTGTCAGTGAGGTCATCAAAGCCCGGTTCTGACCCGCACACACACACACACACATTACTGATACCAAAGGCATGCTGTTACTCATGCAGAAGAATGAACACACCGATGGAACACACACTCCCCATCACGAGGGCCCGAGGCGAGCCCGGCGCGTCCCAGGACACGTATAGTTATATAATACAGTAATATAGTTTCCCCAGTTCCGAGACAGCTCCGACAGGATGTGTGATTAAATATTGTAAAAATTACTGTCATTGGTTGCCAGGCCACACCCCTGCCCCGCCCCCACAGACCGCCTCCGTTAGGCTCTCAGCCTGTGTTAGTGTGTGGTGTGTTAGTGTGTTAGTGTGTAGTGTGTAGTGTGTTAGTGTGTTAGTGTGTAGTGTGTAGTGTGTAGTGTGTTAGTGTGTAGTGTGTTAGTGTGTAGTGTGTTAGTGTGTAGTGTGTTAGTGTGTTAGTGTGTAGTGTGTAGTGTGTTAGTGTGTTAGTGTGTGGTGTGTTAGTGTGTAGTGTGTTAGTGTGTTAGTGTGTAGTGTGTTAGTGTGTTAGTGTGTGGTGTGTTAGTGTGTAGTGTGTTAGTGTGTTAGTGTGTTAGTGTGTGGTGTGTTAGTGTGTTAGTGCGAGACACACTGAGATTGCTCTGTTGCACTGAGTTACTGCAGTACTGAGGGCGTCACACTCCTCTTCTACAGAGTTAGATTGAAGGACACTACTCCTGTTACAACAGCGACTACAGTTCGGCAACTGTTTTCAGCAGAGAACTGAGATGTTTGAAGCGACTCAGCGAACAGACCCTGAGCGGTCTGAACACAGAGCTGCGCTTCTCACACATTCACATCTTCACATATTCAACAACAGCACTGAGCCATTATTGATCCTGCAGCCGTATGAGTTAATATTCCATTCTGAACAGTCAGAGAGAATCTATATTCGTCTCATGCAACACATGCAAAATTATCACATGCACCAGAGAATCCTAATGAAGCAGTGACGGTCAGTAACACGCTCTCTGTCACACACACACACACACACTGACCTCCAACGTTGTACCCGAGGCAGGCGTTCTGGTCGCAGTATCCGGCTGGGCCCGGGGGTCCCACTGGTCCTGGTGTACCGGGTCTGCCGGGGCTCCCGGGGTTACCGGGGCGACCAGAGGGACCAGTACTTCCTGTCCGGCCTTCACCAGGGGGTCCTGTGGACAACAGGAAACAGACTCTTCAACTTCCTGTTCATATTCTATAGAGTAATGAGGCTGTCAAATAGGGTTCCCTCAGACGCACACATTAGTCTGGAAGCTAAAGTTATTTCACTGTGTGTTTTACTGTTTCACAGCGGGTTTCTGTCTGCCTGAGGGACGCAACCTTCCTGCTCCGTATAGGTTTGTTTTGCAATTTATCTGATATTATCTAATTTTCTCTGTCACATTGATCGGACATCGCTAGCTTTAATCTAAAAAGCTATCACTCGCATAATGCACTAGCATATTGCTAGCCTTTTAATCTGCTATCCGCACTCACGCTTTTTACAAGTCCATCAAACCACTGTGATCAGTCAACAAACACAGTGAGTAATGTCAATGCATTGGCACAGGCAGTCGTTAGGCGATAGGGCTAAGTAGAGCTGTGAATGTGAGTGTGTGAGTGAATTTGTGTGTTTGTGTAGGCTCACCTGGAGGTCCTGCAGCTCCTCTCGGCCCCTGCACTCCCACACCTGGATTCCCTCTCTCTCCCTTCTCACCCTGAGGGCCTGATGATGCAAACACACACACACACACTTTCAGTGTCTCTCCATCATCTCTGCTCAAACATGATCAACATGAATGTGATTTACTCTCATCTCAGTCTTTAAAAGACGCTCGTTATTCAGTAATATCGATTAATAGATCGCATCCGATGACAACAGAGCTGATCTAATGATGATCTTCAGTAGAGGCTTCAGTGCTGAGTCTGAGTCTCATCTGATGGAGTCTGAGTCTCATCTGATGGAGTCTGAGACACATCTGATGGAGTCTGAGTCACATCTGATGAAGTCTGAGACACATCTGATGGAGTCTGAGTCACATCTGATGGAGTCTGAGTCTCATCTGATGGAGTCTGAGTCTCATCTGATGGAGTCTGAGTCACATCTGATGGAGTCTGAGTCACATCTGATGGAGTCTGAGTCTCATCTGATGAAGTCTGAGTCACATCTGATGGAGTCTGAGACACATCTGATGGAGTCTGAGTCACATCTGATGGAGTCTGAGTCTCATCTGATGAAGTCTGAGTCACATATGATGGAGTCTGAGTCTCATCTGATGGAGTCTGAGTCACATCTGATGGAGTCTGAGTCTCATCTGATGGAGTCTGAGTCACATCTGATGGAGTCTGAGTCTCATCTGATGGAGTCTGAGTCTCATCTGATGGAGTCTGAGTCTCATCTGATGGAGTCTGAGTCTCATCTGATGGAGTCTATCACATCTGATGGAGTCTGAGTCTCATCTGATAGAGTCTGAGTCACATCTGATGGAGTCTGAGTCTCATCTGATGGAGTCTGAGTCTCATCTGATTGAGTCTGAGTCACATCTGATGGAGTCTGAGACACATCTGATGGAGTCTGAGTCTCATCTGATGGAGTCTGAGTCTCATCTGATGGAGTCTGAGTCTCATCTGATGGAGTCTGAGTCTCATCTGATGGAGTCTGAGTCACATCTGATGGAGTCTGAGTCACATCTGATGGAGTCTGAGTCTCATCTGATGGAGTCTGAGTCTCATCTGATGGAGTCTGAGTCACATCTGATGGAGTCTGAGTCTCATCTGATAGAGTCTGAGTCACATCTGATGGAGTCTGAGTCTCATCTGATGGAGTCTGAGTCTCATCTGATGGAGTCTGAGTCACATCTGATGGAGTCTGAGTCTCATCTGATGGAGTCTGAGTCACATCTGATGGAGTCTGAGTCACATCTGATGAAGTCTGAGTCACATCTGATGGAGTCTGAGTCTCATCTGATGGAGTCTGAGACACATCTGATGGAGTCTGAGTCTCATCTGATGGAGTCTGAGTCTCATCTGATGGAGTCTGAGTCTCATCTGATGGAGTCTGAGTCACATCTGATGGAGTCTGAGTCACATCTGATGGAGTCTGAGTCTCATCTGATGGAGTCTGAGTCTCATCTGATGGAGTCTGAGTCACATCTGATGGAGTCTGAGTCTCATCTGATAGAGTCTGAGTCACATCTGATGGAGTCTGAGTCTCATCTGATGGAGTCTGAGTCTCATCTGATTGAGTCTGAGTCACATCTGATGGAGTCTGAGACACATCTGATGGAGTCTGAGTCTCATCTGATGGAGTCTGAGTCTCATCTGATGGAGTCTGAGTCTCATCTGATGGAGTCTGAGTCTCATCTGATGGAGTCTGAGTCACATCTGATGGAGTCTGAGTCACATCTGATGGAGTCTGAGTCTCATCTGATGGAGTCTGAGTCTCATCTGATGGAGTCTGAGTCACATCTGATGGAGTCTGAGTCTCATCTGATAGAGTCTGAGTCACATCTGATGGAGTCTGAGTCTCATCTGATGGAGTCTGAGTCTCATCTGATGGAGTCTGAGTCACATCTGATGGAGTCTGAGTCTCATCTGATGGAGTCTGAGTCACATCTGATGGAGTCTGAGTCACATCTGATGAAGTCTGAGTCTCATCTGATGGAGTCTGAGTCTCATCTGATGGAGTCTGAGTCACATCTGATGGAGTCTGAGTCACATCTGATGGAGTCTGAGTCTCATCTGATGGAGTCTGAGTCTCATCTGATGGAGTCTGAGTCACATCTGATGGAGTCTGAGTCTCATCTGATAGAGTCTGAGTCACATCTGATGGAGTCTGAGTCTCATCTGATGGAGTCTGAGTCTCATCTGATGGAGTCTGAGTCACATCTGATGGAGTCTGAGTCTCATCTGATGGAGTCTGAGTCACATCTGATGGAGTCTGAGTCACATCTGATGAAGTCTGAGTCACATCTGATGGAGTCTGAGTCTCATCTGATGGAGTCTGAGACACATCTGATGGAGTCTGAGTCTCATCTGATGGAGTCTGAGTCTCATCTGATGGAGTCTGAGTCTCATCTGATGGAGTCTGAGTCACATCTGATGGAGTCTGAGTCACATCTGATGGAGTCTGAGTCTCATCTGATGGAGTCTGAGTCTCATCTGATGGAGTCTGAGTCACATCTGATGGAGTCTGAGTCTCATCTGATAGAGTCTGAGTCACATCTGATGGAGTCTGAGTCTCATCTGATGGAGTCTGAGTCTCATCTGATTGAGTCTGAGTCACATCTGATGGAGTCTGAGACACATCTGATGGAGTCTGAGTCTCATCTGATGGAGTCTGAGTCTCATCTGATGGAGTCTGAGTCTCATCTGATGGAGTCTGAGTCTCATCTGATGGAGTCTGAGTCACATCTGATGGAGTCTGAGTCACATCTGATGGAGTCTGAGTCTCATCTGATGGAGTCTGAGTCTCATCTGATGGAGTCTGAGTCACATCTGATGGAGTCTGAGTCTCATCTGATAGAGTCTGAGTCACATCTGATGGAGTCTGAGTCTCATCTGATGGAGTCTGAGTCTCATCTGATGGAGTCTGAGTCACATCTGATGGAGTCTGAGTCTCATCTGATGGAGTCTGAGTCACATCTGATGGAGTCTGAGTCACATCTGATGAAGTCTGAGTCACATCTGATGGAGTCTGAGTCTCATCTGATGGAGTCTGAGTCACATCTGATGAAGTCTGAGTCACATCTGATGGAGTCTGAGTCTCATCTGATGGAGTCTGAGTCACATCTGATGGAGTCTGAGTCACATCTGATGGAGTCTGAGTCACATCTGATGAAGTCTGAGTCACATCTGATGGAGTCTGAGTCTCATCTGATGGAGTCTGAGTCTCATCTGATGGAGTCTGAGTCTCATCTGATGGAGTCTGAGTCACATCTGATGGAGTCTGAGTCACATCTGATGGAGTCTGAGTCTCATCTGATGGAGTCTGAGTCTCATCTGATGGAGTCTGAGTCACATCTGATGGAGTCTGAGTCTCATCTGATGGAGTCTGAGTCTCATCTGATGGAGTCTGAGTCACATCTGATGGAGTCTGAGTCTCATCTGATGGAGTCTGAGTCACATCTGATGGAGTCTGAGTCACATCTGATGAAGTCTGAGTCACATCTGATGGAGTCTGAGTCTCATCTGATGGAGTCTGAGTCACATCTGATGAAGTCTGAGTCACATCTGATGGAGTCTGAGTCTCATCTGATGGAGTCTGAGTCACATCTGATGGAGTCTGAGTCACATCTGATGAAGTCTGAGTCACATCTGATGGAGTCTGAGTCTCATCTGATGGAGTCTGAGTCTCATCTGATGGAGTCTGAGTCACATCTGATGGAGTCTGAGTCACATCTGATGGAGTCTGAGTCACATCTGATGGAGTCTGAGTCACATCTGATGGAGTCTGAGTCTCATCTGATGGAGTCTGAGACATCTGATGGAGTCTGAGTCACATCTGATGGAGTCTGAGTCACATCTAATGAAGTCTGAGTCACATCTGATGAAGTCTGAGTCTAGACGGACGGGTTGTGATGCCGTTTCTGTATTGGCAGCTTAGCGAAGAAACATTTCTACCACAATAAATGTATGTTTTTTTCTTCTGAAATGAAAAAAATAAATGTAAACAGAACAAAAAGCTGTTGTGTCTGTAAGTGCAGAAAACAACACACTAATGTTAGAGATGTTTTCCTCTCAGACATGCGTCTGTGTGTGTGTGTGTGTGTGTGTGTGTGAGAGAGAGAGAGTGTGTGTGTGTGTGTGTGTGTGTGTCTGCACAGTAAGTGTGAGTGTACCTCTGGCTCCCGGCTGCCCGTTCTCTCCATTGCTGCCGGGGAATCCGGGTCTCCCGGGCGGGCCCTGCTCTCCCTGAGGTCCTGTAGGCCCCTGCCGACCCGGCTCCCCTGGGGGCCCGGGGACCGTGCGTATCGACACCGGCTGGATGGGCACGTGGTTCAAGATCGAGTTGTAGCGCGCCATGTGACCTGGACCCAGAGAGAGCAATGTCACACACACTCACTCAATCCCAGCATGCACTGGTCATGAAGCGGACTCACTCTGGATCAGCTGCTCACACACTTGTCTCGCTATGGCCTGGACGGAAGACGTGGACTGGACTTCACCCTGTTACACACACACACACACACACACACACACACACAGGAGAGAGAACGTTACACACACACACACAAATTCAGTATGGTGTACCTCAAGGCTCAGTACTAGGACCGCTGCTGTTCATTCTGTACATGCTACTCAAACACACACACACACACACACACTCTCTCTCTCTCTCTCTCTCTCTCTCTGTACACGCTACCCTTAGGAAGCATGGCATTAGCTTTCACTGTTATGCTGATGATACCCAGCTCTATAGTTCCTCACACCCTGACGAAACCAATTCAAAAATGAACGGAATGCAGAGCTGATGTAAAAAACTGGATAATTAGTAATTTCCTACGACTTAATTATCCAAAAACAGTGATTCTAATTTTTGGACGAAAAACTTCCTCACATAATTGTCATGGTTGGCTAACCGTGGTCTGCTTGTGTGTGTATGTTTCGTGCTGATTGTCATCACCAGGACTGATCAACTGTTTCCTACCTCACCAGCACCAGCACACTTGTTATTCATTTAGATCTGTCTATATAAGCATCGTCTCGTTTTGTTAACTGGTTCATGTGTTCCTGATCTCAAGGCTAGGTTATTGTAATGCTCTACTGGGTGGTTGCCCTGCACGCTTAATAAACAAACTTCAGCTGGTCCAAAACTTATTGAAAACAAAAAAATGTATTCTAGAAACAAACTTGTTGAATTATTTTCCTGTTACCACTATGAAGTTGCTCTGATAAGATCTGTTTTATAAAAAGTGCTATATTAATAAAGCTTATAAATGACTTGACTTGACACACATAGGAGAGAGAACGTTTCTCTCTCACACACACACACACACACACACACACACACACAGATGTTCATCAGTCGATGAACCTCTGATGAGAACACTTACTCTCTCACCCTTCTCTCCTTTGGGTCCCGCGAGTCCCTGAAACAGAGAGAGAGAGGGTTTAAAATCGCCCCGATCGCCCATATCATGTGCACGTGTGAAGCGTGTGTGACGTACCGGAGGGCCCTGCTCTCCTCTAGGTCCTGGAGGGCCGTTTTCTCCAGGGGCCCCAGGAGCTCCTGGACCTCCCTGTTATAAGTACACACACACGCACGCACACACACTTAAGTTTTCATTCAGAATGTTTGCGATGAATTCAATATGATTGTAAAAGAATAATAATTGTTTTCATAGTGATTATTCAACAAAAATACAAAACAATAATATATTATACTATAACTATTGTGTGTGTAACATCCCTAGAGTATTCAAGAAATATAATAAAAACATTTTTTATAATTTTTTAGAATTTACTCACGATAGTTCCCGGCGCTCCCACTCGTCCCTGAGGACCGTCTGGACCCGGCAGACCCTGCGGAGGAGGAAACACACATGATCACACACACACACCACACACACACACACACACACACACACACAGCTGACGGACAGTTACCCGGGATCCTGGAGGCCCTTCACGTCCCGGAGAGCCTGGAGAACCAGGAACACCCTGCAGGAGCACACACAAATGAGGTCAGCGCATCGACACACACACACACACACACGCGAGTGACGTGAGGAGTGTGTGGTTTACCTGCAGGCCTGGAGGACCGGCGTCTCCCTTCTGCCCCGTCTCTCCCGCAGCGCCCTGAACACACACAACTTGTTTAGATTTATGGTTGATTTTCTTGCAGTTTTAGAGTACAACATGATTATGAACGTGTATATTTCACGTAAAAATTGAAAATAGTGTTTTTGCGCATTATTCCTTTTTTTTCAACTGAAGGAATGCGCATTATTCCTTTTTTTTTCAAGACATTCCTTTTTAGCAAAGCTTTTGATACCCTTTGGATGTTATTTTTTTTTTCTTTTGTTTTTTTCTCTTTCTTTTTTTTCCCTCTCTTTTTAAAGAACTGTTTATCTTTTATTGTTTTTAACCTGTAGCACTTTGAGATCCTTGGATGAAAAGTGCGTTATAAATTAAACGTATTATTATTATTATTATTATTCAAACGTATAATTCCGTAACTTTTTTAAGTTCACTTTTTAAAACTTTCTTCACTTCAGCAATAACCTGCCATGTGTCGTCTCATAGTCTCATTCAGAAAACAGATGCGGTGGATAATCCGCTCGCCGCTGATGTTCGTCAGCACAGAGGACGAGAGCTGCCGCTACATTGCAACTTTAAAAGCTAAAGAATGTATTTGGAAAGATGACAGAACTCTGAGCACAAAGATAAATGTGCCACAACAACCGAGATGAACAGAAGCGGGGAACAGTGATGATGGAGGCACTGAGAGAACTGAACTCTGTTAGAACCACTGACATCGGACTATATTAGAACAAACATAACGTGTGTTTAGAAGAAAGATTCATCTCAGTGTGTGTGCAGTGAGTGTGCAGTGTGTGTGCAGTGTGTGTTCAGTGTGTGTGTGCAGTGAGTGTTCAGTGTGTGTGCAGTGAGTGTGCAGTGTGTGTGCAGTGTGTGTTCAGTGTGTGTGTGCAGTGAGTGTTCAGTGTGTGTGCAGTGAGTGTGCAGTGTGTGTGCAGTGTGTGTTCAGTGTGTGTGTGCAGTGAGTGTTCAGTGAGTGTGCAGTGAGTGTTCAGTGTGTGTGTGCAGTGAGTGTTCAGTGTGTGTGTGCAGTGTGTGTGCAGTGTGTGTTCAGTGTGTGTGTGCAGTGAGTGTTCAGTGAGTGTGCAGTGAGTGTTCAGTGAGTGTGCAGTGAGTGTTTAGTGTGTGTTCAGTGAGTGTTTCAGTGTGTGTGTGCGCAATGTGTGTTCAGTGTGTGTGCAGTGAGTGTTTAGTGTGTGTTCAGTGAGTGTTCAGTGTGTGTGTGCGCAATGTGTGTTCAGTGTGTGTGCGCAGTGAGTGTGCAGTGTGTGTGCAGTGACGAGTGTGCAGTGTGTGTGCAGTGAGTGTGCAGTATGTGTGCAGTGAGTGTGCAGTGAGTGTTCAGTGTGTGTGCGCGCAGTGAGTGTGCAGTGTGTGTGCAGTGTGTGTGCAGTGTGTGTGTGCAGTGAGTGTTCAGTGTGTGTGTGCAGTGTGTGTTCAGTGTGTGTGTGCAGTGTGTGTGCAGTGTGTGTGTGCAGTGAGTGTTCAGTGTGTGTGTGCAGTGAGTGTTCAGTGTGTGTGTGCAGTGTGTGTGCAGTGTGTGTGTGCAGTGTGTGTGTGTGCAGTGAGTGTTCAGTGAGTGTGCAGTGAGTGTTTAGTGTGTGTTCAGTGAGTGTTCAGTGTGTGTGCGCAGTGAGTGTGCAGTGTGTGTGCAGTGTGTGTTCAGTGTGTGTGTGCAGTGAGTGTTCAGTGTGTGTGCAGTGAGTGTTCAGTGAGTGTGCAGTGAGTGTTTAGTGTGTGTTCAGTGAGTGTTCAGTGTGTGTGTGCGCAATGTGTGTTCAGTGTGTGTGCAGTGAGTGTTTAGTGTGTGTTCAGTGAGTGTTCAGTGTGTGTGTGCGCAATGTGTGTTCAGTGTGTGTGCGCAGTGAGTGTGCAGTGTGTGTGCAGTGACGAGTGTGCAGTGTGTGTGCAGTGTGTGTGCAGTGTGTGTGCAGTGAGTGTGCAGTGAGTGTTCAGTGTGTGTTCAGTGTGTGTGCGCGCAGTGAGTGTGCAGTGTGTGTGCAGTGTGTGTGCAGTGAGTGTGCAGTGTGTGTGCAGTGAGTGTGAAGTGTGTGTGCAGTGAGTGTGCAGAGTGTGTTCAGTGTGTGTGTGTGTGTGTGTGTGTGTGTGTGTGTGTGTGAGTGTGAGCATGTTACCGGGGGGCCTCTGATGGAGCGTCCGCTGGGCCCCGGAGGACCGGGAGGCCCCTGAGCTCCTGGAACACCAGCGTCCCCGACCGGACCAACTGGACCCTGCGGACACACACAACATCTGTGCTCATCTACTCCTATCACAGCCTCTGTCAAATGTTAGTAAGTGAGGTGGATTGTGGGTAATTCAGTACCACAGGGCCGGGTTCCCCTCGATCTCCTCTGGCTCCTCTGGTACCAGAACCTCCCTGCCACACACACACACACACACACACAGGGTCAGTGACGGATGTCTGAGGTGATGATGATGATGATGATGAAGGGCTCATACCGGGGGCCCTGGGGGGCCGGGGGGGCCCTTGCTGTCCTGAGTGCAGGTACAGGCACGCGGGAGAGATGGACACTCGGATTCCTTCCTCTGCAACACACACACACGCACACACACACAACTCGCTTCCAATCTCTGAATGACTCATTACTGTTCGTTCAGATCATTTCCCTTAATCAATTAATCAATTAAATCAATCAAAAGATAAAAGCACATAATATTAAAATAAACTAAAAATTTTAATAAAAGCTCATTTAAAATATGAATTATTATAAAACAGTATACAAAAATGTATAACACTGCCATTAAGACAACTGTAAACATGCAAATATTTTATTAAATTATAGAATTATCAACTTAAAATTTCAGGGGTGTTTTTACTTCAACATTTGAATCTACTCGACAGCAAAGATGTTTGCACACGCACATGCGCACAGGGACTCACACACACACACACACACACACTCACCAGGCTGGGCAGCTCGCAGCATTTGTCCCGTCGAGCCCATGACGTGCTGCACACAATATCAAAGGACTGCAGCTGAAACTAAACACACACGCACAGATGTGAGACGTGTTATTCTAACCACGAACTGCATTTATGCATGACTTTCCCTTTGATCTCTCTCTCTCTCACACACACACACACACACACACCGTACCGGAGCAGAGTTGTCTTTGGATCCTCGGGATCGAACCATCCGGCCGAGCACCTCGACCCCGTCAGTGCTGATGTTTCTGGCTGCGTTCACAGGCTTCTCTCCCGCTGACTTACAGTCCACCATCACCAGAGCCGAGGTCGTGCTCACTGCGATGTGCAGCTACACACACACACACACACATGTTGTATTAAACAACAGGACTTTCACAGACTATATCTCCTTGCGCTTCGTGATTCTGACCTTGTGGAAACTGCCATAAAAGAGTTTCTGGATTTCCGCCCCCTCAAAGGTCACCGTCTGAAAATCGCCCTTATAATCGGTGTTGAAAAAAGTCAGAGTCTTTCCTGCATCTGTGAAGAGAAGTGAACTGACCTCACATGAAGCGAAACGAGATTTCATTTCATTTCAAAAGCACATTTTCAGTTCACGCATTCCCTGAGAATCGAACCCTTGCCCTTGTGTTGCTGCCGGCATGTGACTCACTGTCCAGAATGACTCCCACTAACGGCTCATTGTTGCTGTTGAGGATTTCCCACAGGGCGAAGGGCTCCGCTGGGGTCTCCGGGAGCAGCCGGAACAGAAGGGTGATGGTGTAGTCTGACGGCAGACCCTCCGGGTGGATGAACCTGGGAGAGAGTTTAGTCTAATTTCATTTCACAACAACATCTCCAGCTCTGTGTGCTTTCATGTTTCGATGAGCATGAGCATGTGTGGCAAGAGTGAGCGTGAGTATGAGTGTGAGTATGAGCGCGAGTATGAGCGTGTGTGAGTATGAGAGTGAGTTTGAGCGTGAGTATGAGAGTGAGTATGAGTGTGTGTGAGTATGAGCGTGAGTATGAGCGTGTGTGAGTATGAGCGTGAGTATGAGCGTGAGTATGACAGTGAGTATGACAGTGAGTATGAGCGTGAGTATGAGCGTGAGTATGAGAGTGAGTATGAGAGTGAGTATGAGAGTGAGTATGAGAGTGAGTATGAGAGTGAGTATGAGAGTGAGTATGAGAGTGAGTATGAGAGTGAGTATGAGAGTGAGTATGAGAGTGAGTATGAGAGTGAGTATGAGAGTGAGTATGAGAGTGAGTATGAGCGTGAGTATGAGCGTGAGTATGAGAGTGAGTATGAGAGTGAGTATGAGAGTGAGTATGAGAGTGAGTATGAGAGTGAGTATGAGCGTGAGTATGAGCGTGAGTATGAGAGTGAGTATGAGAGTGAGTATGAGAGTGAGTATGAGCGTGAGTATGAGAGTGAGTATGAGAGTGAGTATGAGCGTGAGTATGAGAGTGAGTATGAGAGTGAGTATGAGAGTGAGTATGAGTGAGTATGAGAGTGAGTATGAGAGTGAGTATGAGCGTGAGTATGAGCGTGAGTATGAGAGTGAGTATGAGAGTGAGTATGAGAGTGAGTATGAGAGTGAGTATGAGAGTGAGTATGAGAGTGAGTATGAGAGTGAGTATGAGAGTGAGTATGAGAGTGAGTATGAGAGTGAGTACGAGCGTGAGTACGAGAGTGAGTATGAGAGTGAGTATGAGAGTGAGTATGAGAGTGAGTATGAGAGTGAGTATGAGAGTGAGTATGAGAGTGAGTATGAGCGTGAGTATGAGAGTGAGTATGAGCGTGAGTATGAGAGTGAGTATGAGAGTGAGTATGAGAGTGAGTATGAGAGTGAGTATGAGAGTGAGTATGAGAGTGAGTATGAGAGTGAGTACGAGCGTGAGTACGAGAGTGAGTATGAGAGTGAGTATGAGAGTGAGTATGAGAGTGAGTATGAGAGTGAGTATGAGAGTGAGTATGAGAGTGAGTATGAGAGTGAGTATGAGCGTGAGTACGAGAGTGAGTATGAGCGTGAGTATGAGAGTGAGTATGAGAGTGAGTATGAGAGTGAGTATGAGAGTGAGTATGAGAGTGAGTATGAGAGTGAGTATGAGAGTGAGTACGAGCGTGAGTACGAGAGTGAGTATGAGAGTGAGTATGAGAGTGAGTATGAGAGTGAGTATGAGAGTGAGTATGAGCGTGAGTATGAGAATGTGTGAGAGAGCGTCACCTGGTGGGCTGTGTCAGGAGTGTGTGTGTGTGTGTGTGAGAGAGCGTCACCTGGTGGGCTGTGTCAGGAGTGTGTGTGTGTGTGTGTGTGTGTGTGAGAGAGCGTCACCTGGTGGGCTGTGTCAGGAGTGTGTGTGTGTGTGTGTGTGAGAGAGAGCGTCACCTGGTGGGCTGTGTCAGGAGTGTGTGTGTGTGTGTGTGTGAGAGAGCGTCACCTGGTGGGCTGTGTCAGGAGTGTGTGTGTGTGTGTGTGTGTGTGTGTGTGAGAGAGCGTCACCTGGTGGGCTGTGTCAGGAGTGTGTGTGTGTGTGTGTGTGTGTGAGAGAGCGTCACCTGGTGGGCTGTGTCAGGAGTGTGTGTGTGTGTGAGAGAGCGTCACCTGGTGGGCTGTGTCAGGAGTGTGTGTGTGTGTGTGTGTGTGTGAGAGAGCGTCACCTGGTGGGCTGTGTCAGGAGTGTGTGTGTGTGTGTGTGTGTGTGTGTGAGAGAGCGTCACCTGGTGGGCTGTGTCAGGAGTGTGTGTGTGTGTGTGTGAGAGAGCGTCACCTGGTGGGCTGTGTCAGGAGTGTGTGTGTGTGTGTGAGAGAGAGCGTCACCTGGTGGGCTGTGTCAGGAGTGTGTGTGTGTGTGTGTGTGTGTGTGAGAGAGCGTCACCTGGTGGGCTGTGTCAGGAGTGCGCCGCTGCCAAGTCTGAAGCTGCTGAAGCTGTTAAAGGTCCCCGGCTCCATCGACACACCGCTCACGTTGCTGTACAGATGCTCGACCAGCCCGAACATCTCCATCATCCTGAACCCTGACACACACACACACACCGTCACTACACGACGCTGAGAACAACCACCACAGCAGAATCATCACAAATTCAGTCATATAAAACACAGTTTGAGTCGATGTTACTGAGCTCTGAACAGGACGATGTAATGCACAGGCTCATGGTCACACGGTCACACGGGTCACACATGGATCGTACAAAATGCATGTTATGTTTTATTTAGTACTGTCCTGAATAAGATATTTTACATAAAAGATGTTCACATATATTATACAAGACAAAAAATAGCTGAATTTATTTTTATTTCGTTTGTTTCATTTACCTGATAAAGTGCTGCCGCTCATAGGTACCGACGGACATGCTGCAAACACACACACACACACATTTACCTCACTGCAGAACTGCTGTTACACACAGCTACTTATAAATACTATAAACTAACCCTAACAGAAAACTGCTTTTAAATTTACTTTCAATTTAATTTAATTTTACACACACACACACACACACACACACTTACTAGCTGATGCAGCTTCACAAACGAAGGTAATCAGTTTCTCTTCAATATTCCTGAAAGCGTCCAGATCGTCCACGAAGAACACGTGTCTCTCGCTGGGTTTACTGGCGATACTCACCAGCTCGGCATAATCGGCATCGGCGAACCCGATGGCAAACACCACATAACCTGCACACACACACACACACACATACAACATGAGATATCACCCGTCTGAAGAGCCGGAGCTGTGAGGAAAGCCTCGCGCCGCACCTTCGGCCTGGATCTCCTGGGACACCTGGAGCACGTCGTCTTGGGAACGCCCGTCCGTCAGCACCACCAGCACCTTCGGCACGCCCCTTCTGGCCCCGCCCACTTCCGTCATCACCGACGCCTTCACGTGCTGCATGGCCCTGCCTGAGGTCAGAGGTCAGAGTTCACACACACTCACCAGAATCAGGGTGCTACAGCAGAACGGATGAGTGTGTGTGGATTTGTCTTTGCCTGTCTTGGTGTTTCCTCCTTTATATGAGATCCTCTGAATGGCGTCCAGAAGGGTTTCCTTATTAACGTGCGAGCTGAGCTTGAACTCGGTGCGGGCGTCGTCGCTGAACTGAGCGATGGCCACCTGAGACACACACACACACACACGGATTGAATCGTGAGGTGCCTGTTCATGATCATAACACAATGCAAAACAACAGTTATACCAATTACTTCCTTTTATAAGGTTTTGCATTTGGATATATATTTATGTTTATATTTACATTTAGCAGATGCTTTTATCCAAAGCGACTTACATCTGAGGACTAAATCAAGCGAGTCATCGTGAAGAGGCCATAACAACACAAGAACTGCTCAAAATACAACGTTCAGACATTGCTCAGCATAAACCAGAGAAATAAGAATTTGCATTTTTTTTAAATTTTATTAAGTGCTCACGGAACAGATGAGTTTCACTTATATATTTAGACATAATCAAATATTAGGGAGCTTTAATAACTAAACTGTTCCTCACCTGAGTGTGTGTTCCTCACCTGAGTGTGTGTTCCTCACCTGAGTGTGTGTTCCTCACCTGAGTGTGTGTTCCTCACCTGAGTGCCGCTCGGCCCGATCTGGTCCAGAGATCCCGCTGTGCTGTACAGGAACCGGATGATCTTCTGGAAGTTGTCGTCTCCGATACTCCATGATCCGTCCACCAGAAACACCAGATCGGCTTTAGCAGCGCGACACACTAACACACACACACACTGATGAACCCTGCTGTATATCCCGAACCCTCACAATGTCATGTGACACGTACCTTCTTTAGTGGCGGGAAGTGTGGGTGGAGGGGCGGAGCTTCTGGCTGTGGTAGGCGGAGTCGTGCTCACAGGAACTACACACACATTTCACCATTACAAACAACACAAGACGACTGTCCAGCTGATGCCCGTCACTGTCCGTATGACGGAACGAGTCTGTCTGGATAAATCTCTTAATTCTGTCTCATAACATCTAAAATGTTTGGAATTTTATCATAAATTAAATTTCTCATAAATTATGATTGACAGCTGAATGATTCTATATTCATAGAAACACAGCAATTGTATCACCATTAGAGAGAGGATTATTTGTCACAGTGTGTGCATATGTGTGTGTGTGTGTGTGTGTGTGTTTGTGTGTGTGAGTGAGTGTTTGTTTGTGTGTGTGACTGACTGAGTGTGTGCGTGCGTGTGAGTGAGTGAGTGTGTGTGTGTGTGTGTGCGTGTGTGTGTGTGTGTGCACATACATGTCCTCTGTGTGGTGGTGACAGCCGGTCCCTCTGTGTCCTGCAGTTGCGCGTGAACGTTTATCACGTACTGTGTGTTCGGCGTGAGGTCATTAAAGCAGTGTCTGGAGGCGGAGCCAGACAACCTCACTTCCTGTTTCTCACCGTCTGAGGAAGAGAAAGGAAAGATGACTGATGACTGCATCTATATGAATGTCTTTGTCGGTATCAGATAAAGTGTCCTCAGAAGGAGACAGGAACTGAACCGCTGGATCTGGATTCACACAAACACAATAAATCATGATTATATGCAGCAACTTCCAGACTCCAAATGAGACGTTTGTTCAGTGAAGGTTAAACGTGTAACATGTAATCACACCAAACCTCACTACTGACATGCCAAAGTTATAATCACACACACACACACACTCACACACTCACTCACTGAGCTGGGACTGCAGGGTGAGCCGGTACAGGGTGGCGTGTGGATGAGGCTGCCACTGCACACACATGCTGGTTGTCCGCACCTGATACGTGCTGAGGTTACTCACTCCCAGATACACTAGACACACACAGACACACACAGACACAACATCTTACAAGAACAGTTTGAGAACATTTAAATGAAAATGTTATTTGGTTGGTTATGTGAACATTAAGGAAAAGTTACAATGTATCATTCTTCAAACATTATGGAACGTTACTTTTGAATGTTCTCTGAACGTTCTGAAACATGCAGCTACATTTAAAACGTTAGAGGAACTTCCAACGGAGATATTTAGGAGACAAAGCTTCATAAACGACGAGAGAGGTTTCAGGGACACACTCACGTGTTCTGGCCCGTCCGCTCAGGGCTTCGCTGGAGCCAGTGGTGTAGGTGGCGATGACTTTCACACTGTACTCCGTCCCGCTCAGCAGGTTGAGGATCAGCATGGTGTTCACATCATCACCCACAAACGTCTCCAGAGCACGAGCGGCCGCTGCCGGGAGGTCAGAGGTCAGCTGTGAGGTCAGTGCGCGGCAAGTGTGTGTGAGAGAGTGAGTGTGTGAGTGTGTGGGAGTTAGTATGTGAGTGTGTGAGTGTGTGTGTGAGTGTGTGTGTGAGGAAGTTAGTGTGCGAGTGAGTGAGTGAGTGAGTGAGTGTGTGTGTGTGTGTGTGTGTGTGTGTGTGTGTGTGTGTGTGTGTGTGTGTGTGTGTGTGAGCTAGTGTGTGGTACCTGAGGTGGGCTGGTACACGATCCTGTAGCCCATGGTGGGAGAGGGCGGTGAGTCCCAGCTGATGCGAAAGCGGTTGTACCATTCCTCAGACACACGGAGGCCACTGGGAGCGGAGAGAGGCACTGAGGAGGAAGAGGAGGAGTGAAGAAGAGGAGGAGGAGTGAGGAAGGGGAAGAGAAGGGGCAGGAGAAAGAGGGAAGGAGGAGGAGTGAGGAAGGGGAAGAGAAGGGGGAGGAGAAAGAGGGAAGGAGGAGGAATGAGGAAGGGGAGGAGGAAGAGGAGGAGTGAGGAAGAGGAGGAGGATGAGCTCATTACTCATCTGGGTGAACATATACACCACTGACCCGCTCATCTGTCAGGCTGTTTACTAGGGACAGGAAGTTGACATGGAAGGTCACATTTTCTGTTTTGTGAGATTCATTTTGAACAGGATTTACCTGATAATATTTTAATTATGATGTCTTGGATTCATGTTTAGCTAAAAAAAACTCAACATTAATGCAGAAGACATTAATGGAGATGTTCCAATATTACCCAGAAGTCCTGAGTGAGGGAACTCACGTGTGCGAGCGAGGCATGTGATGGGCAGGCCGGCACTGTAGATCGCAGACACACTGATGCTTTACTCAGTGTGTGTGTGTGTGTGTGTGTGAGAGAGGAGACTCACGTGTGCGAGCAAGGCGTGCGATGGGCGGGCCGTCGCCAGAACTGTAGATCGCAGACACACTAACGCTGTATTCAGTGTCCGACAGGAGAGGCTGCAGCAACACTGAGGTCTGAGACGCGGGAACCATCGCCTGCAAACACACACACACACACACACACACACACATCACAGCAGAGAAAACACACACTCATCACAGAGAATGATCCCGCGGTGAAGACAGACACACTCAGGGCCAGAGCTGGACTCTCCCACAGATGAAAGCGATAAAGAGAAAAACACGCTTCCAAATCCAACAGAAGACAAAATACTTTCAGAGCCAAAGGGCTTTTGGAGGAGAAATGGACTGATGCTAATCTCTTTTTCTACAGCTTGAAATCCATGACAGCTATAAATTCATAAATACACTTGCTAGAACACAAAGGTATTTGATCTCAATTTATATTGCAATTTCAATAAATCCTGTTTGCTATCCTGATCATGTTGGTGAAAGCAATTTCTGAATGACACACACATGTACGAGTAGACTGAATGTGAGATTCACACACTCACCACCTGTTCTGCGCGGTCCCCTCGCGTGCTGATGTAGGACACACGGTATTGACGCACGTTTGGACCCGCAGCGTCCCATGACACACGCATGCTGAAGGTCGTCATGTCACTCAGCTGCAGATTCCTGATGGCCAGACGCTGCACTGCACGCACACGCACACACACACACACACACACATATGAACAAGCACATAATAAGCACACTAATTAACTAACCAACCAAACAACAAACTAAACAACCAAATAACCAACTAATTAACCAAACAACCAACTAACTAACCAAACCAACTAACTAACCAACCCTGACATCCAACCAAACAACCAACCAACTAACCAAACAAACAACCAACCAACTAACTAACTAACTAACTAACTAACTAACTAACTAACCAACCAACCAAACAACCAACTAACAAACCAAACAACCAACTAACTAACCAATCAACCAACTAACTAATCAAACAACCAACCAACCAACCAAACAACCAACTAACCAACCAAACAACCAACTAACTAATCACTAACCAAAGACGAAAAACACATTTGAGATATTGTGAATTATGCAATCAAACATCACATGTATGTAAGCGTTTCTGATTCAGGAAACAACCAACTAACTAACCAATCAACCAACTAACGATTCAAACCACCAACTAACCAACCAACAAACCAATTATCCAACTAACTAACCAACCGAACAACCAACTAACCAACCAAACAACCAGCCAGCCAAACAAACAGCCAACTAACCGACCAAACATCCAACTAACCAAACAAACAACCAACTAACTAACCAACCAAAAAAACAACTAACTAACCAACCAGCCAAAAAACAGCCAAAAAAAGTAACCAACTAACCAACCAACCAACCAATCAACTAACCAACCAACAAAACAAACAACTAACTAACTAACTAACTAACTAACTAACCAACCAGTTAACTAACCAACAAACCAACTAATAACTAATAACCAACAAAGCAACTGACTAATCAACCAACAAACTAACCAACCAACTAACCAACTAACCAAACAACCAACCAACTAACCAACCAACCAACCAACCAAACAACCAACTAAATAATCACTAACCAAAGACGAAAAACATATTTGAGATATTGTTAATTATGCGATCGAACATCACATGTATGTAAGCATTTCTGATTTAGGAAACAACCAACAAACTAACCAATCAACCAACTAACAATTCAAACAACCAACTAACCAACCAACAAACTAACCAACCAAACATCCAACTAACTAACCAACCGAACAACCAACTAACTAACCAAACAACCAGCCAGCCAAACAAACAGCCAACTAACCGACCAAACATCCAACGAACCAAACAAACAACCAACTAACTAACCAACCAACCAAAAAACAGCCAAAAAAGTAACCCACTAACCAACCAACCAAAAACCAACCAAACAATCAACTAACTAACCAACCAACAAAACAACCAACTAGCTAACTAACTAACTAACTAACTAACTAACTAACTAACTAACTAACTAACTAACTAACCAAACAGTTAACTAACCAAACAACCAACTACCAACTAATAAGCAACTAACTAATCAATCAACAAACTAACCAACCAACCAACCAACCAACCAACTAAACAAACAAACAACCAACTAACTAATCACTAACTAAAGACGAAAAAAATATGTGAATTATGTGATCAAACATCACATGTATGTAAGCGTTTCTGATTCAGGAAAACTGATGACAGAAACACATGAAAGACTGAGAGATTTTACCGGCTGTAGACGTTCTGACGGTCGTTGTAGTAACTGGTGTTGTTCTGGCAACTTAAAATACAATTAGAGACAAAGAAGCAAAAAAACAGATTTTAAACAGTCATTTACGATCTGACGTTAGATGTGTGTTTAGAGAAAGTCTGATGAACAGTGACGTCAGACCTGTGGTTTGACTGATCTCCACGGCTTCGCTCTCAGACTCATCTCTGTACATCCCAGACAGAGAAACTTCATACTCAGTCAGAGGCTGGAGACCCGTGATGACAAACCAGGTCGAGTTATCGTTGATGAGAACCTGCACACACACACACACACACACACACACACACACCAGGTTGAGTTATCGTTGATGAGAACCTGCACACACACACACACACACACACACACACACACACACACACACACACCAGGTTGAGTTATCGTTGATGAGAACCTACACACTTACACACACACACACACACACACACACTGATTCCTCGGTTATGTGTTGTTATGAGAACGCTACATTTGAATGTTTTCTCTCAACATTACAAGAATGTTTATCAAATATTAATGATGTCATCCACCTCATTCCTGATGATGTCACTGTGTTTGGGTCATGGGAGTCACAGTTTGGGGAACTTAGGGAACTTGCGTGTGTGTGTGTCTGTGTCTGTGTGTGTGTGCGTGTGTGTGTGTGTGTGTATGTGCATGTGTGCTGGTGTGTGTGAGGGTCTGTGTGCATACGTGCGTGTTTAAGAGTGTGTGTGAGGGTGAGTGTGTGTGTATGCATGCGCATGCGTGTGTGTGTGTATGTATGTGTGTGTGTGTGTGTGTGTATGTGTGTGTATGCACACGTGTGTGTGTGTGTGTGTGTACCTCTTTAGTCTCTCCTCCTGCTGCCGGTCTCCAGGTGAGTCTGTAGAACGAGACGTCAGACGCCGCATGTTTCCACATCACTCTGAAGCTGTCCGTGGAGACGTCACTGGAGCTGAGACTCAGCGGCAGAGGGACCACACCTACACACACATACACACACACACAAATTATCTATCATGATTATATATATATATATATATATATATCATTGCACCGGAAGCTTCTTCTGTTTATTTATACTAAATGGTTTAATTTAACTATATTAAGTAGAGTAAATTAACATTTGGCATTGATATAAATTAGTGTTGTCAATCAATTAAAAATTTAACTCGATTAATCACAGATTTTTTTTCTTTGATTAATAGCCATTTAAAACACTTAATTTCTATAGGTTTATACTAGTTTTATATTAATGTAATAATTTCACAGCTATTAAAGCACCTGTTGTTTAGTGGCGAGCAGCGAGTGATTTCCTCTGTTCTGGGATCAGCTACTGACAGGAGGCTTTAGTGGCGCCTGTCCCTTTAAGAGCTGCAAGCGGATCTCGAACGCCGCGCTCTCTCTCAACTCGTTACAATCATTCAGGACTTAATTTGACTAATTTAAGGCCGCTCTTATGAGGATACTCGACAAAACTGACATAAAGACATAAATGTATGTGTTATTGTTCATCTGTGTGTCTGTGCGTGTGTGTGGTGTGTGTCACATAGACAGGACATTCACACACAGTGCGGCCTCTTTCTTCTTGTCACGCTTGGATGGTTTGAAAGCCTTAGCATGAAGAAGAGCGGGATCATATAGTGTAACGCTACCCAGAGGATGGCAAAAATGAACAGACTCTTCGCTAATTGCGTTAAATATTTTAAGGCGTTAAACTGGACAAAAATGAATCGCATGCGTTAACGCTGACAGCACTAATTTAAAGATGTGATTTGTGTGTGTGTGTGTGTGTGTGTGTGTGTGTGTGACTCACTGGTGGTGAACGTGTCGCTCAGCGCTTCTGCTTGCCCCTCCTCATAGAGAGCCAAGATGGCGACGGTGTACTCCGTCACGGAGCTCAGGTTACGCAGCATCACCGTGGTTACCGGACCCACTTCCAACTGGGGTCAACGAAGGGTCAAAGGTCAGATACATGCCACAGCAATCCAGTCCCAGCGACCGGCTGAGCGCTCACCTGATTGGTCTGCACGGCATCTGTCTTTACATAAACAATGCGGTAACCTTTGACCTTCCGAGACGCCGCATCCCAGGATAGTTTAGCGGAGCTGTGATTCACGTTTGAGATGCGCAGATTACGAGCAGGAGTCAGACGAACTGAGGAGAGAATCAGAGAGAAGATACGATGGGATTCTCCTACTTCCTGTCTCTCTCTCTCTGAACACTGAGTGAGTTAGACTGCAGTTCCTCCACTGGCCACTAGAGGCGCTGCAGATGAGACCTGCATGTTAAAATGGCAAAACTTTACAGCAGAAGAAAAACATGTTCACAGTCTGGTGCAAAAAGTGGTTTTGGCCTCTATCGCTAATGACCCTAACGCTGACCAGACTGTGAACATGTTTTTCTTCTGCTGTAAAGTTGGACATTTTGACTTGAGGGTCTATGGGAAAAAAAATGTACAACTCATCCATTTAAACTATATTAAGCCTTAAAGTTCTGCATAATTAAGGGCGTGGCCACTTGAGTGACAGGTGGATTGGTTCTGATGTGTGTGTGATGTTCTGCCATGAGTGTGATGTTCTGTGTACATGTGTGTGTGTGTGTGTGTGTGTGATGTACTCACGCGTGGTCTCCTGCGCGGTCATGGGGTCGCTGGCCTCCTCTCCGTACATGGCGTAAACCGTTACTGTGTATTCGGTAGCAGGAGTTAAACCTTCCAGTTCAATCTGAGTCACAGAGTCGGACACTTTAACCTGTAGGGAAGGCAAGGCAAGTTTATTTATGAAGCACATTTCATAGACAATGGTAATTCAAAGTGCTTTACATAGAAGAAATTTAAATAATCAAAACAAATAAGAATAATTAAAACAGTTTAGAACAAAAAATAAAATGAAGTGCAGTAAAACTGGACGAACAGTGGCACAGTGCTCATTCAGTAAATGCACAGCTAAACAGAAGTGTTTTGAGTCTGGATTTGAATGTGATACTGTAGGAGCACACCTGATCTCCTGGTTCTAGCTGCGATCGGCACTAAGGGGCCTAAAGTGTGCCAAGAAAACATCCCCCACACCATTACACCACCACCACCAGCCCAACAGTGGGAACAAGGCATGATGGATCATGTTCTCATTCTGTTTACGCCAAATTCGGACTCTACCATCTGAATGAACAACAGAAATCCAGACTCATCAGACCAGGCAACATTTCTCCAGTCTTCAACTGTCCAGTTTTGGTGAGCTCTTGCAGATTGTCGCCTCTTTCTCCTATCTGTAGTGGAGATGAGTGGTACCCGGTGGGGTCTTCTGCTGTTGTAGCCCATCCGCCTCAAGGTTGTGTGTGTTGTCTGCATACCTCGGTTGTAACGAGTGGTTATTTCAGTCAAAGTTGCTCTTCTATCAGCTTGAATCAGTCGGCCCATTCTCCTCTGACCTCTCACATCAACAAGGCATTTTCTCCCACAGGACTGACCCATACTGGATGTTTTTCCCTTTCCACACCATTCTTTGTAAACCCTAGAAACGGTTGTGTGTGAAAATCCCAGTAACTGAGCAGATTGTGAAATAATCAGACACCAACAACCATGCCACGCTCAAAACTGCTCAAATCCCCTTTCTTTCCCATTCTGACATTCAGTTTGGAGTTCAGGAGATTGTCTTGATCAGGACCACACCCCTAAATGCACTGAAACAACTGCCATGTGATTGGTTGATTAGATAATTACATTAATGAGAAATTGAACAGGTGTTCCTAATAATCCGTTTGGTGTGTGTAAACGGCACCCTAGTGTTCACATTTAAGCTTCTCTTCTTGACAGACACAGATCTAGCTCCAATGGCAGGAGAGATTACAGTGCAAAACAATCAATGAGATGTTTAAACCCTTACTGATAAGTACATCTAGAGTGTGTGTGTCTGGGAAACGAGATGTTCACACGTGAAAGTGTGTGTGTGTGTGTGTATTCGACCTCCTTCTCATCCGCGGGGTCGCCCTCCGTCAGAGGCGCGTACAGGATCATGTACCCAGAAGCCCCTTCTGCCTCTCGCCAGCGCACACGCATGGTGCTGTGAGTGATGTCATACAGCTCCAGACTGCTGACCGTCGGCAGCGCCACTGACCAAACACAACAATCAACCAATCACTGAAGCACAGCAGAAAACTGACCGGGCACACAATCCATCAGTTCAGCCGAAAATTATAGATCAGTATAATAAATCAGTGTAATAAATCAGACGAATAAAACAGATGAGTTTCATCAGATATGAATTAATTGATCAGATGTGATGTGATATATAGATCAGATGGATGTATAGATCAGATGGATGTAATGATCAGATGTGATGTATTGATCAGATCAGATGTGATGTGATATAAAGATCAGATGGATGTTTAGATCAGATGGATGTAATGATCAGATGTGATGTGATGTATTGATCAGATGTGATGTATAGATCAGATGTGATGTGATATATAGATCAGATGGATGTATAGATTAGATGTGATGTATAGATCAGATGTGATGTATAGATCAGATGTGATGTGATGTATAGATGAGATGTGATGTATAGATCAGATGGATGTATAGATGAGATTTTATGTATAGATCAGATGTGATGTATAGATGAGATGTGATGTATAGATCAGATGTGATGTATAGATCAGATGTGATGTATAGATCAGATGTGATGTGATGTATAGATGTGATGTGATGTATAGATGAGATGTGATGTATAGATCAGATGGATGTATAGATGAGATGTGATGTATAGATCAGATGTGATGTATAGATGAGATGTGATGTATAGATCAGATGTGATGTATAGATGAGATGTGATGTATAGATCAGATGGATGTATAGATGAGATGTGATGTATAGATCAGATGGATGTATAGATGAGATGTGATGTATAGATCAGATGGATGTATAGATGAGATGTGATGTATAGATCAGATGTGATGTATAGATCAGATGGATGTATAGATGAGATGTGATGTATAGATCAGATGGATGTATAGATGAGATGTGATGTATAGATCAGATGTGATGTATAGATTAGATGTGATGTATAGATGAGATGTGATGTATAGATCAGATGTGATGTATAGATCAGATGGATGTATAGATGAGATGTGATGTATAGATCAGATGTGATGTATAGATTAGATGTGATGTATAGATGAGATGTGATGTATAGATTAGATGTGATGTATAGATGAGATGTGATGTATAGATCAGATGTGATGTATAGATGAGATGTGATGTATAGATCAGATGGATGTATAGATGAGATGTGATGTATAGATCAGATGTGATGTATAGATGAGATGAGATGTATAGATTCTGCACTCACAGGTGGTCTCGATGCCTCTCAGAGCTTCACTGGCTGAGTTGCTGTAAATGGCGAACACAGTGATCTGATACTCCGTCAGAGAGTTCAGAAACCTCAACACCACAGAGTTCTCGTCACCGTTCACCACCACCTGCACCACACGGAGGCACACGAGTGTTTCACTAGGCACAATATCTGATAAATCTACATTTGCAGATGTATATGCAAAATAATACATTATTATTGAGGCCAGCCAAAAACCTCCTCAGAAGCGACATGTTTGACTGGATTCCTGAAGATGTTTTGAAGATGTGGCCCTCATAAATATAAACAAATCTGCACACACACACACACACACACACACCTCCTCAGGTCTGACTCCACTGGATGAATAATACACCACTCTGTACTTCTCCACCGGCCCAGCAGCGTGAGTCCACGACACACGGAAGCTCCTGGCCGTGACCTCAGAGGTCACAAGGTCACTGGGAGCGTCAAGTGACCTTGAATGCGACTCTGTCTCACCTGAAACACACACAAATGCCAAACACAAACTTTACACCATCAAAACAGGATATATGTGACCTTTGACCCTTCAACTGTACCAGCTGTAAAGAAGCTCTGAAGAAGACAAGTGTCATTATTTACCTCAATACAGTTCAATGTTGATTTAATATGTTAAAACACATAGACAAGTGTTTTTTTTGACAGATGTTTACAGCATTTCCCTTTATTTGTGCTGAGAATCTGTTTTACAGAAAGTTAAAGGTCTCTCTGCAGTTTTTTGCTAAAATAAAAGCTTGAGGGTTTAAGTGAAAATAAGACAGGTTTCTGAATTTATTTCTGTAAAGTTAAATAATCAATACTTTTTTGCACTGTAAATGTGTAAATATTAAGTTGGAGCTCTGATAAAGGTTCTCATTGTGCATTTTATCAGCGAGTAGCTCAAAGAATCACGCAGAACACAGTCAAACAGAAATTAGTTTCTTGTCAGTCACAGACGCTACAATTAGAGTGTGAGACTTTAATAGTATCTGAGATCTCCAAAACCCCCAAAACCCATCGCTGATCCCAGAACCCACCGCTGATCACAGAACCCATCGCTGATCCTAGAGCCCCCAGAACTCACCGCTGATCACAGAACCCATCGCTGATCCCAGAACCCACTGCTGATCCCAGAACCCACCCCTGATCTTAGAACCCACCGCTGATCCTAGAGCCCCCAGAACTCACCGCTGATCCTAGAACCCACTGCTGATCCCAGAACCCATCGCTGATCCCAGAACCCACCGCTGATCACAGAACCCACCGCTAATCCTAGAGCCCCCAGAACCCACCCCTGATCCCAGAACCCACCGCTGATCCCAGAACCCCCAGAACCCACCGCTGATCCCAGAACCCACCGCTGATCTCTCGGCTGATCTCAGAGACGCGCTCACACACACTCTGGGTCACTCCCTCCACAATGGAGCTCATCACACTGAAGTCCGCTACGTTGTACATGTGTGTGTCCTCGGGTGGTGAGGCGATGGCTCTCAGCTCATTCTCATCCGCGTTCTTCACCCCTACAGAAACACATGAGAAACACGCCAGTGCATTATGGGTAGTTGCTATCAATAGAGGTTGTATATAATGAGTTATGTGAATATATTCTACTTTAGTAATTGACATGTAAAGAAATTAGAAAACGGAGGATGAAAACTCAAACTCTCACTCACTGAATACATTTGTAGCTTGAATGAGCATCAATTTATATTTAATTCCTACAGTGAAGACTATGCAGTGTTATTTAATATTTGATTAATATCTGTATTATTCTTACTGTTCTTGAAAAACATAAAGCATGTTTATATCATCCAAGTCTTTGTATTTTAGGTCTTATTTTTGATATCAAAGATCTCAGTGTTCTCTGTGTTTGTCCATGTTCATATCGCCCTCCTCTAATAAATGAGCTTCCATTAATGAACCCGTCACAGTTGATATTGTCCTCATACCGATAGCAAACAGCTCGATCCCAGCATCTCTGAGTCTCTGAGCAGGAGACTGAACATCATCCTGCGATTTCCCATCCGTGATCAGAATCCCAATCTTAGGAACCTCAGGTCGGGATCCAGATTCAGGTTTAAAGCTGTTCTCCAAAATATACGTCAAAGCAAGACCTGGGAAAAACACACATGAACATACAGAACAGACGCATTAAAGGAGAACGTCACTTTCAAACGAAAATTAGGCCAGTGTCATAAACGCCAAGGATGAGTTCAAGGTGAGTAAATCATGGGCTAATTTTCATTTGAAACTACCCCTTTAAGAGTGATGATGAAGTCATGTCGATCTAAGATGTGTGTGTTTGAACCTGTGAGTGTGTTTCCTCCTTTATAAGGCAGATTCTTCACAGCGTCGATCACGGCCTCTTTAGTGCTGTGGGTGTTTAGATGCCACTCGACCCGAGGATCCCCACTGTACTGCGCCAGCCCTGCACACACACACACACACACACACACACAAGTTGTGGACATTTTGCCCTCACAAGTACAGACAAACACACCAATAAAAACACAAGGCCACGGACGCACCAACTCGTGTGTGTTCAGAACCGACCGCGAAGGCCCTGACGAGACTTTCCAGGAACATCCGCACCAAACGGAAATTAATCCGGCCGATACTCCAGGATCCGTCGACCAGGATCACGATATCGGCGACAGCTGGAGTCTTACATGTGAAGATGTCCTCTGTGGAGACAGACACACACACACACACACACCGACTCTCTCAGGTACAGCGATTATAGACACTTCATAGTTATATTGATGGTTATAGCTATTGTAGAAGTGACATCACTGTTCTCTTAGAGTTACAGCGATTATTTAAAAGTACTGCCAGTTATTCTTGTGTAAGTCTCGTCAGCTGGTCTATCTGCTGTGAACACAAGCGGTTTTAACTTCTACATGTTTCTCAGTAGTGTGTGTGTGCAGTGACATGACAAAAAGACTCAAATGACATGACAAAAACACTCTTCATGAACGTCTTTATTTCAGTTTTGGACTGTGGGATCTTTCTACTACATCACTAATGTGCAGAGAAACGACCCTGAACCTCCTCCGATCCGCTGAGAAGAAGAGCTGCTGACAGACGCGGTCACCTGTGGAGAAACACTGACATTACATTAGAGAGCATGTGTGTGTGTGTGTGTGTGTGTGTGTGTGCTGACAGAACAGATATAACACACATGAACAACTGATAAAGCTTGTGTTGCACTTATTGTATTGACATGATTTCAGATTATCATCTAGATGTGCTGTCTGACCGAAACTATCATGTAAACTTTACTTAGCCAAAGCAGCAAAGCTGACTCTGTATTATAAATATGTTAGACCTATAACTTCTGCCATTAAAGATTGCTTTATCAATAATCTTCCTAATCAGTTTCATCATCTCAGCATCCCGGAGAGCTCAGAAGAACTCCATATCGCGACAGAAACTTTTAACTCTCTCTTTTCCAGCACGTTAGATGCGGTTTCTCCATTGCGCTTAAAGAAGATTAAAGAAAATAGTCCAAAGCCGTGGTACGAGCACACACACACACACACTCCAGATCTGATGATGGACCTGTGACCAGTCCTGCAGTGTCCACGAGTCCCTCTGCTGTGAACGCCGTGTGTGTTTTCATACGTTTGGTTTTTGACGTTTGCGCAGAGATAAAAATAATAATAATGTCAAGGCATGCACCGTGGATCCTATTCAAGGTCTGCGTTCTCGAGCTCTACACACTGTGAGCGGCCGGAGTGTTAGCGGCCGCTAAGTTTAATCACTAACGATCTTTACAACAGAAGTGAATCAATCAAAACTAACTTTATCTGCACAATAACTTTATTCTAGATCTGCTGTAAAGGTGAAACTCTCTCTGTGACTGTAATCTCCTGTAATCACTGTAACGCTGCTGTGAAAGTCTGTGTTGTTAAAGCGCTGTATGAATGAAGGTGACGTGTGTGTGTGTGTGTGTGTGTGTTCTGCTCTTCATGCTGTAACACGCTCATCTGCACATCTCAGCTCTTCTCCCCTTAAACTCTCTGCTTTTATCTTTCACTCCCAGATTTGCTTTTACCCACAATGCCATGCTCTGTCAAGTCTATACACATTAGGGACATGTTCTTTCAGAAGTCAGGGGTCTTATACATCTGAAAACATGAATATTAAACGTTTGTTTCTTTAATGACTTCAGATGAAGTCAAATTTAGCCAGAGCTTCATATAATTGGCTATGATTAACTACATTAAGCATTTTCATTTGATCAGGAACTAAACAAGAGATAAACATCGCTCAGATATATTCTAAATCTATATTTTTTAGTCAGTTTGTAACGTTTGAACCTTAGAGTCACATCGACAGCTTGAAAGAGACCAACAACACCAAACCAGCAGACTTCACTCTACACACTAACCCTTCAGCGCGCAGCCGTTCATTAAAACATGAGCCGGAAGCGTTAGTGAGAGTCTGCCGTGAGGGGTCGAGTAGGGGTCAGCGTGAGGTCGAGTGGGGTCAGCGTGAGGAAAGATAAGGTGTAGTTCATAGCAAGTTCATTCCTTTGACCTTTGAACTTGAATTTCAGAGACAGTCAACATGAAAACTTCATCACTCTTTTCTCCCCCGTCTATTCAATCTGTCGTAGGTCAAATATTGAACGTCACTCTGAAATGTGTCCAGACGAGTTACAAACAAGGTTTCATGTTGACATTAAGATCAGGGATCATCCACATCCCTCGACACACAAACACAGGTATTACAGTGTGGGTTAGGGTTAGTGACTTAGAGCTGAGAGAGAGAGAGAGAGACCGATGATGACTACAGGCTACAGAGATTAACACCTGCATGCCTACGAGACACACGGAGAGAGAAGAATGAAAGTATGTCTCTAGTGTAGACTTGCAGAGACGGCAGGATCCAGAACCGTTTCAGTGTGACGGTCGTTACACAAAGGCCTAACCTAATGTGTGATTTATCAGAGTCGCACAACTCAGTCTCATCAGAAGAGCACAAATCTAAAGCGTCCCGAGCTGAGATGGTTCCACATAAACGCCACCGTTTACTGGGAATGACAGACTCAAGGGAGATCAGGAGCATAAAGGCTTCTGGGAAGATTTACAGCACGTTCTCTCTCTCTTCAGCCCCTATAATCTCGTTTATTATAAATCACACACACAAACAAGCCATCAATCTCCACGGTAATGTGACGTTTGCCAAGCCACAACCCATGAGCCTCTGCGGTCTCGGAGCTCAACCTCCATTTAAACTCAGACTAAATATAGTTTGTACAAACCTCGTCTGCTGCGTTTAGTTCCTACGATTAAACCTTCAGTCCTGAAGATATTTCCCTCAAGACAAAATCATTTACACTAAGATCTAAACATTCATAAATCAAGATACAGTTACTGGAGACACAAAATTACTGAACATATTGAGTTGTTTTATGAGAAAAGAGTCAAAACGAAGTGAGTTTATGATTAAAACATGAGCAAATATCTGCCAGAAAATTGATTTTCCTTTTAAATTCAGATTTTTCTTCTTTATTATTTAAACATTAAACAATTCTTAATATCTTCAGTAATTTTTCTTCTCCACTAACGGTATCTTGATTTAAGAATGTTTAGATATTAGTACTGGAAACAAGACAACACTGTTCCTTCATTAATGATGAATCCTTCATTAACACAGGAACAAATGAGTAACACATAATTAACTTTCTAGTTACAACTATCAACTAAGAAGAAACTCTGAGTAATGAGTTAGTAAGTCATAGCGTTCATTAGCTAATATCCTAAAGTGAAGATCATGGGAACACCAAGGGGCACCCGCCCCGTCTCTCTCTCGAAACCAACACGGAAGTGAATTAAACTGCAGTTCATCGACTGGCCACTTGAGGCAGGAGTCAAATCTGCATCGCCCGCATGTTAAAATGCCTGGACTGTTGGAAAGGGTTTTAACAAGTCAGGCGATTTATGAACAGAACAGCTGTACATGGACTCGCTGACCAGCTTCATCTTCAGTGCTGTTTCTCCTCACCTCCAGTGATGCCATCATTTGACCCGCCACTGCCCTGCTGATGGAGCGGCACCCCGACGACACTCACCTCCGATCCCGATCCTGACAGGAGCACAGACAGAGACACATCAGGAGCACAGTCAGGTGTGTGTAGGTGTGCGCAGGGTGAGAGTAAAACACTGACCGCTGTATCTGCCCTGCAGCGCTTCGCTCCGCTCCTTCCCTCTGAGGGCCGTGACCTTCACACTGACCTCTCTCCTGCGGTCAAACCCCTCGATCACGGCTCTGGGCTCAGACTTACTCACGTTCAGCTCATGCTCGGCTCCTGCTGAACACAACACATTTAATCTCTTTGCAATTAAAGATCTATTTAAACTCAGATCAATATATTTAATTGTCTAATTATTTAATAATGTGGTAAGCAGCTGTGTAATAAGTGGGATAATGTACATTAAACCGGTTGTTAGCTCAGAATAAACCCCCTTCAAGCTGGGTTAGGGTTAGGGTTAGGGTTAGGAAGACCTGATCCTGATCCTCCTGTCGGTTGTATTCTGAGATAACAACCGGCTTAATGTACATTATCCTTTACATGGCGTCACGAGCAGCACTAGCTGTAAATCGCTACCGGACACATCCGCTGTGTTATTATATCTGGGCAGATCTGCTTCGGGATCTCAGCAATCACCTGAGCCGGTGCTGTACGCGAGTGTGTATCAGAGCTCACCTGAGCCGGTGCTGTACGCGAGTGTGTATCAGAGCTCACCTGAGCCGGTGCTGTACGCGAGTGTGTATCAGAGCTCACCTGAGCCGGTGCTGTACGCGAGTGTGTATCAGAGCTCACCTGAGCCGGTGCTGTACGCGAGTGTGTATCAGAGCTCACCTGAGCCGGTGCTGTACGCGAGTGTGTATCAGAGCTCACCTGAGCCGGTGCTGTACGCGAGTGTGTATCCGTCAAACTCTCCCTTCGGCTCCTTCCAGCTCACACTCAGCCTGTTGGAGCTCAACTCTCTGAAGCGAAGCCTTCTGGGCATTGGCACTGCAAACACAGTGGAGACAAGAGCATCACACACACACACACACACACACACACACACACACACTCACTCACACTCCGGCGGTCAATATGTACAGCTGATGAACAACAGTCCATCTAATCACAAGCACCGGCTGCACAGGTGAAGTTTGACTGACAGCTGGTGTTTGATTAGATCTGAAACATCATCTGTCTGTCAGACAGATGGAACGAGAGGAAAGAGAGGAACGAGGAGAATGAGAGGAAAGAGAGGAAGGAGAGGAACGAGGGGAACGAGAGGAAGGAGAGGAACGAGGGGAACGAGGGGAAGGAGAGGAAGGAGAGGAAAGAGGGGAACATGAGGAAAGAGAGGAACGAGGGGAATGAGAGGAAAGAGAGGAAGGAGAGGAACGAGGGGAAAGAGAGGAACGAGGGAACGAGGGGAACGAGAGGAAAGAGAGGAACGAGGGGAACGAGAGGAAGGAGAGGAAAGAGAGGAACGAGGAGAATGAGAGGAAAGAGAGGAAGGAGAGGAACGAGGGGAAGGAGAGGAACGAGGGGAACGAGGGGAAGGAGAGGAAGGAGAGGAAAGAGGGAACATGAGGAAGAGAGGAACGAGGGAATGAGAGGAAAGAGAGGAAGGAGAGGAACGAGGGGAAAGAGAGGAACGAGGGGAACGAGGGGAACGAGAGAAAGAGAGGAACGAGGGGAATGAGAGGAAAGAGGGGAACGAGGGGAACGAGGGGAACGAGAGGAACGAGGGGAACGAGAGAAGGAGAGGAACGAGGGGAACGAGGGAAGAGAGGAAGGAGAGGAAAGAGGGGAACATGAGGAAAGAGAGGAACGAGGAGAATGAGAGGAAAGAGAGGAAGGAGAGGAACGAGGGGAAGGAGAGGAACAAGAGGAACGAGGGGAACGTGAGGAAAGAGAGGAACGAGGGGAATGAGAGGAAAGAGGGGAACGAGGGGAACGAGGGGAACGAGAGGAACGAGGGGAACGAGAGGAAGGAGAGGAACGAGGGGAATGAGAGGAAAGAGGGGAACGAGGGAACGAGGGGAACGAGAGGAAAGAGGGGAATGAGAGGAAGAGGGGAACGAGGGGAACGAGGGGAACGAGGGGAACGAGGGGAACGAGAGGAACGAGGGGAACGAGAGGAAGGAGAGGAACGAGGGGAATGAGAGGAAAGAGGGGAACGAGGGGAACGAGGGGAACGAGAGGAACGAGGGGAATGAGAGGAAGAGGGGAACGAGGGGAACGAGAGGAACGAGGGGAACGAGAGGAAGGAGAGGAACGAGGGGAACGAGGGGAACGAGGGGAAGGAGAGGAAGGAGAGGAAGAGGGGAACATGAGGAAAGAGAGGAACGAGGAGAATGAGAGGAAAGAGAGGAAGGACAGGAACGAGGGAAGGAGAGGAACAAGAGGAACGAGGGGAACGTGAGGAAAGAGGAACGAGGGGAATGAGAGGAAGAGGGGAACGAGGGGAACGAGGGGAACGAGAGGAAAGAGGGGAATGAGAGGAAAGAGGGGAACGAGGGGAACGAGGGGAACGAGAGGAACGAGGGGAACGAGAGGAAGGAGAGGAACGAGGGGAATGAGAGGAAAGAGGGGAACGAGGGGAACGAGGGAACGAGAGGAACGAGGGGAATGAGAGGAAAGAGGGGAACGAGGGGAACGAGAGGAACGAGGGGAACGAGAGGAAGGAGAGGAACGAGGGGAACGAGGGGAACGAGGGAAGGAGAGGAAGGAGAGGAAAGAGGGGAACATGAGGAAAGAGAGGAACGAGGAGAATGAGAGGAAAGAGAGGAAGGACAGGAACGAGGGGAAGGAAGGAACAAGAGGAACGAGGGGAACGTGAGGAAAGAGAGGAACGAGGGGAATGAGAGGAAAGAGGGGAACGAGGGAACGAGGGGAACGAGAGGAACGAGGGGAACGAGAGGAAGGAGAGGAACGAGGGGAATGAGAGGAAAGAGGGGAACGAGGGGAACGAGGGGAACGAGAGGAAAGAGAGGAACGAGGGGAATGAGAGGAAAGAGGGGAACGAGGGAACGAGGGAACGAGAGGAACGAGGGGAACGAGAGGAAGGAGAGGAACGAGGGGAATGAGAGGAAAGAGGGGAACGAGGGGAACGAGGGAACGAGAGGAAGAGAGGAACGAGGGGAATGAGAGGAAAGAGGGGAACGAGGGGAACGAGGGGAACGAGAGGAACGAGGGGAACGAGAGGAAGGAGAGGAACGAGGGGAACGAGGGGAACGAGGGGAAGGAGAGGAAGGAGAGGAAGAGGGAACATGAGGAAAGAGAGGAACGAGGGGAATGAGAGGAACGAGAGGAACGAGGGGAAGGAGAGGAACGAGAGGAACGAGGGGAACGAGTGGAATGAGAGGAAGGAGAGGAACGAGGGGAACGAGGGGAACGAGAGGAAAGAGGGGAAGGAGAGGAAAGAGGGGAAGGAGAGGAAAGAGGGGAAGGAGAGGAACGAGGGGAACGAGAGGAACGAGTGAATGAGAGGAAAGAGAGGAACGAGGGGAACGAGAGGAAAGAGAGGAAAGAGGGAACGAGAGGAAAGAGGGGAACGAGAGGAACGAGGGGAACGAGTGGAATGAGAGGAAAGAGGGGAACGAGAGGAAAGAGGGGAACGAGAGGAAGGAGAGGAACGAGGGGAACGAGGGGAACGAGGGGAAGGAGAGAGGAGAGGAAGAGGGGAACATGAGGAAAGAGAGGAACGAGGGGAATGAGAGGAACGAGAGGAACGAGGGGAAGGAGAGGAACGAGAGGAACGAGGGGAACGAGTGGAATGAGAGGAAGGAGAGGAACGAGGGGAACGAGAGGAAAGAGGGGAAGGAGAGGAACGAGGGGAAGGAGAGGAAAGAGGGGAAGGAGAGGAAAGAGGGGAAGGAGAGGAAAGAGGGGAAGGAGAGGAAAGAGGGGAAGGAGAGGAAAGAGGGGAAGGAGAGGAACGAGGAGAATGAGAGGAATGAGAGGAACGAGAGGAACGAGGGGAAGGAGAGGAACGAGAGGAACGAGGGGAACGAGAGGAACGAGTGGAATGAGAGGAAAGAGGGGAAGGAGAGGAACGAGGGGAAGGAGAGGAAAGAGGGGAACGAGAGGAAAGAGGGAAGGAGAGGAACGAGGAGAATGAGAGGAATGAGAGGAACGAGAGGAACGAGGGGAAGGAGAGGAACGAGAGGAACGAGGGGAACGAGAGGAACGAGTGGAATGAGAGGAAAGAGGGGAAGGAGAGGAAGAGAGGAACGAGAGGAACGAGGGGAACGAGAGGAAAGAGGGAAGGAGAGGAAAGAGGGGAAGGAGAGGAAAGAGGGGAACGAGAGGAACGAGGGGAACGAGTGGAATGAGAGGAAAGAGGGGAAGGAGAGGAAGGAGAGGAACGAGGGGAACGAGAGGAAAGAGGGGAAGGAGAGGAAAGAGGGGAACGATACGCGAGTCCAAACCACAGTGACCCGACGCAGCTCTAACAGTGTTACGGTGAACGAGTGTGAATGTAAGTCACTCTGCATGTGTTGCATGTTCTGATCCGGATCGCCGGATATTCCTCAGGATAATCACAGAACAAACTGGAGTGACGGATTTACAGAGATCAGTTTCTAGAGTTACAACGCCAGCAAACTTTCAGTTGCATCAGATCTGGTTTGGACTCAGTGTTATGAATAAAGTCTCACTCTCTCCTCGTACCTGCAGCACTGATGTGTGTGTCTGAGTGTGTGTGTGTGTGAGTGTGTGTGTGTGTGTGTGTGAGTGTGTGAGAGACTGGCTGGTCGGCTTATTGCCACGACAGACTGAGAAGAAAGTGAGATTTTTGGGAAACAATCCAGAAGAAGTGTGTGTTTATGTAGATGTAAAGAGCATCAATCTACAGCACTGGAGAAACCACAGTCACCGTCTGACAGCTGAACACACAAATACATGCACACACACACACACACACACACTTCTCAACACTGAATGATCCCACAAACCAGAGTTTGTGTCTCAGTCAGCAGGCAGTTCCCGTCACACACTCATGTCTCTACAGATGAGCACAGGCCGTGTTCTGTAACACACACACACACACACAGGCCGTGTTCTGTAACACACACACACAGGCCGTGTTCTGTAACACACACACACACACACAGGCCGTGTTCTGTAGAGTCATGAGAGTTTCCTCAGGTCAGCGGATGCAACAGGCAGAAGATGAAACACTGTGTGAAGAAAACCAACCTTAGTGCCGGACGACTGAAAACACTCTTCCTCCCAACAGCGGGAAAACATCCGGCTCGCGTCCACTCAGTGTGTGTGTGTGTGTGTGTGTGTGAGATACAGACTGAGGAAACACCGCTGTACGGCAGATGATACGCAAACTGGCGTCTCGCTGTAAGGTCGTGATGGACCGTAGTGATGGGTCGGTCATGAACGATTCGCTCATTTCGAACGAATCTTTAATTTGACTGGGGAACACCGAGTCGTCTCAGAGAGGGATTCATTCATCTTATGTTGACTAAAGGTTCTAAAGGTTCTATGGGTTCTGTACGGGAAACAGAAATGATTAGTTCCCCTCTCGAGTCGTCGGAGTCTTCTGTTCTGTGGTCCGGTGGCGTGACAGAGAACTGAGTTCATAATTCCCAAACTTCCTTACAAACAAGAGCATTTGTTAGTTCTTCAACTCCTGCGGGTACATGCCGTGCTCCCGGTCTCAAAATATAGGTTTTTTTTATTTCTTACAAATTATATATTTTTGAATTTCTGTCATGGTTCTTTTCCATAACACTGTGAAGTTGGCAATGCTTTAAACTGTCTCTGTGTGATGAGAAATATCACTTTGATAAAGCAAAGATAACTTCATAACAACACACAACTAAGCTCCGGGACGAGAGGCTGAAAGACTGGAACCCGAGACGAGAGAACGAGCCGATCCGGTGTCCGGTACCGGCCGCATGCTCCACTGATGCGGACCCGGGAGGAGCGAGCGACTCGCCTCACAGACTACATATCCTAAAGACAGCAATCAATCAATCGTTTCTGTTTATAATAGTTTGGCCTTTAGCATTGCACTTTCAGTCTTATTGTAAATGTGTTTGGGGAATATGGCTATTAACATGTTATATGATAATTATATTCTGCTTAAATTAATTTAATTGACTTTATTTTGATGAACGAGATTCAAAGACTCGAGTCACTAAAATGATTTGACCACTGTCAACCGCTCTTACCTGTCGCTCTACACACACTAAACACTCGACTTCTCACACATTTCTCTCTGTAAAGTTTTCTTTTTTAATGGGTGCTGAATTATATTTCTGAATTATATGGACTCCTTTTATTATTTGGTTATTGGTGTCCTTTTGGAAAGACACCTACATTTACCTTGAAAAAAGCTTGCAGAAAATATTTGTGTGAGGGTCAACTCAACTGTATAGAGCACTTTCAACACCACAAGTTGAACCAAGGAGAAAAAGAGAAAATAAAAACATAACACCAATGCAAACCAACTGCTTACAAAGCATCTTCTAATGCTAGAGCAAACACATGAGTTTTAAGCGCACCGCAATACACCCGGCGTAGAGCTGTACAGAACGCTGGGTATTGCACATGATGAACGCGTTAAACAAGATAAATGATGTATGCTTAATTTCGTGATAAGGGTGCGAACTCTAGTGACAGCCCTAGTTCACTTCTAACGCTCGGTTGTGTCGACTGCAGCTTTACACGCCTGAGCTCTCCATAGTCGGACTTCATCCACCAGCTGGAAAGACTCATTCTGAAAGTCACTCCAGCGCTATTGTTCCTCAGTGTCGTTATTGTTAAAGTGTAATTACTGAAAGTTAAGGTTCTAGTTGTGGTTTCTGCTCTGAAGTGTGTGTCTGAAGCTGCAGACAACTGAGGTATGTGAGAAACAGATCTGAACGTGTTTCTGCTGGACGAGCTCCAGGTCATCAGCTTCTCCTGACAGAGGAATCCTCTCCTATAGGAACATCTCCTACAGATCCTGACACCGCTGCCGTACAAACACGCTTCACGCCGCTTAGAGGAAATACACACACACACACACAAGTGCCTCCTTTCATAAGATCTCTAACCTTTCCAACACACTTCAGGAAATCTTAGGCAGTGAAAGGATCATCTAACGCCAGGAACTAAGACTATAACCGTGAAAGTGTTCCCTTTTGATCAGTTAGTCAAAAGGGTGACCTAAAAAACAACAGGTGTTATTTGGACATTTCAAGAATAAAATATGAATAGAATAAGACTGACCAATGGAGAGAAAAAACTATAATAGTACATTACAAAAATAGTAGATACCGCAAGAGAGAGAAACACTGAATGACAGCACAACAGATAAAATCACAGAACAATACAATGAGAGATCGAAAGATAAACAAACCACTAAACAGAAGACAAAACTACAAAAATAGCGTACCTTGCGCATGCGCAATGAGGACTGCCGTGAGAATCAGGAGAAGCACTCGAACCCGCATCCTCTCAGCTGATGAACACACAACTCAAGAAATCACACACTTCAGTCACTGTTTGCATGTTCTCATTCAGCAGACATGTTTAGGCTACATCAACATTATATCACACACTTCAGCACAAGTTTGAACGAAACGGCACGTTTCAGTTTTAAACAAAGTCTACTGAAGAGGGAGTGTTCAATTCCAAACGTGCAACGTGTAAATTAATATTTTTAAACAATCCGACAATATCACACTCACCTGCTGTTACAACTCAAACACAACAGAAGCGTAGGATCGGATGAGAGGAATAATCCAGCGCTGTCGGGGCGCGCGCACACACTGCAGTGAGTGACAGACTCTTCCCGCCCTCAGAGGACAGGCGCGAAGCAGCTCCCGCCCTTTAATTAAATTCTTCAACGTCTCTCGCTGGAGCTCAGCGCTGAAACACAGGTATGTCTCACCTCAGACTCCGTCATTAGCGTAATACGGCCCTGTTTCACTCTCTGCCCAATATTAAGGGATTCATTCAGGGTTGTGTAAATACATATACCAATCAGCTTGGCAGAGAATAATGCATGAATACCTTCCAGTGAAAGGGGTGTAAGGTAAAACATCAAACGAAGGTGATGAACGAGGATTAACTGAGAGGAGACGAGCTAACTCAGCACTAATAATCCTGCTATTAGTCGTCCAAAATAACTGATCCAGCAGCGATCAAATGAAAAAAACAAAAAAACTGTAAACACGATTTCAACCTCCTTGTAGACATTTCAAATCTAATCAAGCCTAGTTGCTTTTATTTTTATAGCTCTTTATACCATAGAGACTGTTTCAAATCAGCTGTACAGTGATAACAGGAGATTTACAACAGCATGAAAGCTGCATCTCACACTCCCATTAGAAATCAACACTGTTCAATGGTTACCACACTTCCCTACAGTGATGAACACACACACACACACACACACACACACACACACACACACGAAGAAGCCCTTTTAAGAGTAAAAGTTTTCATAGCAATTATAATAACAGTAACTGAAATGATTAATTAAATATAATAATGAATCATGCTAAGATATTATAAATAGTTAGTTGTCCATCTAAGGGATGCAAGTGGAAGTGCCTGTAAGCAAACTGAACTCGGTAAAGATATGTGTAAGTAAGAGTATACGGTAGTGTGGTGCTTTGAATGGAGTCTCTCCTTACACACGCAAACAGCAGAGATGGAGCTGGATGTGTCGGCACTGGCACACTGGAATGCTGCTCCCTCCGCAGGTCACAAGCCTGACAATCACTCATTTAAACACACACACTCAAACACACACACAATTCATCTGCTTCTCCTCTGACATGAAGCCGCTGGCTGAGCGTTTCAATCACCGCTTAATAATCTGTCACTCAATAAAAATCATGTGCAGCAAAAGCGATTATGAGTTCACCACATCTCAGCTGATCTAACCGAGTTTGAGTCGCAACCCGTCCTGAAACAGACGTCGAGACCAATATTATACTGTCCCAGTCCAGAGTGTCATCGCACATGAACAAACTAGGGCAGGATTTAATATATGATGCTTTGATTGGATGATGAACATTAAGCACTGCTAACGTCAAACGCCAAGCCAGCCAATCACAGCAAGAGTGAAATAAAATAAAATATTTAATTAAATAAAATAAAAAAAACGAAATGCATGGAGGAATTGTTCACAATAAGACCAGTAACATCAGGCATTATGAATGTTAACACTACATGACAAAGTTCCATTCGTTAAAATTAGTTAAGTCTCCTTGCATTCTAGGAGAATTATGTGTATAAGGCACAGCTAGGTGTCATACGCGCACGCACACACACACACACACAATCTGTCTCTCTCTCTCTCTCTCTCTCTCTCTCACCCACACACAAGATTCTGTCTCCCTCTTACGCTTTTGCTGTCATCTAGTGGACTGATCATCACATAGTTTCACAAGAAATGCCATTTTTCATCCCACAGAATGTGTTTTAATTGACATCCAGGAGTTTCCCAAATGGAAGATGCAAAGTATAAGAAAAGCCAAGAGTGTAAAGCTAAAAAAACAAAACTCAAAAGATTTTTTTTATTGGATGATTTTGTTTCTTCCACACAACAGCCCTCATTTATCAAAAGTGCGTACACCAAATTTCCAGCGTACACCCAAAACCACGGTGACTTTGAGGTTTATCAATCCGGCACAGCACGCTCAAACCCTACGCCAGCTCAGGAGATGGTGTACCACGTTTTGAGTTAGAGCGGAGATGCGCAGAAAAGTTTTAGTGAACTCCTTTCACTAAAAATATCTGAATCAAGCTATTATAACTGCAATACTGGCGCTCGCACACTAAGGCTATATAGCGCACCACCGGGCGCTATTGCTTCAGAATCTTGCTGCAAGTGAGAGCATACATGTGAAGCAAAGCAACTTACGCATTGTGCTTTAGAGAACCAGGGTTATGTTACGCATCTCGAAATGTTGCCTTTCGAGTTCAGTCTCTCGTCTTAGCACCATATTGATGGCAGAAATGCACAGCGTTTCCACAAACCATACTCGCGGAACTCGATCTTTCAGCTAAAGCCTTCAGTGGCCTCGTGTACAGCAAACCCAAGCTGCCGTTAGCCTAGCGGTGTCTGAACGGGTTTCCGAGGTGCAGCGTAGCCATTCCAATGACAGGCGCGCGATCATCGATGGCGAACCGTGCTAGTGTCTCTCCAGCATACCGCGGCGCAGGCGCTCCAGATCGCATCGGGATCCATGTCTGAACGGGAGGACGACCGTCGCTGAGCTGATTCCCATCTGGATCATGTCTGAGGGGGAACACCAGCCACTGCATGAGCACTTTTTTCTCTTCTAAAATGATTTTTTTTATGTGTAGTAACGCAACATAATTTATTTGATAAATTGCATGAATAATTTATGCTAAATTATGTGAATATTCCCAAACACAAAGTGCATCCTCTGAATGGGACTGAATAGCTGCATATTTTCAGAAACACACACCTGAACTCAGACAAGAAGTTGTTGAATAAATTACAGTTTTTAATATTTTTAGAACATCTGAGGAAAAAGGATAAAGAAAGAAGGAACATCACCCTCTAATTAAGTAAAATATTTCTAGAGTTCATTTCATTTGAACAGGTGTCTAAGACAAAAGTAAATTCACAGAATAAAGCTTCATGTGCATCTCTTCTTTACATAAAAGTACAAAACAAATCTGGCAGAGAATCACATCGACATAATTAATATTTCAGCTGTGAAGCGAAACAAACTACAGCTTGTGTCGAACTGTGATATTTAACTACTTCAAAACCGTAAAAGGAAATGAAAGTTTATAAATACAGCCAGTAAACACCTGCAGAAAGACAGACGTGTGTATCTGACATCACTGCTTTAGTGTATGTGTGTGTGTCCTCAGGTCACCTGTAATGTTCATAGTCTTGCAGCACTCCAATAGCGGATAGACGGTTCTGCAGTGGTGAGATGGTTCTGCAGTGTTGAGAAGGTTCTGCAGTGGTGAGAAGTTTCTGAAGGGTTGAGAAGGTTCTGGAGAGTGAGGCGGTTCTATAGTGGTGAGACGGTTCTGCAGTGGTTAGATGGTTCTACAGTGGTGAGAAGAAACCGGGGAGTGAGACGGTTCTGGAGATTGAGGCGGTTCTGCACTGGTAAGACGGTTCTGGAGAGACAGACAGTTCTGGAGAGTAAGACGGTTCTGCAGTGGTAAGACTGTTTTGGAAAGCGAGGCAGTTCTGGAGAGTGAGACGGTTCTGGAAAGTGAGGCGGTTCTGGAGAGTGAGACAGTTCTAGGGAGTTCTGCAGTGGAGAGACGACGGTTCTGCAGTGGTGAGAATATTCTGGAGAGTGAGATGGTTCTGGAAAGTGAGGCGGATCTACAGAGGGGAGTTCTGCAGTGGAGAGACAACGGTTCTTCAGTGGTGAGAATATACCGGAGAGTGAGACGGTTCAACAGTGGTGAGTTCTGCAGTGGAGAGACGGTTCTGGAGAGTGAGGCGGTTCTGGAGAGTGAGGCGGTTCTGGAGAGTGAGACGGTTCTGGAGAGTGAGACGGTTCTGGAGAGTGAGGCGGTTCTGGAGAGTGAGGCGGTTCTGGAGAGTGAGGCGGTTCTGGAGAGTGAGACGGTTCTGGAGAGTGAGACGGTTCTGGAGAGTGAGGCGGTTCTGGAGAGTGAGGCGGTTCTGGAGAGCGAGGCGGTTCTGCAGTGGAGAGACGGTTCTGGAGAGTGAGACGGTTCGCAGTGGAGAGACGGTTCTGGAGAGTGAGACGGTTCTGCAGTGGAGAGACGGTTCTGGAAAGTGAGACGGTTCTGGAGAGTGAGACGGTTCTGCAGTGGAGAGACGGTTCTGGAGAGTGAGGCGGTTCTGGAGAGTGAGGCGGTTCTGCAGTGGAGAGACGGTTCTGGAGAGTGAGGCGGTTCTGCAGTGGATAGACGGTTCTGGAGAGTGAGACGGTTCTGGAGAGTGAGGCGGTTCGCAGTGGTGAGTTCTGCAGTGGAGAGACGGTTCTGGAGAGTGAGGCGGTTCTGGAGAGTGAGACGGTTCTGGAGAGTGAGACGGTTCTGGAGAGTGAGGCGGTTCTGCAGTGGTGAGTTCTGCAGTGGAGAGACGGTTCTGGAGAGTGAGGCGGTTCTGGAGAGTGAGACGGTTCTGGAGAGTGAGACGGTTCTGGAGAGTGAGACGGTTCTGGAGAGTGAGACGGTTCTGGAGAGTGAGGCGGTTCTGCAGTGGTGAGTTCTGCAGTGGAGAGACGGTTCTGGAGAGTGAGGCGGTTCTGGAGAGTGAGGCGGTTCTGCAGTGGTGAGACGGTTCTGGAGAGTGAGGCGGTTCTGCTGTGATGAGAAAGTTCTGGAGAGTGAAACGTTTCTACTGTGCTGCGATCTTGCTGGCCTCACGCACTCCGCTCAGATACGCTCCCGTCACCGTCTGAGGAAAGTGCCTGTTGGTCGCCTGCAAGAGCAGAGAAACTAATTAGCAATGGTGAAAATTAACAATCTGGTAAAAACTGTGAGGTCAGTAAGAGGTTTTAGGCAGGTTTTATGACTGCTCTTAGAACAAATCTAGCATGGCAGTTTCTGACACTTGAAAGACATTAAAAGAAATATAAGAAAGAAGGGAACAAATGCTTTCAAAACATATAAATAAACAAACTGCATGGAGACAGACAGAGAGAGTGATGAGTAGATATGAATATCAGTTATTAACTCTTCTTGTGTCTTGTAGTTTTAGTTCTAATTGTTTCAAAGCAGCTTCACTGTAATAAATGTCTCGGTTACTAGCGTTACCTTGGTTCCCTGAGATAACGGGAACGAATATTGTGTCTACTAGATGCTATGGGAAAACTCCTTTTTCTCGGATTATTGAAGTCTTTTATTCAGTAATGCAGAGCTACTGCACAGCTATAACACTGCAGTGATCTGGGCGTGCTTATTGGCTGAGCAGTGGGAGCTGCATGAACCAATGGCAATGTGGCGTATCTGCACGAGCCAATCAAGGTGCAGAACATGGAAGGGGTGGGGCATCTGCCTATATTAGCAGATGGTCTCACCATAGGATTCAAATTTATACTCCTTCAGCGGATTACTGTGTGCGCTGAAGCAGAGCCTCAATGCCACGGCTCCGCCCAGTAAAACCATTCCATTTAATCTCGCAGCCACTTGACTTGGGCGTGGCAGGCCATCCCGGAGCTGGATTTGGGGACAATTGAGGTTCCTCGCCACTCACATTCACAAAGTACATGGATGCAGCACTCATCCTGAATTACCTCGACGACTGGCTTGTCTTACCCTAGTCAGAAGCAGAGGTTAAATCATACCAATCCGTGTTCCTCAGCCATCTGGAATGCCTCAGGATCAACCTGCCCAGCCAGAGGATTCCTTTCCTGAGGGCAGTTCTCAAATCTAGCACCCGAGCGCTCACACCATCCAGCAGCTCGCAATATTGTTCAGAGTAGGGGCCTTTTCCCCTCTCAGAACCTTTCAAGCCCCTTTTCCACCAAAGCATTTGGAGCCGGTGCCTGCGCGCGAACCAGTTCTTTGTGTTTCGACAGCCAAAGAACCGGTTCTCGGCCGGGAAAACTGGTTCCAAAGCGGCACCATCTCTTTGCTGGACTAGAACCGTTCTTTTACCACGTCATGCTTATGTCGGGGGCTGGGACGGGTTTTTTTGCAGACATTTGCAGAAACACGATGGAGTCCGCCTTTGTAATTGCTATGCTTGAAATTGGCGCAAGCGTTTCTATTTTTTTTTATAGTAAACATTATAAGCAAAGGAGAAAACAGTCACAATATAGAATAAATAAATGGAAAGAAAAAAAAGACACAAGACAGGAGTACATATCTAATCAGAAAAAATTACATATCAAACGAAAAGATTAAAAAACTTACATATTTCAATTGTTTTTAAAGCCTTCTTGGTACACGAGTTAGAGATGATCCCAAAGTAATGTTGTACTTGCAAGCGTTTCTAGCTAAGACGTAAGGCAACGTACACAGTGACGTAACGGCGTCTGGCTTCTCTGGGCGCTCTAGTCAGTGGAAAAACAAACAGGTTCTGAACGGGTTCGCAAGTTGAACAAACTCCGAACCAACTTTGAACCAGCACCAGTTCCGAACCAGTTCTTTTTTGGTGGAAAAGGGGTATCAGAGGATGCTAGGGCTAATGCCTCCGCATCATCAGTCCTTCCGCTGGGATTCCTGCCCTCTGCAGGACTGGCCTAAATCCCAGGTCTCAACTCGCAACTGGCGATCAGATCGCCTTCACGTCAAGGTGGTAGTAGGCCTCCTTTGGTCGTTTGTCGACCATGGGACCCCAGCCGAGAGCAGTCTGGAGTGAACAGGAGGTCTCGAGGAAGAAGATGCTTCCAGCTCTGTGTGAGGGCGGACCGATTTCCAGCTCCTGGTCCAGCTCATGAGAACGCAGCATTTGAACTGCCTGGAAAAGATGTTGGTTTTTATGGCCCTCAAAACCTTCCTACCAGACCTGACAGGGCACCACTTCTTAGTCCGGTCGGTCAATATGGCTGTGGTGTCCTACATAAACCACCAGGGTGGGCTCAGGTCGAGGGCTCTGTACAAGCCAGTCCAGCGCCGCTTCTAATGGGAACAACCACTGAGAGCGGGTCATGTGCCGGGCATACTGACCCAGGGAGCAGACATGATGTCCAAGGGGAATGTGCTCCCAAGGGAAAGGACCCTCCATCCCCAGACGCTTCAAACAATCTGGAGCATCTTCGGCAGGGCACAGGCTGACCTCTTTACCTCAGATGAAACTCTCACTGCCCAATATTCTTCACAAAGAACATGGATGCACTGTCCCACGAATGGCCCAGTCTTCCCCTTTACGCCTTTCTCCCGGTCGCTCTCCTGGGCTTCAGCTCCTCGCAGCCCCTTGGCCAATTCCCGGAGACCTTCGTCCCCAGGCGAACAGGGCAGTCTGAGCTGTGAGTCCTCCACGAATGGCCCCTCCACGGGAACTTACGGGCCTCCCAGCAGAGTCCTGAACACTATCCCTGAGGCTTGAGCTCTGTCCACGAGGTGCCTCTACGCCCTTAAGTGGTCTGTTTTCCCAGATTGGTGTTCAGTCTGGAACCAAGACTCTACTCGTGAGAAGGAGCTAATGGACACTGGTCATAGCAGAACACCACACTCCTGATCCCGGGTTAACCCGTCTCGTCCTCTTACCATACCCTCTCGGGACCCACGGGCCTGAAGGGCCTCCGAGCCGCTACAGGTGGCCGAGCTACTGCCACTTTCGTTTAAGACCGCACTCCTGCTAGCGCTAGCAAAATGACAATGACGTAAATCAATGAGGTTCAAATATGAATATATTCAAATAAAATGCAATCGACAGTCTATGTCTTCACTGCATGGTCATACACACAGACACACACACAGGAGTCTGACCTCGCCAGCGAAGAACAGTTTTCCCTGCACGTCCTCGGCCATGATGTCGTAGGCCTCGCCGCTGCCGCCCGTCTTCACGAAGCTGTAGGACATCTGAGCCCAGGCGTCTCTGCTCCAGTGGGTCACCAGGAACTTCACCGGCTCCGGAACCTCCTGCGACACAACATCAGAACAATCGCTGACCTTCAGGTACTTGTTAATATCAGAGTGAACAGAGTTGTGTCTTGATGAATGATGAAGTCTGTAGCTGATGTTGAGGCTCACCTGCTCCTGGAAGAGTTCTCTGAGGACACTCATACACAGATCCACCACCTGCGAGTCCTGAAGATCTCTGACCAGTGCAAGAGCCTCGCCCGTGATCACCGTCATGAGCACACACTCCTCGCCCTGCACACACGCAAGCATGCACACACACACACGCACACAAGCATATGCACACACACGCACACCTTGTTGTTAGAACAGGAGCCTGTCGTACCTGAGGGCACATGTCGTAAAACACACTGAACAAGCCTGTCTTCTCCACACACACACAGTGCAGAAACCCGTGTCGTACCTGTGGGCGCATGTCGTAGAACACACTGAACAAGCCTCTCTTCTCCACACTGGCTGGCACGTGCCCGAAATAATCCGCTCCCTGGACTTTACTGTCCCAGAAGCGTGTGGGAAACTGCAGGGCGACCTGAAACACAGAGAGTGTGAGTGTCCCGGGCGAGACACGTCTCACACACTCACACACTCACCATCTCGATGGCTCCGGCTCCCAGACTGTGGATGCACACATTCTCTCACACACACACACACACACACACACACACACACACACACCTTCTCGATGGCTCCGGCTCCCAGGCTGTGGATGCACACATTCTCTCACACACACACACACACACACACACACACCTTCTCGATGGCTCCGGCTCCCAGACTGTGGATGCACACATTCTCTCACACACACACACACACACACACACACACACACACACACACACACACACCTTCTCGATGGCTCCGGCTCCCAGGCTGTGGATGGCTTTGAGCTTCCGCTCGGGCAGAGGAGGGCTGAAGCACACGGTGTTGTTCTGCAGCAGAGCCAGCGGCAGCGTCACCAAAACCTGCAGCGCAACACACCCAGCTAACATGAAGAACATGTGTATTATGCTGGTGTGTGTGTGTGTGATGCAGGTGTGTGTGTGATGTGTTGGACCTTCTGTGCGGTCCAGTGCGATCCACAGAAGGACGTGACTTTCACTGCGTCTCCAGAATATTCCACATGCTGGACCTGCAAGCACATACGGTGAGTGGCTGAAGGTGAGGAGCAGTGTGTGTGTGTGTGTGTGTGTGTGTGTGTGTGTGTGTGTGAAAGCTGAAGTACCGCGGTATTGAGCCGGATGTCTAGTCCCTGAGCGAGATTGTGCAGGACAGACGAGTATCCATCAATGAGCAGCGTGTGATCGCCGGAGAACTGAGCGAAACACTCGTTATGATCCCACGAGCGCGCCGACACCTGCCACACACACACACACACACACACACACTGATGAACTCCAGCTGACCTGAACCTGAAGTAGAGCTCGAGTGACACACACACACACACACACTGATGAACTCCAGCTGACCTGAACCTGAAGTAGAGCTCGAGTGACACACACACACACACACACACACAGTGAGTCACATTCAAACACACACTCTCTCTCTCACACACACAGTCAGTAACACACAAACACACACACAGTCAGTCACACACTCTCTCTCTTACACACACACACACACACACACACACACACCTGGTCCAGGGTGCTCCCGCAGGCGTACTCCAGGTTGCTGAGATGGAAGTGCAGGACGTTCTCCTCCAGCTCAGAGAAGAGGAGGCCGGACTCCTGCAGGAACGCCTTGTACACTTCCTGAATCTTCTCTGCACATCCGAACACACACCACACACACACTCCGGCAGTTACACACAATCGTCCTGCATTATCATTAGTATTTCTGTTCTTAACAGCAGGAGGGATATAATGCACCTTCATGGCAAAAACAATGTGAATAACAAAACTTGTACAATTAACAAAAAGATTAATACAAGACAATTATTTAATAGATTCAGGTGATGTTTTTTTTACACATGGCAGTTAAATGTGTATTACATTAGAATCTGCCGTCCAGAGGAACATGTGGATCAGCTGACCTGTGTCCTGACCTGACCCTGACCTGTGTCCTGACCTGACCCTGACCTGTGTCCTGACCTGATCCTGTCCTGACCCTGACCCTTGTCCTGACCATGACCCTGACCCTTGTCCTGACCTGACCCCGACCTGTGTCCTGACCTGACCCGTGTCCTGACCCTGACCCTTGTCCTGACCCTTGTCCTGACCTGACCCGTGTCCTGACCTGACCCTGACCTGTGCCCTGACCCTGACCTGTGCCCTGACCCTGACCTGACCCTGAACTGACCCTGACCTGTGCCCTGACCCTGACCCGTGTCCTGACCTGACCCTGAACTGACCCTGACCTGTGCCCTGACCCTGACCCGTGTCCTGACCTGACCCTGAACTGACCCTGACCTGTGCCCTGACCTGTGCCCTGACCCTGACCTGTGTCCTGTCTTGTCCTAGTAAATCAGCTTCATGTCCGGATTCATTCAGTAAAAGCTGACCGCACGTGTAACAAAAGATGCTGACGTGAACCTGACAGACAGATCACATGACTCTCACCCCCCAGTGGTGCATCCTGGGACTGGGGCTTGTCCTTCCTCCACTCGGACACGGCGTCCAGAACAGCGTTGAAGTGGAAGTCCATGCGCTTGTCCAGAGCCGGATCCGTGACGAGTCCCCCATCCTGGATCAGCTCACAGCGCGCACCCAACCTGTGCATCGGCAGCCCCAGCTGCACACAGGAGAACACGGGTGTGTGTGTGAGAGTGTGTGTGTGTGCGTGTGTGTGTGTGTGTGTACATCCAACCTGTGCATCGGCAGCCCCAGCTGCACACAGGAGAACACGGGTGTGTGTGTGAGAGTGTGTGTGTGTGCGTGTGTGTGTGTGTGTGTGTGTGTGTGTGTGTACATCCAACCTGTGCATCGGCAGCCCCAGCTGCACACAGAGAACACAGGTGTGTGTGTGTGAGTGTGTGTGTGTGTGTGTGTGTGTGTGTGTGTACATCCAACCTGTGCATCGGCAGCCCCAGCTGCACACAGGAGAACACAGGTGTGTGTGTGAGAGAGTGTGTGTGTGTGTGAGTGTGTGTGTACATCCAACCTGTGCATCGGCAGCCCCAGCTGCACACAGAGAACACAGGTGTGTGTGTGAGAGTGTGTGTGTGTGTGTGTGTGTGTGTGTGTGTGTACATCCAACCTGTGCATCGGCAGCCCCAGCTGCACACAGGAGAACACAGGTGTGTGTGTGAGAGTGTGTGTGTGTGCGTGTGTGTGTGTGTGTGTGTACATCCAACCTGTGCATCGGCAGCCCCAGCTGCACACAGAGAACACAGGTGTGTGTGTGAGAGTGTGTGTGTGTGCGTGTGTGTGTGTGTACATCCAACCTGTGCATCGGCAGCCCCAGCTGCACACAGGAGAACACAGGTGTGTGTGTGAGAGTGTGTGTGTGTGCGTGTGTGTGTGTGTGTGTGTACATCCAACCTGTGCATCGGCAGCCCCAGCTGCACACAGAGAACACAGGTGTGTGTGTGAGAGTGTGTGTGTGTACATCCAACCTGTGCATCGGCAGCCCCAGCTGCACACAGGAGAGCGCATGTGTGTGTGTGTGAGTGTGTGTGTGTACATCTAACCTGAGCATCGGCAGCCCTAGCTGCACACAGAGAACACAGGTGTGTGTGTGAGAGAGAGAGAGTGTGTGTGTGTGTGTGTGTGTGTGTGTGAGTCACCTGCTCACACATCAGAGCGATAGGGTTGTTCACGCAGCCGTTCACGATCTGAGCTCCTCGTCCGACCGTCATTCCCAGCGACGCATCATCCCAAACTCTGCCTCCGATTCGCTCCCTGGCCTCCAGAACCACCACCTGACGACCAATCACAAAACAGAGGCAATAGTTTGAACATTTTACCCAGCAAACTGTGATCTGTACTGAATATATATGTGTGTGTGGACAGACGGAGCATCACAGCGACTGTAACGACGGCGATGTAGAGTTGGGTTAGCACTCCTCTGGGAGGCCTAATCAGGCCTAATCTCCTCTGCCATCAGGCCTAATTAAGCCAGTAAGTAGACAGGAAGTGAAGTGGAAGAGCGAGCGAGAGAGAGAGTTTACATGATCCCTTCCTGCTGTCATGGAAACCCACTCCGCAGCGCTCCCGCCGCAGGCTCTGAGCTGATGTTCGAATCCGTACCTCGCCAGCTGTGCGATCGCAGAGCGCTGGAGACTAACACACACACACACACACACACACACACACACACACACACACACACGCCTCCGCACTCCAGCACATCCAAACTCTTTCAGGCAGTTTAAGGTCTGAAATGATTCTTCATGCTCCTCCCAGCCATCCTCTCACAGTCTTGGGTGTAAACACACACACACACACACACACACACACCTCCCAACCACTCTCTCACAGTGAATATGGCCATGATGGGTCACTTCCTACATGGCTGTTTGAGAAATGAAAAGCTGCACACTCCGTCGATTAGGGTTAGAAGAGTGTGTGTGTGTGTGTGTGTGTGTGTGTCATACCTGCATGCCGAAGTTCTGAAGCTGGCGAGCAGCAGCGAGACCCGCAGCACCGGCGCCAATGACCAGCACCTTCTGCTCACACACACACACACACACACACACACACTTCATGTGAATCTCACTGAAGACGTGTCACGGGCTGTTCACTCAGAAGGGTTTGGCTGCTCTGCTGCTCCATGTTTATCTGTGTAAAACTGTGTTCATGCACTACACATGCAGTCCTGCCACCGTAATTAGTTATACTTACTCACTACTTGTTCCTAAAAGTAAATGAGTTAGTAACTGAATTACTCTACAATAAAAGTAACTTGTTACCAGGGAAACTAACTATTTGGGTTACTGTTAAAAAAGTTACTTTATGTCAAAGAATCTGGATTTTTTTCAGCAGTTTTCAAAAAGTCAGTTAAAATGAGTTGAACAGACAACAATACACAACTCTATATTTACTGCACATCGACAGACTGCTGGGACAAGCAGAGAGTGTGTGTGTGTGTGTGTGTGTCAGCGGCTCACGTAGTGCTGGGACTCGGGCAGGAGGGGCCGCTTGACCTGCAGAACCCCCGTGTTGATCAGGCCCTTCCGGGTCATGAAGTCCAGAACTCGCTCCAGTTCCTGCACACAGCGGATCCGCACCAGCCCGCGCACGATCACATGAGGAGCGCATCTCTGCAGGGTCAGAACCTCCTGCAACACACACACACAACAGGACATCAACACACACACACACACACACACAACAGGACATCAACACACACACACAACAGAACCTCAACATACACACACACACCAGAACCTCCTGCAACACACACACACAACAGGACATCAACACACACACACAACAGAACCTCAACACACACACACACACAACAGGACATCAACACACACACACACACACACACACACAACAGGACATCAACACAACAGAACCGCAACCCACAGACGAGACCAGCTAACACATTAGCACTGACGTTCGTACCTTGCAGTCCCGGTTCCAGGCCGCCAGAACCAGGTTCCTCAGCGCCAGATACATGGTGGGATCCCTGGAGAATTCTGGGAACTCGTACAACTCATCCAGCTCCATCATGTCGGGTCTCACACACAAGGCTTTCCCACACTCGTTCGGCTGATAGAAGGGCTGGAAATACGGTGAGAGTCCGGGAACTACAAACACACACACACACATTGTCTAATAAAAACAATCACAAAGTGTGTGTGTGTGTGTGTGACTCAAACTCACCGCCTTTACAGAGATGATGGAGTGCAATAAATAAACTCTTAAATGTTTGTTTAGGGTGTTTTCTAAAAGACGACGCTGCTGTTCCTGCCGTCATGAACTCTAAATCTGTTAAATGCTGACGAGTCTTTCAGAGAGGGGATTGTGAACACGTGGTTGTGTTTGTGAGAGTGATCAGACTCACTGTGAGGCGGCGCTGTCCGGCGGTGCTCCTGGCGCTGGTTCCCCGGGCCGACAGACGGGCTCATGCCCACACAGTCCGGGTAATAAGCGCTGAGGAACGGGCTAGCGGGACTGTCCTTCAGCAGCGGCGGCAGGATGAGCATCGAGAGCCACCAGCTGTCCGTCACACCCGCCACACGCTGATCAACGACAGCATCATCAGCATCATCATCATCATCAGCATCATCATCATCATCATCATGTGGTGTTAAAGGGTCATGAAACCCCCCTCTTTCAGCTCAAGTCTAGCTCAAAATCTTTTTGAAAAATGCAGCTGAAATGGGCGTGGCTAGCTGAGAAGGGAGGGAGTGGGTGTGGTAGGACCATCACTGTCACTCTCACATGCATTTCCACTGTCACTAAAAAGCAATGGTAAAACGTGAGGAAATGCTCGATTTTTATATAGCTGGCAAAGTTAAAGTCTTATGAAGGACACCGACACTTTATTATCGTCCTTTCAAAAGTAACTGAATGTCCAACTACAAATATTAGCCTACAGTAATCGTAATTCTAATTAAAACATATTAATGTAGGCTACATGTATATTTATAATGTCATTATAAAATATATAGTGGTTTATATAGACACTATAAATACATTTCAGAAAAAAATTATTAATTTTCCGCTTAAAAAAATCGTTCCGTGCATAGTCGTAGACAGTAAAAGAAAGTGTCTACGTGCCCTCTGAACCCTCATAATAAATGACTTCTCATTTTACACACACACACACACCTCTGAAGGGATAGAAAGTCCTCGGGATACCGCATCACTCGCAAGACGCAACTTGGATTAGTCGAAGTCCATCATTCTCCACTTGTCGCAGCTCTCTCGCGAAAACGTTCGCGGCACACACACACACAATGGGTCAGGTTTAGACGTGTCCGTATTTGATGGCAAACCAACCGTCCAGAGCCAGAGTCGAGCCCTGGCAGCATCGCGGGAACATATTCAACGCACTCGGACTTTGCACCATGAAAACAAATAGTTTGCGTCCCATGATTGCCTCTCTCATCTAACGTTACTACGCGATATCACAGTTTGTCACGTCTGTCGTTGGAAAGATCCACGTGATGTCATGAATAATTAAGAGGCCGTGTCTTCTCATAGGATAACACCGATGAGTCATCAACGCACTGTGCAGGGCACTGCCACGTCACCCGCTACGATGAAGATTTTAAACCCGGAAGACGAAAAAAGCGGGAAAAAACTCAAATTTAACCATTTTAACCTTATTATTAAATCGAACAGATGCTAACATTGTCTTCAATGGTGTTCAACACACATACCTCTGTTATAATCTCAGAAAATGTGGTTTGGGGTTTCATGACCCTTTAATTAGTCTGAACACTGATGGGTCTGTTTGGTCACTGAATGGCCAGAGTAAAATCACTGAAGGATCTTTACCACGTCCTCCGGCTGAGAACACGCATCACTTCCTTCGCTCTGCAAAACAAAAGCACAGAGACGTGAGGACAGGCACACACTCCAACACACACACCAGCACACACACACACCCCAGCACACACACCCCAGCACACACCCCAGCACACACACCATCACACACACCATCACACACACCCCAGCACACACACACACCCCAGCACACACACACACCCCAGTGAGCGATGTGTTCTCACCTTCACGCTGTTGTTCTTCATCCCGCAGCGATACGATGATGCTAGAGCAGCCGTCAGAACCGACTCTTTACTCAGCTGACGCCACCTGCCACAGTCTGCTTTACTGCACTGGACCTGACACACACACACACACACACACACGATTATCAGTCTACGTTACACAGAGCTGGTCTAGGTTACACAGTTACTCACCCAGTATGGCAGCTGCTGGTCGGCCATGAAGGCTTTGAGGCTCGGTTCGCTCTTCCCATTGCTGGTCCAAACCCTCTTCCAGGAGGAGAACGTCTCGTAGCCGTCTTTATGACTGCAGGAGAACAGAGGAGGATCAGGTGAGACCCGAGCACCTCAACATTACCCAGCAGCACTCACCTTCTGTAGTAATGATCGAAGCACTCGTTACAGAAGTGCTCGCCGCACGACAGGTGATACCAGCGAGACGTGTATCCGTTTCTGGCACACCTGATGAAAGCAGACGTTAAACACACTGAGCTCTCAGTCCTCATCACATCCCAGAGAACAGCTGATCTGAGGAATGACCCTCTGTAGAGCCACAGCCGATGAAGGTTCGGCACTATCAGTACTGTATCCTTCATCAGTGTGTTCATCACGTTTACTGTAATCACACACACCTGTCAGACGCGCTGGCGAAACACACAGGGTACGTCGCTGGACATCCGGATTTCTCACACTTCCTGAACTTCTTCTCCGACTGATCGTCATCTTCCCCCGTCTCGGCGGCTTTCCTTCTCGTCTGAAACACACAAACATACAGAAACACACACACACACACACATACACAAGTTCACAAGTGTCCTGCAGGTGCTGCTGTGCTCCTCTGATGTCTCGAACCCTCACCTGTGCTGCAGGTGTGTTCCCTCGGCCCCGCCCACCAGAGTCAGCCCCGCCCACTCCTGCTGAGCGCTTCCTGCCACGACTCCGTCCCACTGAACACACATCAACACATCACTACTACACACACATACTGTACAGACACACACAGTCTTATTCAATCACTCACACACTGTACAGACACACTCAGTGTCATTCATTCATTCACACACACACACACACACACACACACACACACACACACACACACACACACACTGTAGAGACTCACACATGATACTCTCAGTCACATTTCACTCATTGAAACTGTACACACACACACACACACGCGCGCGCGCTCAAACACACAATCTCATTCATTCATTCATACACTCATACACTCATACACACACACACACACATTCACAATGCGCATGAACATGAATAAATGACTCTCACCTGAGTCCGCTAGCATTGATAATGACGTTTCTGTTAAACCACTGGATATTTGACTCTTTGTTCTTTATCTAACGTTAGAGTAATATTTGACCCTTTGTTCTTCAACGAAACACATTAAATTCAGCATCGTTTATTTTGCCTCATCTGCAGGAAACTCACTGTCTATGACGTCACTTCCCCTGCTGCGCTTAACAACATAGGTCAAAATAAAAGCCCCCTCTCTGTACTGTCTGTTCTCGCAGTTGTTTGTCATTATAGTGTGGAGGCATGGAAGTAGTCGCGTTTCTTTAAAAATGTTTGCTCAGTTTATAGTGTGAATTAAGAAACAGATAGGTGAGCTTCTGCTTTGCGTTTGAAGGGGAGGTTTGTCTCGTGCGGCGCTCCGTAGCTGCACGCGTTACTATGACGACCGCAACGCGTCGTGATCCGCCTATGAACACCAGCCGATATAAACACCAGCCGCTGCTGTTGCTGTTCGTGAAGGGTTCTGGTCATGAGACTCGAGCAGTGACTCGTGCAGTGGATCAGACATGCTGTCCAGCGCGCCGCCCGCGAGGAGCTTCCTTCAGAAACGCGTTGTGCCCGAGAGAAAGTCTGAGGTGAGTCTCTGTCCAAACTCTGTAGTGACTCGGTCCAATGAGTATCTGTCCATGATTCGGTTCGGTGAGACGCTGTCCGAACTCTGTGTCAGTGACTCGGTTCGGTAAGTCTCCGTCCAAACTTTGTCAGTGTCACAAAAAAGTGACTCGGTTCGGTGAATCTCTGTCAATGATTTTTTTTTTTATTAAACATTAAAGAAATACATACAAACATAAATAAAAGAAAAAAATACAGCAAAATACACAGACACAAATAAGTTATCTCTGTCAATGATTCGGTTCGCGAAATATTTGCCCGAACTCAGTGTCAGTGACTCGGTTCGGTGAGTCGCTATCCGAATAATGTCAGTGACACTGCATTGAATGCACTGCATTCTTGTTTTTATTACCCTGGCAACTTATTTGTGTCTGTGTATTTTGTTGTAATTTTTTTTTCTTTTATATAGCTATGTTTGTTTGTATTGCTTTAATATTTAATAAAAAAAAAAAAATAAAAAATAAATAATGTCAGTGACTTAAAAAAAAATACCCTCATCGGTTTGGAGAGTCTCTGTCAGTGAATCGGTTCTGTGAGTCTTTGTCCGAACTCTGTAACGATGACTCGGTTCAGTGAGTCTCTGCCAGAAATCCTGTGTCAATGACTCGGTTTGGAGAGTTTCTGTCCGAACTCTGTGTCAGTGTTGATTCAGACTGACTGCAGTGTTTTTCAGGCTGTGGGACTCGCGGATCTCTCGAGAGTCATTCAGCTGCTGCAGGATCCGCTCTCAGTAAGACTCGGTTTGCTTGAATTATGCTTGAATTATTATGGGCTCGTTTTTCAGTTTCTCTCTTTTTTTTTTCAGTCGTCATTAAAAGAAAGACAGATTTTCATCTTGAGGAAGGTGGTAAAAAGATGCCAGCATGGATTTGTATCCTAATTCTTCCTTAGCCAAAAAAAAGCAATTTTAAAGCTGAAATGTGTAAATGTGATTTTATCTTTTCTGTATGTGTAAATGAGAATGAGTCTGTCCGCCGACGCTGTATACAGTAGGCTACAGACTGGAAAACAGGAAAATATCAGAATCAAAGTGTAATCTTCATCAAATACTGAATGAGACAAACTCAGATTCCGCTGTTAAGCAGCTCTACAGAAGATGGTGTCATTATTCAGATCAACTCAGAACAAAATGATTTATAGCATGTTTATGCCTGATTTTTATTTATTATTGTAACAATCACCAAATAAGAATATGCTCCCAAGCCGTCTCTAATTGGCTGGCGTTGGAAGCACGTCACCTGTATTATGTAGTAAATAGTGTGAGTAATTATTTCTTGTGCCGTCAGCGTCCTCTTAAGAGCCGAAGTCTCTGAGGTCTCGCTTCGGCCTCTAGAATCAGCAGTTTCCAGCGGTAATTATAACCCGACGGGTTTCCATGAGGTGATGCTCTCTGTGGAATAATGTGCTCTTATTATATTGTGATGCTGATGACGTGAAAACACTTTCCTTAAAATGTCAAGCTTTTGAGGGATCTCGCTGACATATGTAAGATTCTGAACCTCTGTGCGGAAAGAGTGATGGATCATCCGGAATATGCCAAAATCCTCTGTGATTTACTTCAGATCTGCGGGTGAGATTTCCAGCCAAAGTCTTTAGGCCATTGTGAACTGAAGTCTTTATGAACTAACCAATGATTGTCTTCAAGTCTTCCTTTCCTGAAGGAGAGAGCGTCGGATGAGATGAAGTTCGCCGCTGTGGCCGCAGACTCTGTGTCTCAGATGGGTGAGTTAAACTCTCATTTACCACAGAATTACGAGACCAGACACATTAGATTTCACATTAAGTAAAGAAAAATCTGTTATGCTAATTTCATTGTGACATTAAGTTCAGGACAACATTCCTCTCAAATTCTCATTACGATAATGCAAATCATTATGTATTTTTTTTTTTAAATGTTTAAAATATTTTTTATATAGGCTAATATAGCTATATATATAACACTCTGTTTGGGTAACCCTGAATCGGTTCTGCAGGAACTATGGAGTGCCGCAGGGATCGGTGTTAGGCCCTCTATTATTCTCAATATATATGCTGACGCTTGGTAATATTATAAGGAAACATGGAGTTAGTTTCCATTGTTATGCTGATGACACTCAATTATATACAGACATGCCTGCATCGTCGTCGAATCTCACACCGCTCTTAAAGAAGTGGTCCTCAATAATAGAGAAAACAGACTTAAACGAAATCATTCTAATATGATTTAAGAAACATTTCTGATTATTATCAGTGTGGAAAACCATTGTGCTTATTGTTCAGATTTTGTGGAAACCGAAGTCTTAATTTTTCCATACTTTTGATCGGTAACTGTATGACAGTACTGAGAATCACAATATATAAATAAAAGCACAAAAATGTACTGAATGTTACAAAGCTAATATAGACTTTGATTTCTTTGTTCAATTTTAACACATAAATTGAACAAATTGATTTAACACATAAATCAACACATAAATTTCTCATTTATGTGTTGATATGTTACCCATCTTTGGGTAAATCCAGTCTATTGATGGATCTATGACAGATTGAGTGATAATGGCGTGTGACGGCAGGTTATCTGATGAGGATCCCGTTACCGGAGGTCAGACAGCAGATCTGCGCCTCTGTTATATCCCTCTACAGCCACGACACACACACACACAGCTCTGACGGTGGGTGGCCTGAATCAACTCAAGTATGGAAACGTTCAGGTTTAGGGGCGGTGTTTAAGGTGTGTGTGTGTGTGTGTCAGGTGTCTATCCCACGCATGTGGCCTACCGAGGGCTGATGGTGGAGCGCAGTGGTCTGGCCGAGACCCTCGTCATGTCACTGGCCCTGATGGAGAACCAGCTGTCAATCAAACTGCGTCTCCTTCAGACCCTGCAGATCCTGTCCAGGACATCAGGTGAACACACACACACACACACACACACACCAGAGACCTGTAGAACTGAAACCTGAATGAAACACGTGCTGGTGTGTGTGTGTGTGTGTGTGTGTGTGTGTGTGTGTGTGTTCTCAGAGGAGAACTGTAGAGTAATGCTGAGAGCTCAGGCTGCGCAGAAGATCTGCTTCCACATGAGCGAGTGCGACCCAACCGGACCGGTTCTGTTCCGCTGCTCGGAGATCCTGTGGAACCTTCTGGAGAACGGCTCTCGGGAAGAGCTGACGGCCCAGCTCAGTGACACCGACTGCATCGCGTGAGTCAATATCACATGATCTAATAATAATAATAAAAGGCCGATTAATGTTCATCAACCTAACAGCACAAATACACAGAAACTAAATACATGTAATACAATAATTTACAACCAGCATCAATTAAAAGTGTGAGTTATTTGGCTTTACAGTAATAGGGATTTCATGGTGTGCTGTAAAAATATAATCATCATGAAAATCCCTCTTTTTCCAATGTTTGTCCCTTTGGGTTTGATTTTGGGTTGAGTATGAGCTGAGCATGAACATTCTCTGGGCAGGTCAAGGTCAGAAATGAAAGGGATAGTTCACCCAAAAATGCAAATTACCTCATGATTTACTCTCCCTCAAGTCATTCTAGGTGTATATGACATTCTCATTCATTCATCAGAATTATAGGTTTAGGGTTAAAAAATATCCTGGCTCTTTCCAGCTTTATAATTGCAGTGAATGGCTGTTTCTGTTTTGAAGTCCATAAAGTGCATCCATCCATCATAAAAGTGCATCCATCCATCACAAAAGTGCATCTATTCATCATGAAAGTGCATCTATTCATCATAAAAGTGCATCTATTCATCATAAAAGTGCATCCATCCATCATAAAAGTGCATCTATTCATCATAAAAGTGCATCCATCCATCACAAAAGTGCATCTATTCATCATGAAAGTGCATCTATTCATCATAAAAGTGCATCTGTCCATCACAAAAGTGCATCTATTCATCATAAAAGTGCATCTATTCATCATAAAAGTGCATCTATTCATCATAAAAGTGCATCCATCCATCATAAAAGTGCATCTATTCATCATAAAAGTGCATCCATACATCTATCCATCATAAAAGTGCATATAGTCTATTGATCCATCATAAAAGTGCATCCATCTATCTGTCCATCATAATAGTGCATCTATCTTTCATAAAAGTATGTGTAAGTGGACGGATGCACTTTTATGATGGATGGATGCACTTTATGGACATTCATTTTAAAGTTATGGAAGAGCCATTATAAAGTTTGGAAGAGCCAGGACATTTTAAAAATAACTCTGATTGTATTTGCCTGAGAGAAGAATGCCATATACAGCTATATGACTTGATGGTGAGTAAATTATGGGCTAATTAAAATTTGAACTATCCCTTTAATGAGCACATGAGAATCTGAACGCTGCCTCTAAACGATCCTGTGTTTTCTGTTCTGCATGGCAGATCTTTGAAAGAAGCATTTCTCCATCAGCTTCTCAACGGTTTCCGGCATTATGATCGTCAGCTGAGGAACGACCTGCTAGTGTTGCTGTCTCTTATCGCATCGAACCCAAGCGCACCTCTGATCGTGAGTCCATCGTCCTCGTAAACTCCACAAGTCTCTCGCTCTTCTCCACAAATTCTCTGTTTGTTTGTTTCAGGAGAGCGGGTTTGTCAAGCATCTCACGCTGTTAGTCACCTTCCCTGAGCGTAAGTATTGATGTTGTTCATTAGCATTTGTTCATCTCTGTGACCTTGAATGAAGATCTGTGATTGTGTTTCTCAGTGAAGAGTCACAATCCTCTGGTGCGAAACCTCAAGCTGTCCTTCAACCACGAGGACTTTGAGATGAAGAAGCTCTTGTTGAATGTGATCGTCGTCCTGTCGAGAGATCTGACTGCCCTGCAGGTGAGACACACACACACACACACACACACAACAGCTCTTGAAACTGACTGTGTGTGTGTGGTGATCAGCTGTTTAGGGAGGGCCGGGTGATGCTGGGCCTGATGCTCCTGATTAAGCCCCGAGCCCCAGAGCCCCGGAGCAGGTGCAGTTGGACCCCCGGCCAGCAGGAGGAGCTACAGCTGCAGGCGTTGGCGTGTCTGATCTCACTGGCTCCGCTGATGCTGGACGACTACATGACATGTCAGGGGAACACACTCCTGCTGCTGTTGCTGGACTGGTGTCTTCAAGAAGGTGCCGCACCGTCACTGCCAGCACACTATATAAGCTATACTCTATATCCACTATCTATATCCACATTAGGGGTCCTTTATGCCCTTTTACAAAGTCTTGATTTTGTTTTATGATGTTCTGGAATATGCTTTAATATTTGAACACATTATTTTTCACATATTTGACATCATTACAGCGCCTCTCTCCCCATCTGGCTGGAACGTGCTGTGTAGTTCCTGTTGCGATGATTATAAATACTCTGATTCAGTACAGATACTGGAAAGATGTACTTTGTGCTGATTGGTCTCTTCATGGTTCTGTGGTCAGACTCCTTCAGTGGGCAGGGCCACAGTTTCCATGGCAGCGGTGGGCGGGGCGGGAAGAAGGCCCAGATGAGGTACTGTGTCCGAGTGCTCAGATCCGTGGTTTCCCTGGAGCTTGAGGCGCTCCGGCAGGATCTGTGCGATCAGGGGGCGATCGGGCAGCTTCTGGGTGAGTGAGTGTGTGTGAGAGAGAGAGTGTGTGTGTGACGGATCACAGCTCTCACTGCTGAAATACTGAAGACTAACTCTGTGTGTGTGTGTGTTAGGGGTGCTGCGCTGGTTCGTAGGGAGACCGGAGGCCGAGGATGCCGTGTCTCTGGAGATTCAGATCGACTCCCAGTTCGTTCTGTCTGTCCTCTGCGAGGGAGACATCCACAGAAAGGTGAGACACATCATACAGATGATACGATCAAGAACACTTAACCAGCACTGGTTAAACGAGTATACCTGTGTGTTCAGGAGTTGTTCGGCAGTGACGGTGTGGAGATGCTGATTCAGTATTTGAGTTTGGACACTGCTCTGATCTTCAGCGGTTTGGGTCATAATAAACTGCTGCTGTCCACCGTCGACTGTGTTTGGTGAGAGACACGTGGTCTGTTTCTCTGTGGGAAACTCGCTGTGAATGTGAGATGGAGGTTTTCCACATACAGTGCATCTGGAAATTATTCATAGCGCCAGTATTTCCACATTTTGTTATGTTACAGAATTATTCCAAAATAGATTAAATTAAATACTTTCCTTTAAATTCTACAAACAATACCCTGACAGACACGTTCTCTTTCACCTTTTAATTTACAGTATGAAAAAGAAACTGCCATGTTTTTCTTCCTAAAGATCTCCTTTTTTAAGTCTTCATGATTATGGAACAAAATATAGGCGAGTGTTAAGACTATAAAACCTAATAATGGTGTTCCAATAATAAAAACAGCCCTGACTCCTAAGCTTGATCAAGCTTTATTCTATGCAAAATAAATCATCACATTACTGTAATTATATTATTATTGATAATATTATGGCTATTATTAGTAGTATTGCTTTATCTAATAAAGAGATTTACATTGCCACTGGTTAGTTAGCTCCAGCTGGAGAACACTCGAATCTCACCGGCTCCTCTTGTGTCGGGGGTGTTTTAAGTGCTCCAACATGCATGTTGTGCTCCCGTGAAAAGCAAGTTCCGCCTTGCATGTATTGCACATGACAGCATTGTTGGTTTTAAGTTTTGTGAAACTTTCCAATTCCCAAACCTTGCTAGTTCGGATTCGTTTGCATTCGGTCATAATTCACGCTGGTTTTTTCTTTTACCGCAATAGCATTTGTAAAGGGCTGCATTACACTCTAGCGCCACTGCGCCATAGCGGTTAAATAGCGATATTGCACGCCCTTACATTAGGTCAAGTGAGGTCAAACGACTACTCGACCGACAACAACGATATTTGTCGACAATTTTTTAATGTCGACTATTTAAGCGAATATCGTTTATTACAGAGCTGGGCCCGCAGGCTTTGGTGGTTGTGGGGCTGGAGAGTATTTTAGAGGCCTGTAAATTATGATCAGTAAAATATGTGGAGCACCTTTTAACACTATACCTAGATATTTGAAAGACGGGTAATTCCCAAATGATATTTGCTTACATTCATAGACATCTTTTAAAAGAGCATCTTTTTAAGCCTCCGCCTCTCTTAGCCACTCTGCAGACACTCATAAAAGCTTTTGAAGGCCTTTTGATTTTCTATCATGTAATTGAACAGCAATAGAGAAATATTCAGGCACACTGGGTTCCCGCTTCTTTTGTTACTTTTATCATAGCGGGGACCCGACACATATCACTGACCGCTGGTATCAGTTGATTTTGGCTCACAGGTGGAGGGCGAGGGTGAGCTGGGCCCGCAGGCTTTGGTGGTTGTTGGGCCTGCCGTTTTTTGGTTGACATCTGGGGTCTTGCAGTAAAAGATATCTCTTTTCCACCAATGATAACCAGGTGCTGGTTCTGGGCTGGTGCTTATGCCATTTCGGTGCTGGTTCTATTCACCTATTATCTAAGAACCAGCTCGATTTTCCACAGACGTGAAAACTTTCCGGATGCACTGTTAATGCAGGGAAAATATCCTCGCATTTACTTCATGACAAATATGATTTCTTCTCTTTTGTGCAGGTCATGTGTTGTGGGCTGTTTCGGGACAGAGGACGTGTTTGTGGGGGGAGGTGGAGTTGATCTGCTCCTTCAGCGGCTGCAGGTGCAAACATTCAGCATGAGTGTGTGAACGAGGCGTGTGTTCTTGTTCGACTGGCGCGTGTGTTTGACTGGTTTGTGTTTGACCATATTTGATGTGCAGCGGAGCCCCAGACACATGCTGATTCCGCTCATCGGGACTCTGCTGGAGCTGTGTGAGAGTCCACGGGCCGTCACGCGTGTGCAGTGCTGGCGTGGCGAGAGAGATGTCACTGCGCCGCAGCTCCTGTTGCAGATCTGGAGGAGCGAGGAGGAGGAGATGGGCATAACACGAGACCAGCATGGGGTGATTGCAGGTGCGGACACATCAGTCAGTCAGTGTGTTCATTTACACCGATCCAGTGTGTTCGTTTACATCTAGCCTATCCAGTGATTTCACTTACACCGATCCAGTGATTTCGCTTACACCGATCCAGTGTGTTCAGTGTGACTGCCGCCACACATAATAAAACACAAATGTAAATAAATTAGTCGAGGCCTGGCCTCTCTCGTCCTTCTCTATTGCCGCTCCTTCTTTTATGCTTCCGCTCCTCCGTGAGAGATGAGACTGGTGCGTCGCGCAGGTGAAGCTCATCAGCAATCACAGCACCGGCCTTGTCCTGCTCGGCACACTGCTCTTTTCAGTCTCTCTCTCTCTCTCTCTCAGACGTGAAGCGGCCGGTTGTTTCTCGGCAGAAGGATGAACCGTCATTAACATCATCTTCACGTGACGTCAGTCCTGCTGTCAGGGATGTGTGGGAGAACCTGCGTGCGAACATCTACTGCATCTTCTGGAAACTGGGTATGAGGGAGGATTGTTTTATTTTCAGTAGTGTGACAGTAGCGAAAACAGCTTACATTCTCAAGTAAAAATTAACTTTTAATATCAGCAACTACATACCATGTCAGAATGCTTTTAAGGACACAGTGTTTTACACATTAACACCTGAGCAAACAGATATTAATCAAACACACTCCTAAACTCTCCTCATTTTACAGTCCAGTTTAAGTTGTGTAAATTGCTGAATGTAGTCATAGCTTTGAAAAGATGATCTTCAGTGCAGTTTTTGTTGATTAAACACAGTAGTTTGACTGTAATGTTAGTTACGGCTTGAAATTATAGTCTGGTTTTATCAACGTTGATCTGCAGGATTTGAGCAGCCGTCGGGTTTGAGCGCCGAAGACCTCGTCACACTCAGCATCATCCGCAGATACCTGGACTTCAAGGTAAGTCTTGATGACCTGTCAGCCTTGTCAGCATTAATGAGTGACATCACTGCCAACGCTCCTGCTTCACAGGTGGGTGAGGTTTTACACGAGGTCTGGACTGAGCTGTTGGCCGAGGGAGCGACGCCCGTCTCGTCTGATGAAGAAGCCCTGAAGAGCCTTCGACAGGTCAGCGATGACACGGTGAAGAGCGTGCGCTCTCTGCAGCAAAGCATTCTGGGCCGTCAGCAGCAGGAGGAGCTGCAGGAGGAGAAGCTGCTGTATGAAGAGGTAAAACTGAGCATCACATGCAGTTCCTCGTCTGGCGAAGCAGTTGTGTGGATTTGATGAGTACCTGAGAAACTCTTTTCCAGATCGGCTTCACTCATAAGCAGAGAGAGGTCGCGGCAGAAGCCTGGAGGAGTTACGTGGCCAGAACCTCAAACTACAGCGTCCTGAAGGTCTGAGATCCTCCTCCTCATCACACAGACTGGCATGTTTCTGAGTCTCTGTGTTAACTTGTGTGTGTGTGTGTGTGTCAGGAGTTCAAGCGTCTGCGGGAGGAATGGAGCACCAGCGGCCCCGACGCTCCATCAGAACCGGCCCTCGAGGGACCCGAGACACAACACACCCTCTCAGATCAATAAACCCAGTCCCATACAGAGAGTTCAGAGCAACCTGAAGTCATTTCACAACACGTATACATTTTATGCTTTTCAGAGACATTGATATTTCTCATGTCCCACAGTCTTTACTCCTACAACACATGTGCACATGCACAGTTTATTCTGGGCGTTTGAGCTCTGAGACCGCATGTAAATGGCACCATCATGATGGATGAAGAGAAAGCAAGTGTTTCTGGCTTGCTAACCCGAGCACATGTCTACACTGCTAACGGCGTGTGTGGGCTGAGCTGCTGTGTGCATCCAAACGCAGACAAAGTTTCAGAGGATTTCCAGGGTCAACGTGACATCATGACTTTTGCGTCAACGTACACGCCGCTTTCAATTCAAGCTGTCCGCATGCATGTACACGCCGTCAAATGTCCGAGCAAAACAAAGCAAAATGTACATCTGGGGAGCGATATTTTTTTTCCTAGGATGGTAGGGAAAGACTCATAACTGCCATTAACCCCAGTGACGGGTAGGTTTAGGGACGGGCTTGGGATAGGTCATATATTTATACAGTAATGTAACGTCAACGGCGTTCATAAACACTCTGAAAAACGAATATGCGTGTTGATAGCACTTCAAAAATGCAAAAACGAATTGGCGTGTCATACATACGCCATTTCATGAGATCAGTCTGCCAGGGTAAACTTCAGATCAAGGTCTAGATCGCAACATCATCGGACCATCGCTGAGGTCGAGCATCATTCACACGTGACCTCAAGCACACTAGAAGCCAAACATCACCCATGCTGAATGTCATCGATGATCATTGTGAAAGCGAACATAGTGACTAATAAAATAACACTGCAGAATCAGAACAAAACAGTGTGTTTATTGACTGTTCAGTCATCTTTAAATCAAGTCTCATTTATTTATATTGCGCTTTTTACAATACAGAGTGTTTCAAAGCAGCTTTACAGAGAGAACAGGAAAATAATGCAGCCGTTTGTTTTCAGAAGAAAATAGCAGATCTTTTCAAAGCACAATAACAGAATCAATGATTATAAAACTTGAGACAAACATCAAATATGAGACCAGTTTGCGTTACAGACACCACTATGCTACTCGCCGCTACACGAAACCATGAAACATGTCTTTTTTCTACCACCTGGTTGCGTGCGCAAGTTTTGGTTTAATTAAGGCTGAGAATTGGTACCAAGAAAAAAACCTATTCTGTCTCCTTTCAGGGCCAGTTGTGGGTCATTAAATGGACGAGGGTCTGGTTAAAAGATGGTGTTGGCCTGGGCTGGTGTTGACATATGGAGCATATGCACTTAATCTAGACGTTACCAAATCTGTACTATAAGGACACAGTATAGAAATCCCACTTAACTGATGTCTCAAGAGTGGTTTAATAACAATAGCACATAAAATACCTTGTCGTTTACCTCTGCCAGTTAAAAATGGTCTTAAAAGGGTGCCATTTACTTTTAATATACTATATACATCTGTTTACAGGAGCTCAACATAAGAAATAAATGATGAAACAAAACCAAAGGCATTGAGACATTTAAAAGGAAAGCCATGATCAACTCGATCAAAGGCTTTCTCTTGGTCAAATAAACCAAACCTACATAGAGTTATCCACGTACCAAACCAAGGGGACTACTAGGCGGACATTAATATCCGTAGTATGGTCTCGAAGAGCGACCAATGGAAGATCTACTAGATAATTACAACTTGGATTTTCTTGGCGTCTCAGAAACCTGCTTGAGTAAATACTCTCCAGAGGCAGCTGTTAATGTTTCTGGATATAATGTTTTCAGAAAAGACAGAGATAAAGGACGAGGGGGAGGCGTGTTAATCTATGTGAAAGACACAATCAAATGTAATCTGATTGAATCGTCGCCTGTATTAGATATTGAATGCCTGGGACTAAATGTTTGGCTATCCCCTGAAATGTCGTTTATCGTCCTCCTTCATCTACCATTGCTTTTTATGATAATTTAAAAACTGTTAAAACAATGTCCAGAAAGATAGGAGCTAATTCTAATGGGGGATTTTAATATAAACTGGGAAAATAACCTGAACCTGGACCGGAAAAAACTTAAAGTCATAACAGACAAATTTAATCTCACTCAGTTAGTTCTTGGTCCCACTCGCATCACTCGCTCCTCTCAGACGCAAATTGACTTAATGTTTACAAACAGACCGGAAAGGATAACAAAAACATACAATTTATTAACAGGATTATCTGACCATAATATAACACTACTGGGAAGGAAACTCACTAAAAAACGTTTTAAAGACACAACCACAGTAAAAAAAACAACATCATCTGAGTATTCCGAAAAAAGATATGGAGAAATTCAGATCTGTCTTAAACGATATCGACTGGACTGATATTCTTGCTGTTGAAGATATAGAAAACAGCTGCTATCTGTTTGACAATGGTTTGTATGACAAACCAGAGTTTAGGATTGAGGAAATTAGTGAACTTGAGGCAGAGAATACAATATATTCATTAAGGAACTCAAAAGCTAAAGATGCCTTTGGTCTTGATTCCGTATTTCTTAAAACTCATAAACAGTCTTTAATTAAACTTCTTACACACTTAATCAATTAAACAAGGCATTTTCCCAAGTTCCTGGAAAACAGCCGTGGTGACCCCCATTTTCAAAGCCGGTGGCAAAACGCTGGTGGAGAACTAGAGGCCTATTAGTATATTACCGTAATATCCAAGGTGGCAGAGAAATGGGTGGCGAAACAGCTGACTATACATCTCAATAAAGGTCTTTCACCACTGCACCCAAAGCAGTCTGGCTTTCGAAGTAATCACTCTACAGAAACAGCCGACTGCTTCCTTATCGAGAATATTAAAATTAACCTAGACAAAGGAGGCGTGGTCGGTGCAATATTTTTAGACTTAAAAAGCTTTCGACACCGTCAATCATGACGTTCTTTTGTCAAAATGAGCATATTTTAATTTTTGTGAGAATGCAATCAAATGGATGAAATCATACGTAACTGACAGAAAACAAAGCACACGCATTAACAATACTCAATCCACATATTCAAACTGTAAAATAGGTGTCCCTCAAGGATCTATACTGGGCCCTCTTCTGTTCAGTCTTTATATAAACGACCTGCCCACTGTTTGTCCATCTGTACATTTACAAATGCATGCAGATGACACAGTCCTCTATGCTAAAAATAAACAACAAGCTGCACACCATGAGTAATGTACCCATGTGGCTAATTAATTCATGCTTACACTTGAACATAAGTAAAACAGTCTGCATGTACTTTACAAAACAAACAACTGTCACTCACTTATGACCGCATGACAATTTGTATTGTCAAGGAAAGTATTTATCTGCTGTAATGAATGAGTAAAGTTTCATCTTACCTTCCGAAATATTCACCATGTCCATCATGTCATTCCCATCGTATAGTTCCTCGTCATCCTTCTTGAAGTCCACTTCTTGCGAAACATTATTTCCCTGACTCTGATCAATCGAGTCATCAGTACTTATAACATCACTTGCTTCGGGTTGTTGTTGTTCATTCTCGAGTGATTCGGCCTCATGCGCATCTTTTTGCACGAGCATGATCCGAACTCAACTCTGGCTGTGTGACGGCTATGACATCACTTACCTGAGCAACCTAAGCGATCTCCACCACGGCACTATTGCTGGAATCTTTCCCCATTCTCCTCGAGTGAGCCACTCGGTGCCGGCGCTGTTTATGCGACGACTTGTGGAAGAAGCTAACCGCAACGTCAGAACCCCGCGCCATTATCAGCCAAAACTTACGATTCGGGCAAGTCTGTCGAACGTCCGAATTCGCCACAACTGAAGCATTGAATGGACTTAAAGGCAAAGGCACTTTTATTTATAAAGCACGTTTAAAACAGCCACTGCTGACCAAAGTGCTGTACAGGCTATTCAGTTAAAAAAATATAAAATACATAAATACACCACCCAAAACAAACACAACATAAGCCCATCATAAAGCGCATCATAAAATTACATTTGACCAAACGCCAAAGAGAAGAAATAAGTCTTTAGTGAAGTATAAAAATAGCCTAGTGGGAAGTATAAAGAAATCCTATAGGATTACACTATTTTTATAAGTCACTTTTTTCTTATAACTATCAAGGGGTATGCCCTTCTATAGTTAGTTTCGCTGACAAGTTCAAAGGATCGCTCTGAGAAATCATGAAATCCTGGCGCCGAAAACACATCACGTGCTTAAGTTTGGGATTTGCATCCAAGCGTGACCATCTTAATGGGACTTACTAATTACCATATCGCTATTTCCCTCTCTCATTTTGACAAATGTACGTTTGACAGAACAATCTTTTTCGATGGGCTCGTCAGAGGCAAAACGGGCACAAACATTTAGTTTATTGTGAAGCCGCTCTGTATTAATCATTAACCATTTGAAAAAATGACTATGTCCTTCTTCATGCGAGATAGCCCTGATGTTGACGCCGCCGAATGCAGAGCTCACGGCCACCAGACAGTCCTCTACTGTAGTGATGCTACGACACTGAAGCTTCGATGTGCGTATCGCAAATGCAACGCAATTTCTATTGAAGCCCCGTATCGGGGTGTGTAATTGGTTTCCCGGAGTCACGTGATCGATGAATGAAGGATCAGACACATGCCTTTGGTGTGAGAGATATATTCATTCATATATCTGTACGAGTGAGTGAGTGAGTGAGAGAGAGAGAGGGGGGAGTGTGTGTGTGTGTGTGTGTGTGTGTGTGTCTGTGTGTGTGTGTGTGTGTGTGTGTGTGTGCGAGAGAGAGAGAGAGAGAGAGAGAGAGAGAGAGAGAGAGAGAGCGACTGTGTTTGAGTGTCTTCTTTGTGTATGTGAGAGAGTGAGACTGTTCGTGTGTGTGAGTGAGAGAGAGAGAGTCTGTGTGTGAGAGAGACTGTGTGACTGTGTGTGTGTGTGTGTGTGTGTGTGTGTGTGTGTGTGTGTGTGTGTGTGTGTGTGTGTGTGTGTGTGTGTGTGTGTGTGTGTGTGTGTGTCAGCAGGAGTTTGGGGATGATTCAGTCAGATTTAGGCTAACATTTCGGTTTGGATGAGGGAAAAGGTTTTGGTAAAACATCATAACAGATTCAGCTTTATTTATATGATAGTTTTTTATGATTATTTTTTATGATTATTTTATATATATATATATATATATATATATATATATATATATATATATATATATATATATATATATATATATTCATAAATGTTTATGTTTACCCGAGTGTGAGAGGAGGATATGAAGGTCGCGTTTTAATGCCGCTGGATTAAAGGATTCCAGCTGATGTTGTGTCTGGATAGTGAATATTAATACAGTCCAGCATCACGTGACTGATGTGTGTGTGTGTGTGTGTGTGTGTGTATTGAGTACTTGTAGTTCATTGGTGTGTAAACTCTGAATGAAACCCTCGCGCGCCGGACGGTCCATGTGTCGGCTCCCGTAGATTCCCCCGGACACCGCGACGCGTTTCAGAAGGTGAGGCTCCTCTCCTCGGTTCCCGTTACCGATCCCCGTTACCGTGCCTGACGGAAGTTTCTGGCTATCGAGTCGTTTGCTGTTTCCTCTCGCTCGGTCGTGTGGAGTGAGTTTAATGACAGAAATGATTCAGATTCATGATCGATGTTGATTTAATCTGCTGCTGAAGTTTGAGGAGGTTGAGTTAGTGTGACTGACGGGTGAAGTTCTGGACGAGCATCATCGTCATCATCATCATCATCATCATCATCATCATGTTATGATTATGAAGTTACTCTATAAAATCGCTGATTTCCCGCGTAAATCTCTGTCAGTGTGTCTCTCACGTCACGGGTTTCCAAGGCAACAGCTGTTTCACTTCACACTCACGATTCTTCACGATTGTAAGATTGAAACAATATTGTGTGTTGAGAGTTAATAATATCTAATTTGAAGAATATTGAGCCTGTTTATGAGAATCATAATGTCAGTTACAACATATAGAAACATGACATACAAATACAATATAACTGACATTTGAACATTGTTTTATATCACAGTAATGAGAATAATATTAAGAAAAAAGAAAATGTATTATAATTATTGGCTTGAATTGAATTATTCCCAAACCGAACATGTTTTTAAGTCCCCATTAAACAAAAACGGACAATTCTTGTTTTGTTATGGAATATTACAGTGTTTATTATGATTTATGGGTGCACATCAGTATTGTGTTAATAATGTTGAATCAGAATCAGTTCCTCTTCAGCGTCTCTTCTCTGATGATGTGGGCGAGGCTATAACCTGTCACTCACATGAGATCAGCCAATAGCAAACCACAACCAGCCAATCAACTCCCCACAAACACAATCAAGCCCCGCCCACGTGTTCTTGAAGCGTTTCACTCCATATACGACACAATAGAGGAGAGACTTTACCCTGAACCTCGTCTCTCGCCTCAGACTCACAGGTGAGACGGACTGGGATGAGGATGAGGATGAAGGGGTGAGGAAGATGAAGGGGATGATGAGGATGAAGGTGAGGAAGATGAAGGGGACGATGATGATGAAGGGGGAGGAAGATGAAGGGGATGATGATGATGAAGGTGGGGATGGTGATGATGAAGGGGATAATGAAGGTGTTGCCATAAAAAAGATTATTTTTGTAAAACATATATTTCTTTTATTTAAATGAATTTGAAGATAAAAGTGTTTTAGGCCATATCTCTTTATTCTTCAAGCTTTTGAACGCTGGCCAATATTGAGTTTGGCAGCGCAAGAATTCCTGAGCTGGAGTGAATCTGATTGGATGTGTGGAAGGGGAGGGGCTTAAGGCTGTACTCCTATTGGCTGACACTGGCGACTGTCACCTGGACACTTGTTCCTCACAACGTCCGTCATCGATGTCTGTCGAAGGACTGTTCCAATGTCGAGGATCCTCAGAATTTCTAAGAACTGAGTCCTTCATTCAGAAAATATCGCATACACAGGAAAGGATGCATATGTGTAGCCTTCGCACTCTCAAATCACCCACAATCCTGTACGCAGCTTTGCTATCTTGTTCAAATATAAAAACTGTCGAACGTTAGCGGAGTCAGAGTGATAACGGCAATATGCTTTCAAATGTATAATTTCAGTTTTGCCATTTATTTAAGGTTTGTTAAACTATTAAATGAACTATTAAACCGTTGTTTCAGCGAATACAACCCTTCAGGGCAGGCTGAGTCATGACCCCTCCGCTTCGCGTTAGAGTTCGCGGGATTGTATTCGCTATAACAACCGCTACATCCCTTACTTTTAATTATTTATTTATTTCTATGAGGGCTGACAAGACAAAATAAGGACCGTCAAGAGTGTTTAAACAGTGCGGTTAGTTGAGACTGCGACAGTCTCGTGCAAGTTTAATATTGATCCAGCGCGGTGGTGATGCTGAATGTGTCATTACTCTCCTTTGCACACCTGTGTGTGTGTGTGTGTGTGTGTGTGTGGCTCGCTGTCAGGCTGCTGTAATTAATGAACACACAGCGTTGCTGGGCTGCCACACTCTCACTGTTGCCATAACAACAACATGCAAATTAAGTTTGGCTTAATGTTTTTACATTTGTAATCAGGAGAGAGAGCAGCGTGATTCCTCCACACACGCCGCCATTAATATCACACACGCGGGTCGAGGGCTTTACCCAAAGATGCGCTTCCTGCGTCCGTGGAAGAGCTGCTCGGATACACACACTCACACACTCTCTCTCACACACACACATTCTCCTTCATTTGACCATCATCTGCTTCCTTCCAGTTCTGCTGAACACAATCAATCTGCTCATGCAGTGACATATTAAATATATAATGTTCTCTGTATATGCTAGTTTAAAGAGGTGTGTCTGCTTCCCGGACAATGTTAGGAAGATTGTTCCAGAGTTTTGGTGCTGAATAGGAAAAGGATCTCCCGCCTGCAGTCGATTTCGATATTCTCGGTATTATCAACTGGCCGGAGTTTGGAGATCGCAATAGACGTGAAGGACTATAATGCGTTAAGAGCTCGCTCAAGTACTGGAGATAAACCATTCAGTGCTTTGTAAGTAATCAGCAATATTTTAAAATAGGCAGCCAATGCAGGGTTGGCAGAACCGGGCTAATATAGTCAATCTTCCTGGTTCTGGTAAGATCTGGAGCGGCTGCGTTTTGGACGAGCTGGAGTTTGTTTATTAAGCGTGCAGGACAACCACCCAGTACAGCATTACAGTCATCTAGTCTTGATGGCATGAACACATCAACTAACTGTTCCATGGAGCATATGGAGTAATTAAGATCAAATGCGGTTTTAGAAAAATGCGGTTCTACAGATACTAGACACATGACTTTCAAATGAGAGATTGCTAGAGCACACACACACACACACACAGGTTCCTAACCGACGACGGAGACTTGACAGAGCAGCATCGAGTGTCAGACAGTATTCTGGGCTGTTACGTGTGGAAGTTTTTGTCCGATAATTATAATCTCTGTTTTTCCAGAGTTTAGTCTCTAAATTACTAGCCATCCAAATTTTTACATCAGCTATGCAGTCCGTTCATTTTGAGAATTGGTCTTTCTCGTCGAGGACCTATACACAATATATGAACAAACAAAATGCAATAAATGTATATATAAAAAAAGTCATCACAAAATACTTAAGAACTTTTAAAACAAGTATTTATGGTCAAATTAATGTTGTAGAAAATAATGCTTATGCCGTTGAATGAAAAAGGACACTAATGTGATTAACGTCTTAAATATTTTAAATATTTATACAGTATGAAATTGTATGTATATTGGGGAAATGAAAATGTGTGAGTGCAATGTGATCTGTGTGTGTGTTTCTGAATGTATTCATGTGTGTTTGGATTCTCAGTCGAATCGTGCCAGAATCGCCTCACTGACCCTCCGGCCTTGAGATCTCAAACGTCTGGGATTGGTTACAAATGAACACAAACCCGTTTCACATTCCCCCGCAAACTAGACCCTTTCTCTTCTCCTTCTCCTCTTGGTCTGTGGCTCTAGATAAAGCTGTCGGTAAGTCTCGAGTCTTTGCCGAGTTGTTGGCTTTGATTCTGGATTGCTTGAACTCATGAACCTCCTCTGCAAACTCCTCTTTCTCTCTGTTGAGAAGTGTGCATCTGCTTTGTTTGCCAGAGGTTTTTATTATTTGATTTTAGTCTAGCCACATTATAGCAGTATATAGCACCAAGTTTTTGATAGCCTTCTTTCTGCGCCTTAGATTTAAACAGGTTGTTTTTAGCGGCTCTGGATGTAAGGCGTTTTGCAGTATCAGTAAGTTTAATAAGAAATGTTTGCTGTTTAGTTTCAATAAGCCTTTTTTCACCAGGGAGGGAGTTTTCTGTTCTGAAAAGTTACAGTATGTTTTTATAGTGAACTCTTATTTCAGATAATGGAGAGAACATTTGCACAAAAACTTTTACTTAAAGACGCTTGGGCCAGATTTACTTGCAGTGTGCGCCAGCACAAGCCCTCTTTTGGCGTGTCAGGATTTACTCAAGACACACAGTGAGAAACTAGCGCTGGACAGGTGTGGTCATGGTTATATTTGTGGCTGATCTTATTGCATATGCATTTGTAGGAGTTTCCCTTTCAGTATTCATGGGAGGAGAGTATTTAAAGGAATCGCGCAAGGTGATTTACTAAGGTTTGAGCTCATCAATGTACCGGTTGTTTGCTGCCCAAAGAAAGCACGTCTTAAACCAGACGCTAGCTGGTAGATTGTGTTGGTCATTATGGAGATGATCTGAGTCCATCGGTGTTCTTTAATGTGCGTGTCGTCAGTAGATCTGTCGTCTGTGATTTCAGGGTAAACATTTCATCAGAATGTGTGTTCTGTGGGGATTAATTAAGCCCATGCCTTTGACATTTCTAGTGCTTGGCTCTTCCAGTGACAGGACCTGAGTGGTGTCAGTGACCTTCTAATAAAGTCCTTCTATATCTGTTCTCTTTGTCCAGGTGAGCCTCCATGACACCCAGTTCAGCAGATGAAGCTCACCTGCCCCAATGCTGGGATTTCACTCTGATCCCTCAGTCCCCAATTAAAGTCCCTCACCAGACCATCGCCTGCCCACCATCACCATACTCATCACGTCAAGCCAAAGGGACCCCTGTGTGCTCAACAGAACCGGCTTTACTCCCGAAGACTCTGTAGAGATGGATGTTTCAGTGGAGACTGTGCTGGACAGTTGTGATCCTGTTCCGCCTCCAACAGACGAAAGCCGGATGGCATTGAATGACGAGGAAGAGGAGAAGACCAGAGGGGTTTCTTCATCTGAGAAGGGTTCCTTCTACACCCGTCACCTCCGCAACTACAGAGATCATGAGGACTTCCATCGGTCTGAAGGACCATCCCTCTCATGTCATAATAAAGCTCAACACCCAAACAAGAGCTGTTCCAAGTTCAGGCAAGCTGTTGATTGCGAGAATGATGGTTCGCTTCTGGAAGCAGGTGGAGACCTTGGAAAAACACCAAAATACAGCATTTTGGAGAATGATCTATATGGTCCAGTGTTGAAGGATGAGATCAGGGCTGTGAGCGTAAATGGTACGGTCGTTATCCCGGAGCCCGTGTGTCACGTGACTCCTCTTCTACAGCGACCTCCCACTCTCAGCAACTCTCCCACAATCGCAGTCCCTCTTCACACCAGCAAGTACAACCCAATCCTGGACAGCAATCCCACCCTGATCACATGTTTCAGCAGATTCCCGTACCCGACGCACTCGGAGTTCTCCTGGCTCACTGCAGTCTCCAGGCTCCCGGAGGAGCAGATCAAGGTGTGGTTCTCCACCCAGCGCCTGAAGCAGGGCATCACCTGGACGCCTGAAGAGGTGGAAGAAGCCCGGAAGAAGATGTTCAATGGGAGCGTACCAACCCCACAGGACCTGTTCGCCTGTGTAGCTTCACCTACACCTGATGATCCAACTCATCAGACCAGCTCTGCATCAAACAGCACAGCAAACATATCATCCACCACTTCTCCAGCTCTCTGTCAGACTCTAAAACACTCTTCGGGAACTCTTCTCTTGGCTTCAGAGCTCAAACGCCCTGCTGTGCACATGCCTCTACTCATCACTTCTTCTCCTGGGTTCCCTTAGTCTAAAACATCTAGCCCTGTGGCCCCAGACATGGAGAGACCTGTTGCATATTGTGTCCTACCTAAAGGGAAACTCCCAATGGTTCAATCCATACATAGGCCATATATTCATAAAACATATACATACACATACATATATATTATGAACCTAAGTATTGTAAGTGTAAGACTCCCCAATCCAAGACTTAAGTTGTTTTCAAAAGAGGAGAGACTATTACACTCCCTTAACTCAATGGGCAAACTATTCCAGAAAAGTGTGTCTCTGATAGAGAAGGCTGCATTTCCAATCCTGCTTGGTCTATATTGAACTATGCAGTCCCCTCTAGTGGTTGCTCTATTGGCCTTATCTTTCTGTTTTATGAACTGGCACAGTGGTGGTGGAGCAAGTCCACGGTTAGTTCACCTAAAAATGAAAATTCTGTCAGTATTTGCTCAACATCATGTTGTTCCAAACCTCTGTGTTTATTTGTTCTGCTGAACACAAAGGAAGATATTTTTGAAGAATGTTTTAATCAAACAGATCTCATTCCCCATTGACTACCATAGTATGTATTTTTTCCTATTATGGTAGTTAATGGGGAATGAGATCTGTTTGATAACCCTAACCCTAAAGACTGAACAGAAGAGGGCCCAGTATAGATCCTTGAGGGACACCTATTTTACAGTTTGAATATGTGGATTGAGTATTGTTAATGTGTGTGCTTTGTTTTCTGTCAGTTAAGTATGATTTCATCCATTTGATTGCATTCTCACAAAAATTAAAATATGCTCATTTTGACAAAAGAACGTCATGATTGACGGTGTCGAAAGCTTTTTTTAAGTCTAAAAATATTGCACCGACCACGCCTCCTTTGTCTAGGTTAATTTTAATATTCTCGATAAGGAAGCAGTCGGCTGTTTCTGTAGAGTGATTACATCGAAAGCCAGACTGCATTGGGTGCAGTGGTGAAAGACCTTTATTGAGATGTAGTCAGCTGTTTCGCCACCCATTTCTCTGCCACCTTGGATATTACGGTAATATACTAATAGGCCTCTAGTTCTCCACCAGCGTTTTGTCACCGGCTTTGAAAATCGGGGTCACCACGGCTGTTTTCCAGGAACTAGGGAAAATACCTTGTTTAATTGAAACATTGATTAAGTGTGTAAGAGGTTTAATTAAAGACTGTTTATGAGTTTTAAGAATCAAGACCAAAGGCATCTTTAGCTTTTGAGTTCCTTAATGAATTATTGTATTCTCTGCCTCAAGTTCACTAATTTCCTCAATCCTAAAAACCGGTTTGTCCTTTCCGGTCTGTTTGTAAACATTAAGTCAATTTGCGTCTGAGAGGAGCGAGTGATGCGAGTGGGACCAAGAACTAACTGAGTGAGATTAAATTTGTCTGTTATGACTTTAAGTTTTTTCCTGTCCAGGTTCAGGTTAATTTTCCCAGTTTATATTAAAATCCCCCATTAGAATTAGCTCCTATCTTTCTGGACATTGTTTTAACAGTTTTTTGTAAATTATCATAAAAAGCAATGGTAGATGAAGGAGGACGATAAGCAAATTAAAATAAAGACATTTCAGGGGATAGCCAAACATTTAGTCCCAGGCATTCAATATCTAATACAGGCGACGATTCAATCAGATTACATTTGATTGTGTCTTTCACATAGATTAACACGCCTCCCCCTCGTCCTTTATCTATATCCAGAAACATTAACAGCCTCTGGAGAGTATTGTAATTATCTAGTAGATGTTCCATTGGTCGCTCTTTGAGACTATACTACGGATATTAATGTCCGCCTAGTAACGTTAGTCCCCTTGGTTTGGTACGTGGATCCCATAACATTTTTGCCTTGTTTAGAGTTTGGAAAAATGTAAACTCACGGTTTTTCCTGATAGCTGGATTGAGATCAGTAAGTTTTCGTTTATCACACACAGGCCGCTTTACCGGTGTAGAGAACTCCAGCATCGGTGGCATACGCGATAAAGTGCGACAAGGACCCGGAGTGTTCCTCGTGTGAGGTGGAGGCCAAACCTGCAGGACCCGACGCGTTTCAGACGCTTCTGTCGCGGGCGTCGCGTGTCTGATGATCTCCTGCGCTCTTCTACTACACCGCTAACATCACAACTAATGGAGATCGTCATTATGGTGTGAGTGTGGTTTGTCATTATAGTGTGTGTTTGAGTGTGTGGAATTATTTTCCAGATAGGGTTGATCCTGATGATAATAAGCACAGCACTGACGACACACAGACACACACACTGTTGTTCAGTTGTGAAACACCGACTCCAGATTCACCCTTTTAATATAAAAATTCTTCCTTTCACAAACAAACAATCAATCAATCAATGAGCTGAATGACGTAACACTCGTCGAGTCGGACAAAAACAATGTTTTAATTCTTTACAATATAAAAACTACAACAAAATATCTACAAACAAAAGTTTATTTGTAGAAGAAAACACGGGGATGTCAGGAATAAAAGAAGAACAACTGTGGATGTTTGTCTCTATGCACTTGATGAAGACGATGCAGCACAGCTCCTCTGGGCGGGGTCTGTACAGGAGGGTCATGTGATCGTCACTCGCGCTGCTCCATCTTCACTTTGGGCGGCTTCAGGAACGTTCGGTTCTTCTTCTCTTTCTTAGTCTTTCCTTTGGCCTGGAAGTTCCTCCAGCTGTCCACTCGGCCGTCACGCGTCTCCTGAGGACACACACACACACACGCAGGCGGTGAAACACGAGCGTCTCGCAGCCGTCTGGAGAACCACTGAACTGTCGAACCTCAAAGTTCTTCTGCCACTCTCGCTCTCGCTTGGCTTTCTCCTGCGTCTCGATCTCTTCTTCTCGCTGTCTCTTCCTGCAATCACACAAACATCATCTCTGCTCAACACTCGCCTCAGTCTTCAAAGCCAAGTTCACACTACAGGATTTTAAGCCGATTTGCTAATCGTTAGCTCGTTAATCGTTAGCTCGCCGACAGGTCAGGGTGTTATCGCGGGGGTTTGGCGGACGATGAACGCTAGCCGATCTGTTAGTATGAACATTCTTTTGTATATAGTATTCTTTTTTAAATTTTTTTCCTCAGAACAGATCGCCGCTCAAACAGTGTGCAGCCCTAGATCGGTCTGATGTCCATATTCGCGTGTTGTGTTCTTCTCTTCTTCGCTGGGTATTGGAGCACGTGCTGTTTCGCGTCATCTCTGGTTCGTTTTATTGCGTGTTTTTCCGTGACCAAACGTGGTTTGTAGACGAGATAGAACGGTTGGGTGACAGAGTTGTTGTCCACTCGTTATTTTCAGGATTTAGACCGTACTATAGCACTGAAACAGCTCTCACTGAGTCACAAATGCTTTGCTCTTGTCATCCGATCGTGGCTGTATCTCTGTGTAGTGCGTTACCAACTCGTGTAGTGCGTGACCTCCTGTTGTGGATCAATCTCGTTGTGTTGTGTGTGTGTGAACAGCTCAACAACTTGAACACTCCTGATTTCACTGAGAGCAAGTCCTGTAGTGTGAACAAGGCTTAATAGACACCCAATAGTGTGAGTGAGAGAGAGAGAGTGTGTATGCGTGTGTGAGTCAGCATGTGTGTGTGTGTGTGTGTGTTTTACCGTTCATGCATGTCTTTAGCTTCTCTCTCCTTCCTCTTGATCTCCAGCTCAGCGAAGAGCTTCATGGTCTGTTTATAGACGGCCTGTCTGAACTACAGAAACACAAACTCAGTGTGAGCAGAGTAAATCATCAACACACACACACACACATTAACCCACACCTCAGTCTAACGAGCTCTAATGGCCTGATTAGCAACACCGCTGGAGTCCTGAGGAAACTTTTCCCCATGAGAAATCGAGCTAGCATCAGGAAGTACGAACACGCCGGCGCCATCTGAGTTGTCCCTCGAGAGATATCATGTCCTACAAACGAGCGAAGCCTGGCAGTGATCACTCTTCGGATGAACACATGAACACAAAAGTATGTTTTAGGTCCTTCATCCGAGTCTCTGAAGAAACAATAGGCGGGTTCATTTTATTTTGTCTGGAAATGCGCCGACTCAACTCCCAAAGTTCTGTATGATCCAAACACTTCACCGACGACTGTTTCCTCACCTCGATGAACGTCTGAAAATAAATCGATCGAGCGACCCAAGCAAAGTTTCTGACGTGTAATCTTTCTCTCCAAATCGTTCGATTCTGTTTATGCGTCAGTGAGTCGAGCCAGTGACTAAAATATCAACTTTAGTAGGATGGAAATAATCGTATTTAAATTGTGAACAAATTATACAGAAAGAACAATCTTCCACACAGCGTGAGTTTATCTGGACGACTGCTTATGAAATCGACGTTACACACCGGAGCTCTTACTGAGTGGACATGATCGTGTGTGACGGCATTAGAGAGAGCAGAAACTGCGGTACGATGATCATCTCCTCATCCTCGCGATCGACACACTGTCCTCCTCGGCTCATCACAGAAACACTTTATATGATGGGAATTTAAATACTTCAAAAACTGCTCACGATTCAGTAATCTCGATAGCTGTAATCGTACAAATGTATAATATCTGTGGTAAAATTATTCGAGAGTGTTTCACATGTAATACATAGCTATTTCATATGCCAGCATGTCAGCCAATCACAGCAGAGGCCGGTTACACAGACACGCCCCTTCTAACAGAGCATTCAAAGCAGAGGCTGAAATCAGGCTAGAGAAAATGCCTTTTATTTCTAAATTATAATTATTTATGATCTAAAGAACATACTAACATTATCAGGGCAACATGATCAGATCATGAAATAACCCCACGCCAGGGAGCTTTAATCCACTAACAGTCCCGCTGATGTGTGGGTTTGTCACAGATGCTTCAGATGACCTCAGACTGCACACACAGCTGGACTACAGAACTAAAGGTCACTCACAGGAACAGTGTGTTCGTACCATTTCCGGGTCGTCTTCCTCCACATCAGTGGGCTTGCCGTCCTTCTTCAGCTGCTTCTTCTTCTGGCTCATCTGAGACACACACACACACACACAGGGAGTGTTGAAGCGTGACTAACACACACTGACTAAGATCTCGAGTGTTTCTCACCATGTGCTCCACGTACTCCTTCCCCGCGTGGACCACGTCTAGCGCTTTCTTCTTATGATCGGGTTCCAGCAGCATCTTATAGGCCTTATCCACCGCTGCACACACACACACACACACACACACACACACACAGCTCATCAAACACACGGAGACTCCAGGCATCATCAGATCATCATGTCTGTGGTTTACCTTCAAACGCCAGCTGAGCTCGATCCACATCATCCTGGTTCTTATCCGGGTGCACCAGGATGGACAACTGAGGACACACACACACACACACACACAATTAGAGTATGTGTGTGTGTGTGTGTGTGTGTGAGAGAGAGAGAGAGAGAGAGAGAGTCAGAGTGTGTGTGTGTGTGTGTGTGTACCTGTCGGAAGCGTTTCTTCAGTTCCTCGTCTGTGGCCTCGGGGTCGACTTGAAGCACCTGCACAGATAAACACTCAATCAATCCCATGATCCTCCTCTGTGACTGAGACTCATCATGATGATGATGAGGAGGAGCGTCACATGACTCGCCTCAAACGGGTTGAGATTGAAGTATGAAGCTCCGGGTCGCAGTAACCTGTCGATCTGCTGTTTAGAGGTGAGGACCGAGTCTCTCTTCTCGATCTGCTTCACCTGCGCACACACACACACACAGATCATCATCATCACATGACATCATAACATCATCATCCTCCTCACATCACCATCATCACATCACCAGGATTTTTGTTGCAAGAGTCTCTTCTGCTCACCAAAGCCGAATTTATTTGATCAAAAATACAGTAAAACAGTGGAATATTATTATAATGTAAATCATCTGTTCTCTATGTGAATATCCAGTAAAGTGTAATTTATTCCTGTGATCAAAGCTGAATTTATCATCATTACTCCAGTCTTCAGTGTCACATGATCCTCCAGAAATCACTCTAATATGAGGATCTGATGATCAACACACAGTTATGATTATTATTATCAGTGTTGAACACAGCTGTGCTTTTGCCCTGTGAACTCATCTGAAAAAACATTCATTCATTATTGTTATTATCTGAGGTAAATGTAATTAACTGCCATGGAAATGAAATCACAGTCCATAAACAATCTTTATTAAACGCACAATCACTAAACTAAAGCAGAGCGTTATGAATGACCAGAGAAGAATGATCTGAGTGTTGATTATGGCTCATAATCGGCGGATGTTGTGAATGATAGTCTTGTCTAGATAGGATTTTACACACACACACCGCGTGTGTGGGACTCGCCGCCGCACATCTGTATGTTTAACTCGTTCTGTACACAAATGTGTGTGTGAAGTGTGTATTATTGTCTCAATCTCACCTCTGTGTAAAAGGTATTAAAGGCTTCTTCGCCGCTGCCGCCCGCCGCCATCTTGCTTCTGTGACGTCAGCGGATGTCGCGTCAATCACAAAATAAAAGTCTTCGGCCCGCATGACAAACGGCGAACACATAATAAATGATCATTCATTTCACAACTGGAGCAAGGAATATATTAGAGGATTTGCCAAAGCTCTGGTTTCTTTTCCGAACAGAAAAATGAAAAGAAATCATCTTTAGGAATCTGAATAGTCTTTAACTGGTCAAACACACACACGCGCGTATTTTCCGAATGAAAAGCTGAACAGCAGTGTATTTCCACTGAGGTCAATAACGCGTTAATATTAATATGGGTATATAAAAACTAGAATGTTGATTAAACCCTGAGCTCGTGTGTTTGATGTACATTCAGACTGAGTGAATGAAGCCCATATAAAATAATCAATTTATTAATGATAATTAAAGATGAATGACTATTGGACACAAATATTCAACATTTGAATCAACAATAGTGTATATTATAACACATCTGTCCTGGAAATAAGTCATTATCACTCACACACACACAAGCAGCAGGAGTCAGGTGGAACACACACACACACTCTCTCTCTCTCTCTCACACACACACACACACTCTTCCTTTCTCACACCCATTCTCAACACACACACACACACACACACACACACACACACACACACACACACAGTCTTGTCTCTCATCATCATGACACAGAACTAGAGTTCCCGGAAGCAGAGGAAGTTGCTTGATTGAGTTTTATTGAAACCGAACAAACAAAAAATAAAAGTTATAAATACAAACATCAGACCAGCGGCCGTGGCTCTTAGGGTCAGCCGGACCAAAACCCTCACCAGCAAATCCCAAATGGAAAAAAAACATCTGAAGTTATAATATCAGTATATCAGTTTTTAAAAAACACAATTCAACTACTTCTAGAAATGCTAACAGACACTTAACAGCAAATCCTGCTACAAAACTCTTCCTTCTCGTGGACCTGTTCTCCACTCTGCAAAAACACCAAACGCTGAACGAAGCTCTAGTCTAAGCCGTTATGTACACGCGAGTCCCTACGCCACTAGCACTGAGACGAGCACGAGGACAACACTTCTTCTGGAAGGCCATTTCATGATTCAAGCGTCCTCGCACACGGAAGGATCAGTGTCTTCTTTAAAATGTTCATGTGGAGTTTAAAAGAGGAAGATGAGGGGTAAAAGTGGTCAGTGTGAGGGCCACGACGGGGTCTACAGGGCTAGAGGATAGAAAAGTCAAACAAACACTGCTGGCCAATCACCATCTTGATTCTCAGGGGGGCGGGAGTAGCGCTGGACGAACTAGCGACCGAGTCGACGCGGAATCTAAACCTGTGACGCTTTGAGCGGGATCGTCAACGCCTTTGATTGGCCGTTGTGTTCACGAGTCTGCGCTTCGTAAATTTTAATCAAATTATAAGGCATTTCCTTTCTTTACCTCTTTTTTAGTTTGTTTATATTGTAGTTTCCGTTTATTTTTCGATGTGTGTATTTTGTAAATTTGTTATTCCTGCAATAAAAATAAAAACAGGAGTGTTTGAAATGCCCGATCTTCTGATTTCAAACGCTCCTGCTTTCTTTTTTTCCCTTTTTCTTTTAAATATGAATCAAAATAAACATATGACCAAACAACAACAAAAAAAGTAAAGAAAGAAAACACCTTATAATTTGATTATACTCAAAACACTCAAGTGCGCGTGCGTTAGCCCATGAGCTTGTGAACAACGGCCAATCAGAGGCGTTTGTAATCCCGCTCAACGCGTCACATTCTCAAGATCTCAGTGTCGCCTGGGTAGCGCAGCCGCTAGTTCATCCAGCGCTAGGCAAGAGGAAGTGCTCCGCCTCTACTTCCACTGCTGGCCGTAGGAGTCCTGGGAGAACTCGAGCGTGTCGTTGCTGTAGCCGTAGCTGGAGGCGTAGTCGGAGCCCTGCTGCAAGGGCTGCTGGGCGATGGGTTGCGAGCCCCAGTTCTGCTGGTTCGTCTGGCGCCGTTTCGAGTCCGGCTGGTTGAACACGTCGGCCTTGCGTTTCCCGCCCACGTTCCCGCCGCGGTTTCCTCGCGCGCCTCTGATGCCACGACCCCTGGGTGGCTGGAAGGGCCCGCCACGGCCCCCGCGGCCACGCCCGGCCCCCATCGGGACCCCGCCCCTCGGAGCGTACCCCCTGCCGCGGGTGGGCGGAGCCGCGCGGGCTCTGGGAGGGGGCGGAGCTCCACGGCTGCCGCGACTGCCCCGCCCCCTCATGGTGTAGCCGTCGTCGTAACCGTAGTAGGGGTCGTCGTAGCCGCCCCGGTAGTCGTGGTAATCGTAACCGTAGTAGTCGTCGTAGTACTCCTCGTAGCCGTAGTAATCGGGCGGGTAAGAGTATCCGCCGCGCGTGCCACGCCCACGGCCGCGCCCCGGAGGAGGCATACGGGGGGGAGGGTAGTAGTAGTAGTCGTCATACCTAGAAACACACACACACGCCGTTGAGACAAAACTTTACCCATAAACCTCAATAAACCTCAGTTTAGGGACATCCTCGTTTGTAAAAACAGTATAAAATAGGGTTACATTTTATTTTACGGTGTCTTTGTTACACTAATTATACATTTAAGTACTGAGTAATATTAAATAACTATATGTACGGGTTAGTAACTACACTGGCAGTTCCAATAGTGCTGGCCTGTGCACTAGTGTGGCTAACTAGCCAGCCAAGCTAACTGTGCTGTGAGTGCCACATTAGAGCTATTTCCTGCTGTAATAGCGTGTGTGTGTGTGTGTGTGTGTTAGGGGGGCGGGACGAGACTTTTGCTCAGATTTGTAAGAAATCCTCGATAACAAAGTTCCTGATTATAATCTGAGCAGCTGAAATGTTTTATTCAATCATCTTGTAATGTCTGTTTCTACATTGCTCAGTTGAGTAACAAACCCTTCACCACGGTCTCGTTCGTCAGTCTTTACCCTGGTCATGTGACCCCTGTATTTCTGCTGGTCTGTGTGTGTGTGTGTGTCTCACCCGGTGTTTCTGGTGGTCTGTCGGGCTGCTTGTCTCTCTTTCCTCTTCTTGTCTGGAGGTTTGGCCAACACGATCTCGATCTCCTCGCCGCCCAGCTCTTTACCGTTCATCTCCTGCATCGCCTGCACACACAATTCAGAATTTAGAGTTAATCAATAACCGTTACTCGAGTTAATTTAAATGCTTTATTTTGTTTGTTAGTACAATAGAGCGGCTGGTATTCTAGAGTTTAATTGTGTACCTGTTAGTTGTGTGTTAGTGCTGGTAATGTGTGATGTGTTTCAGGCATTAATGCGAATGTATTGGTCACCAGGGTCAAAGACAAGAGTCCACTCTATGACAAACAGATGGACAATAACGTCCAACTGAACTGGACTCGACTCTTAATGGCCATTGCAGAGATAATGAAGTCTAAGCCTGGACCGCCGCCGGCCGACTCGCTCTCCTCAGTGTGTTTCTCACCGCGGGCTGGAGCTGGTCCTCGTCGGCTCGGGTTCGGCCGATTCCACATGCTGAATCGCTGTCGGGCCGTCGGTGAAAGAGGAACTCTGATTGGCTGTTCAGCTTAGTGAACGAGTCAGTGTACGAGAATAAAAGCAAAACAGCGAGCAAAGACTTCCAAACTCTCCAGATAGAAGGCTGTTCTTATGTTACGCCATCTTACCCGAGTGTTCCTTAGCGGATATTTCAATATTAGCATGAGCGGACTGGATTAAGTGTTTAGCAGGATTGATATTTAAACGGTAAGCACTGCTAAGTTTACGGTGTGTGTATCTGCAGCCGGCAGCTTCGGTTTCTCTTTTGAATGACGAACATAGACGAATATCTGCTGAAATAGACAGTTGGCTCATTTACACGCCGGCGCAGAACGCGCATGCTAGCTGACAGTCGGCTGCAGTTCTCTCGGTGTGCAGCTTTCCCCCGGTGGGTTTCATCAGCGCTAGTTCGGTGTGTTCCAGCCTGAACAGTATTTGGACATGTTTGGTCACAGCTCTGCATGTTTAAGCTCATATAAGATTCACTCTGACGAACACACACTTCCAGTGCGGTTCAGCATGACGAGTCTGATGAGTGACCGGTCCAGTGTCGCGGGTGTGTACCTTGACGGCAGCGTCGCGCTCCTCGAAGTGAACGAAGGCGTAGTCCTTCAACTTCTTCACGCGCTCCAGTTTCCCGAACTGGGAGAAGGTCTTCTCCAGCAGCTCCTCGGTCACCGGCGTGGCCAGCTTACGCACGAACAACACCTTCACCTGAGGACAGATCACCGTCACACACACACACACACGCAACACACACGAGTCGATGTGAACACAGCTGTGGGTTCCTGTGTTCTTCTGCATGACAGAGAGTCCTCGATGCGTAAACAAAACCTCACGTTTTCAACCTCACCACGTCAAGTTTATGACAGCCACCGTTTAAATGGTATCTTTCAAAAACTAAGTATAAGCACAATTATGTTCTAAAACCATTGCATCATTATACATATTGTATTATTATAACAATATAATAATAAACATCTCACTGAAAGATCATTTTTTGAGATATCTGGCTCTAATTTTGAACAAAGCTTGTTTAGATTTATGAAATTTGTATTTTTGTGTATTGTAAGTTCCCTTCAGCACTAATCTGCCGAGTGTCGTGTCTGAGGAGGACCAAACTTCAGTCACTCAAGATTTACAGTTTAGGGTAGAAGCTTCATTTTCAGGTCTATGCTCAAAAAGGTAATAAATGGATAATAAACAGCTTAATATAGTGTAGCATGAGCCCAGTGTAGTGTGTGTGTCTGACCTTGGCCATGACCTCGGGGTCGGGCTCAGCCACCGGGTCGGCCCACTCCACGGTCACCGGGTTCCCCCACACCTTCACCTTCCCGCTCATGAGCCGGCGCCGGGCCTGGGCCGCAGACTTGTGGTCCTCGTACTCCAGAAAACAGAAGCCGCGGTTCTTCTTCTTATCGTCCGGCTGCGTGTAGAGGATCACCTCCTGCAGGCCCTCTGCGCACACACACACACACACACACACACACACACGTCAGCCTCCACCTCGGGACACTAGTGTTGTCACGATACCAACATTATGACTTCGACACCAGACTAAAATACCTCGATACCGATACTCAATCGATACCACGGGAAAAACAAACAGAACTTACCATTCTTCTTCATACTTTAATAAACCGTCAGAACTCACTGGACCGTTCCCTCCCCGTTATATCACTCATGTTAAGATTTGCTAACCTTTCCCAATTCTGAACTGACTGGATGACCAAAATCTCACTTTTAATAATAGGAGACATTTAATAATTTTTAAATGTAATTTTATAAGTACAACACAGAGATTTTATAAAATGTTTATCCTTGTTATTAAAAATAAGCAAAAAATACAAACATGACAAATAAAATAATCAGTGCAACAATTTCTTTTTACAAACATTTACGTTCACTAAATCCACCGACTGCGTTTACGAGAACACTCGCAGGACGTGCTTCACACAGTATTTAGACGATTCGAACCTAATAATCCACGAAAGAGAAACGTCCCGCGCTCCTCGTGCAATTAAGTTTGTCAAGCGATGCGCATATATATTTCACGGTTAATTTTCCGTTGTTTAGTGAATGTAAACAGTAGAAGCAGAACTCCACACACACACTGACTCCGTCACACAGACGCAAATAAAGAAATGCTCAAATTATTTAAAGTTCTGTCAATCTTTGACGTTGAAAAGGTGTTTGACAATTAAAAGTAAATTACACAAATTTTAATAAAAAATATTAATATACCATTTTTTAAGCAACACACAAATTTGCGCTTGTTAGTTTAAGAGCGCTGGCGATTTTGATGACGTCACTGGCATGGTAGGACCCGTTCAGTTTCAGTTCAGTTCATCTTCAAAGTACCGCTACTAATAAAATATAATATCGTATTGTTTTTAATAGCAGGGTATCGCAATGCCATTCTGGCACCGGTATATGGTGTAACACACACACACACACACACACACACACCGGTGACTTTGCCGAAGTCCTCCAGGATACTCTCCCGGGTCTTGTTCTTGGGAATGGACCCGACGAACAGACGGTTATTGGCCACGGAGATGCAGACGCCCAGGTACTTCCCCGAGCGGATCTCGTAGTTATCACACTGATGGAAAACACACACACACAAAACCTCGACTGATTATATATGCACGTCATCCAACAATAATCGGTGATGTAAAATGTGCACGCCTGTCGTGATCATGTTGTGTTTAATAATATATAAGTACATTTACAGTGTTACTAACATCCTCACTGTTGTCTGAGTAGAGCAGCTTCATAGTTCACCTCACTGTATGATGTTTCCTGACTGTATAGCACCGATCTGCACTGTATGATGTTTCCTGAATGTATAGTGTCGATCTGCACTGTATGATGTTTCCTGAATGTATAGTGTCGATCTGCACTGTATGATGTTTCCTGAATGTATAGTGTCGATCTGCACTGTATGATGTTTCCTGACTGTATAGCACCGATCTGCACTGTATGATGTTTCCTGAATGTATAGCACCGATCTGCACTGTATGATGTTTCCTGAATGTATAGTGTCGATCTGCACTGTATGATGTTTCCTGACTGTATAGCACCGATCTGCACTGTATGATGTTTCCTGACTGTATAGCACCGATCTGCACTGTATGATGCTTCCTGAATGTATAGTGTCGATCTGCACTGTATGATGTTTCCTGAATGTATAGCACCGATCTGCACTGTATGATGCTTCCTGAATGTATAGTGTCGATCTGCACTGTATGATGTTTCCTGACTGTATAGTGTCGATCTGCACTGTATGATGCTTCCTGACTGTATAGTGTCGATCTGCACTGTATGATGCTTCCTGAATGTATAGTGTCGATCTGCACTGTATGATGCTTCCTGAATGTATAGTGTCGATCTGCACTGTATGATGTTTCCTGACTGTATAGTGTCGATCTGCACTGTATGATGTATCCTTACTGTATAGCACCGATCTACACTGTATGATGTTTCCTGACTGTATAGCACCGATCTACACTGTATGATGCTTCCTGAATGTATAGTGTCGATCTGCACTGTATGATGTTTCCTGAATGTATAGCACCGATCTGCACTGTATGATGCTTCCTGAATGTATAGTGTCGATCTGCACTGTATGATGCTTCCTGACTGTATAGTGTCGATCTGCACTGTATGATGCTTCCTGACTGTATAGTGTCGATCTGCACTGCATGATGCTTCCTGACTGTATAGTGTCGATCTGCACTGTATGATGCTTCCTGACTGTATAGCACCGATCTACACTGTATGATGCTTCCTGACTGTATAGCGCTGTGAAGTGGAGCCAAGGCGCGCACCAGTTTGACAGCTTCCAGCGCGGCGTCTTTGTTGCAGAACGTGATGAAGGCGTAGCCGCGATTCTGCCCGGTGAGCGGATCCATCATGAGCCTCAGATCCCAGATCGCACCGGCCTTCTCAAACAGCGGAACCAGCTCGTCCTCATACAGGTCACGCGGGATCTTACCCACAAACACCTGCGGGAACACACACACAGGTCAGCTCGAGCGCTCAGCACAGAGTGAAGCACTGGTGTGTGTGAGAATGAGACCTCGGTGCCAATGCCGGGCTGTGGGCCGGAGAACACTTCATCTGGAGGCGGGCCGCCGTACTTCCGCTGACCCGTGGTGACGTCCAGTGTGTATCCGGTCCGATCCAACAAAGCCTGCGGGAGAGCACATGAGTCAGAACACGGGCCAGAACACGAACACGAGAACACGGGTCAGAACATGCAGATCGAATGAAATACTCAGTCTGTGTGATGAGGAACGGCTGCCTCCCGACATTACGGGTCTAACAATACACAGATCACATGTCTAGTGATAGGACGCAGATCAAACGCAAGTGTCCAGAAGAGTGCACTTTTCTTAGTTAAACATTTATTATATATTTTGGTTGCATTTGTGAGTTTATAAAAATGTAACGGGTTGTGTAAACTTGGCACATATCATCTAAACATGGATAAATCCCTGAGCGAATGGCAGAATGGTTTGAGGTATCCGCAGAGATGGTGTCGTACCTTGATCTTGGTCTCGTCCGGGCCTTTCGTCGACTCCTGCACTTTATTGCCCTGCTTCTCCCGCTGCCGGTACGTCTTCATCACGCCACACAGGAACGCACTCTTGTTCTGCAGAGGGATGTCCGATCGGTCACCAAAGAATTAGTCCATGATTTACTCGCCCTCGAGTCATCTTAGGTGTGTGTGACTCTTCTCTCAGACGAACACAAGCAGAGTTATATGGGTATATTTTTTTGGACGCCCATCAAAGTGCATCAATCCATGATAAAAGTGCCGACATATATGCATAGATGCACTTTGATGGACGTCCCAAAAAATATAGTCTGTGTTTGTGTGTCATACACACCTAAGATGACTCGAGGGCGAGTAAATCATGGGCTAATTAACATTTTTGGGTTAAATATCAGATTAAACGGCTGAAACAGGTGTGTGTGTGTGTGTGTGTGAGAGATCAAGTGTTAGTTCACCTGCACAGGTGTGTGTGTGTGAGATCGAGTGTTAGTTCACCTGCACAGGTGTGTGTGTGTGTTCACCTGCACGTGTGAGAGGTCCGACTCCTTGAACTGCTGCAGAACCGACAGCGCCCCCTCCTCATTAAACTCCCTCAGCGCATCAAGCGCTCGCTCGTCCAGATCCGCGTACGCCACCAGCCCTGAACACACACACTACGCATCAGACGTGCTCGAACCCATCACACACACACACACACAACATAAGACGCGCTAGAGATGTAATCACACACACACACACACACCTAGGGCTGGGTATAGGGATGTGACGGTGAGGATAATCTCCTCATCACCGGTCTCGTTCGGCGAACGCTTTATTAAACAGACACGTTCAGTTCAACAGTGTCGGTTCTCGAACTCAACTCAATTATTTATAAAATAAAAATATCAAACCGCCAGTGTGTGGCGGCGCTGCGGTGGGCGAGAGATGTAACCTCTTCTGTGTCATACGTCACACACATGACCAGTGTCAGCCCATCATGAGCCTTACATGTGACGTACAACACACACAGCCCAACACACACACACACACACACCAGTCTCTCACAGGATCTGCATGGTTTGGGGGAAATGCTCATTGTAATTTAAAATACAACGTCCCAAAAAGATTACGTTTTTGAGTTTTGATTCCGCAAGTATTGAATGAAGCCTGTGTGATGTGCAAACGGTGTGTGTGTGTGTGTGTGTATGTTACGGGCTCCAGCTGGACTGACCGGTCTGGAAGATGTTGTCCAGGCTCTCGGACACCTTCTGCGGCAAACCTGCGTCCAGCAGCGTCTGGTAGTGCTCAGAGTGTGTGTTCTCAGAGTGTGTGTTCTCAGAGTGTGTGACCGACACGTCCATGGGCTCCTCCTCTTCTTTAGCCAGAGCAGAGCTGCCATTGACCTCAGCAGCCATCACTCTGAGGAGAGAGAGTGTGTGTGTGTGTGAGAGAGAGAGACATTTTAAAACATTGTCCAGTCAATGAACACACACTGTTAAACAAAAATCATAAAATAAAAGACAAAATTATCTTAAGAGTAAAAAAAATGCATTCTCAATAATCAGAGAGAGAGAGAGAGAGTGAGGGAGATAGTATTATTATTAACCTTTATTAATTTAATTATTATGGTTTTGTGCTATATTTATTATATTTGCTTCATCTAGTCATGAATATTTATAATAATGTTTTTTTATTTAGTTGTATTATTTTCTGTGCTTTACTAAACACTCTAAATCATGTTCTGTTGTTTTAATGTTTGGCAATACAAAATATACATATTTATCATACCATTAAAACTCTGAATTAAGAGAAATTTCGCTCAATAAGATTTAAATATATTAGAAGAATATTAAACTATTAAACTCTAGAAGTTCACGGAGGATCAGGTCGCAGAAAGCACATTAAGAACATGTACAATTTTAAAAAAGCAATTTAAAATGATTAAATATTGTGACCACATAATTACATAAACATCGGATCATCTCATGTTAAAGAAAACATTTATAGTTTATTCTGTATTTACAACTAACCACACAGGCACGCGCGCGCGCGCGCGCACACACACACGCACACACACACACCACTGCATTTATCAGATAATGAACGAATGAAATCTAGAGATCATTAGCATATATTTAATATATGAATCCACACGGGCACAGATTTATAAAACACAAATAAACGCGCGCGCACTCTTTCTCTCACACACACACACACACACACTGATCCGCCCCCCTCGCGCATGAGGCTAGCAGCACGCGATGCTAACGCGCTAGTGTGTGTCCAGATCGGAGCTCGTAACGGGCCGTTGTTGATCGTTAGCTCATGCGTGACGCCCGTTACCCGTCACGGCTCCCGTAGACCACACAATAAACCCGTTAAACCGTTAGACCGGAGAGACGGAGATTCCCGCGCGCGCGAGGCCTACATCAGCAGCAGCGGCGCGAGACACACCATTCAAACCGGACAAACCCGCCAAAAAACACGTCCGCCGCGCGCACTCACCGCGATTATGATGACCGGACGGCACGAGAAGCTGTTGAGCGCGATCAGTCCCGGTTCATTAACGGCAGAACTCACCGAAACACGGTAAATGCTGTTCGGGTGAACCCACGAGACACAGCGAGACGGTCCCGTCGCTCAAACAACAGCGCCACTTCCTCGCGCGGCGGACCGGCCGCGTCATCACGCACGGGGGAGGGGCAGCGAATCCGCGCGCACAACTGACAAACTACATGATTTACATAATCAGATATAAAAGAAGAAATAGAAATGTTGTGATCAGTCACGCGATTGTCTCCATAATAATAATAATAAATATATAAATAAAAAAATGTGTAATGTTGAGATAAAAGTCGCCAGTCTAGTTTTCTCTGGCTATGTTTTATTTGTGTACAAATGTGAGGGATGTGTGATTGAGTTGAATTCAAGAAGCAGCACAATGGATATTTAATAAACCATTTGTTATTAATGTATTAAAAGTGTAGCGTGTATATAATGAAGTTGGCAACATTTTCAAAAGATAATGGGGTATTCACAAACACAATAAAAAAAGAATATATTTGTGAACAAAGGAGTGGTTTACTACAGAAGGACTGAGCATTGGTTGTTACAATCAAAAAATAACTAAACGGTAGTTATTAAAATAACTGTCGTTTCTTGTAAAGGCGCACATAATAAGCATGTCTCATCGATATAATTTAGAAATTAAGGATTTGACAAGATCGATTTTATGAAGGATTATTAAAATCGGACCTATGCCGCTGACTGTGAGTGCGCATGCGTCAGCTGTGGTGACGTGTGTTCTGTTGTGATGGTCATTACGGCTCGAGCTTAGGCGCGTGAGTGTGACCTCGTGGCGCAACGGTAGCGCGTCTGACTCCAGATCAGAAGGTTGCGTGTTCAAATCACGTCGGGGTCAATACATTATGCTACTCATAATCATAAACAAACCCCCAGATGAAGAAATACCGATCTTTCTCTTCTCAGAATATAAACCTAATAAACTATACTATGGTGATCCAGTTAGGATATTATTCTCAATATTGAACATTTCAGATTGTAAGTTTGCATAAATCCTAGTTCCACAACTCCAGCACAATAATCAGAAGTGGACATAAGGACATCATTTGGTGTTTAATGACTCTAATACAGAGAGTCCAGCTGTTGTGAGAGCTTTGAGCTGTAGTTTGCTTTGGATCATATAAAGACATTTGAACATCACCCAGAATCGTTTTATCAGTAAAGGACGCTCCTTAAACCCATTTTAGCAACGTTTTTTAGTTATGAAAAATTATAAACACATTCTATGCTCAAAATATTGCCCCAAAAGATAAAATTCCCCATGTTGTCCCTCATGCAAACAGTCTTAAAATATCTCTCCAGCAGTTTGTTCACACGACTCGAGCTTCACATCAACTTCAGATGTCTGGATGTTTCTGCACAGGTTTATTGATAATGCACAGGTTTATTAAAGCACATGTTTCCGCACAGGTCGATTAAAGCCCATGCAGACGGAGAGATCAGGCACAGGGAGTGATTGATGGCGATGGACGTGGTGTTTCAGTCGTCGTGTTTGAGTTTGCGGATCTTGCCCTTGTGTCGGTCGATCTCTCTCTGCAGACGCTCGACCTCCTTCTTATGATGGTCGATCTCTTCTTCATGGTGTTTCTTCAGAGCCGCCAGCTGCTCCTTCTCCTTCTGCCTGTCAAACACATCCGTATTACTCGCGTGACCAACAGAAAACACGACGGAAACGATGAGGTTGAAACTCACTTGAAGTATCGCTCCTCGTCGGCCGCCTGTTTCTTCCCGAACGCTCCTCCAGCTTCCCGAATCGAGCCGCCCGATCCTCCTCCTTTACCAGCTCCCGAACCCAGATCACCCAGCTGAGGGAGGGGGGGGGGATTGTTTATTATTTCAATTAATCAGGTGAAATTGGCCTCAAACAATGTGCAATAGGAAGTCAATAATCTTCTACGCCAGCGAAGATTACACCAAATCTACACCGTCAACACGCCAGGAAGAAATAAGACGAGGAAGATGCAAGGCAAGATGAACATAGAGCTGCTGGTCTCGTTGGTGTCGGAACATAAAGAACTATATGACAAACGCGACTACAAACATCTTGATGAAAGACAACTGTTATGGAGTGGAATTGCAGAGCAAATGGGCGCCATCTAATGTCAGGGAATGAATTTGCATGTTCACTCTCATCGTCAGCGAAAATCGCTTTGAAAAACGCTGGCAAATAACGTGCGCCGATATTCGTCCTGGTGTGTACGGCCCTTAACGTTACGTTCACACGGATTTCAGTGCAAACAAAGCTAAGGAACCTGCCAAACAAGTGCTAACGTAAGCTAAAATCCATGCCAACACATTTGGGCAAACGTAGGCTACTTAGATTTACTAACGTAACACTAAGACATTAACTGGTTGATAACGCACAATCACCTGTCTGTCGAGAAGAAGTGTTGCAAGCTCTGGATCCAGCTTGAACCCAATTAAATCACGTAAATCACGATTAAGTAACTTGCGCGAGGGGTGGCGTGTGCACGACCTGTGATTGGCAGTCCGATCTCACACCCCCCTGCGCTGATTGGACCCGATGAACCGGAGCGGGGGAATTATGCAAAACAAGTAACACACTCCAGGTGGAGTTAGACTGGGCAACTCCGGTCCTCGAGGGCCACTGTCCTGCAGAGTTTAGCGACAACCCTAATAAAACAGACCTGAACAAGCTAATCAATGTTTTCAGGATTACTAAAAACTAATTTGTCAGGGTTGGAGCTAAACTTTGAGGACCGGCGTTGTCACCCCTGAGTTAGAAGCTCGTTTTTTTGTTTTTCTAAAACCACTTTATTCATGTTGTTCTGTCGAATTATAGTGTAAATTGCACTGAATATGATAAAAAAAAGTGTTGCCGACGGCAGCTTTAACCTGATTGCTTACGATAAGAAAATGTAAAGTTAAGATTAAACTAGAACGTACATTTCCAGAAGAAAATGTGAAATGGTGCTTGCAGTGGCAAAATTCGCTGCTCGGTTCCTAGAGTGTGGCACATGATTGCATATGAGACAACAACCATGTCTGTACGATGTTCTGGTGCTGAGATGTGGCTTATTCATGTATTTGTAGGGTTACTAGGGTACCCTATATGGTTGCTATGGTGTGCTTATACAGTTTATGAGATAATATTTAAAGACTAGTTGACAGTCTAAGTCAAAAAAGGCAAACTCCATGTTTCTACTATTTTCTGGAGTTGAGATATGGCTTGAATATGTTGTTTTATGGTTGCTAGGCTGCCCTAAGTGGTTGCTAGGGCGTGAATATGAAGTTATTATGTCAGTACTTGTTGGCTGCATAATAGGCAGAGTGAAAAGAGCCCAACCCTAAGTCTCTATGACCTTCTGGTCAAAAGATATGATCTCACAAATTTTGTGCCAATGTTAAGTCTATGGGACTTTTTTCGGCCGATTTATCGCCCGCCAGACGAACATCGTACCCTGATCGCTACGGAAAGTCACAGCACACCTCTCCTCAATAATACACACAATTTGACGCCTCAATCAGAGGTCTGTGATGTCAGCGTGTATTTTTTAACAGATGATTACTATTTTGTTTTTAAAAGGAGTTTTTAGTATGTTTTGTATGTATATGAGTAATTTAGTATGGCACACGGTTGCTAGGGTGCTGTAACTGGTTGCTATGGTGTGGCTATGAAGATTTTAGGCCATTACTCATTGGCTGCTTGATTAAATAAATCCTCCTAGGGAGAGAGAGAGGTCTGCCCTACAGCAAAAGGGCAGCCAAACTTTGTACGGAATAATAAGAAGAAGAAAAAGAAAAATAAGTATGGACAATAACAATAGTGTTGCTTTGCAAGCACCACTAATTAAAAATTCTAGAAAAGAAAAACAAAAGCAGAACTCACATTCACTCATCCGACTACATTATATTCCATTATTCTTCAGTTCCATGTAGAATTTTAAATGTAAATTAATGTCTAGCTAGAGTTAGTGCTCGCGATGCGCATGCGCCAATAGTGGAACACACACATTACAGCATTAGTAGATAAAACATTATAATTGTATGGAAGCTTGTTTCCGCCACAGATTAAAAAAAAGAAGGTAAATGTGACTTAGTTAACACATCCCTCACTTCAGTGCTGCAGCCCTAAAATATTTCACCTCAGAAAAGAAACCGGTCATTAATTCATGACCACTGTGGTTTATTTCCGGGAACACATAATGTGAATGTGAATGATGCAGTAACGATAGTCATACTCGACATTCTCCTCAGGAAGCCGGTGTCCAGTACCTGATCTGATCCTCTCCTCAGCGGTGAGGTGAAATAGCCTCTCACACTGGCCCTCAGCAGCAGACGAGCCATGACTGAACACACACCACACACACTACAGCAGAGTTTATGCCCTTCCTGGAGCAGAAGCAGAAGTTCGGAACACGGAAACAACCGACCACAGAATAAACTGGACGCCATCAAATCACAGCGTCATCAGCGCCACCTTGCGGCCGGAGACCAACGCATTGCGCATGCGCAGACACAGCCCGCTGAAGCCGTGCTTTGTTTGGAGCAAACAATATATTCCAAAAAAAATATTCTAAAGAATAATGTATTCTTCATATTTTGTTTTATGTTAGGGTTTTCTTACACAAATAAAAGTTTCGTTTTCAAGAAGATTTTCTCTATAACTCTGATGGAATAAAAAGATGAATGATGAAGATGATGAATCCAGTTTTTGAATGTCACCAGTGTAAATCTGAATTAGGGTCACGTGAGAATTGACAACGTTCACTAAGCGCATATGAATGAGACAGTTCACCAATTAGAGTTTCTTTCAGAATATAATATACCTGTAACTCCCAAAGAGTTTGCCACAGTGATGCTATTCCATCTGGCATACTCATGCTTTTTAAAAATAATACTGTCTCTTTGAGTTCATTATCTTTGCCTGAACCTGTCAATACTCATATTGGTGAGATATGTTTCACTGAAAAAAAAGGAAGAAATTGTTCCTTGTTCTATTCCTTGAGAACATTATTTCTGTCCCTCCTGCAATGTCATATTGGAATGGACTTTTTGATCATTTAAATTTAAATTTGATAATTTAAAAAAATATGGTCCTGCAACATAGGTTTCTCCTCACAAACAAAATCAAAGAAATATCCTTTAAATTAACTCATAATATTTACCCAATTAAAAATTTCCTTAAGAAAAATTTAGATCTGATTTTGACACAAATTGCTCTTTCTGTCAGAATGACACTGAAACTGTTCTTCACTTATTTTGGTCATGAAATTTTACTCGGCAACTTTGGAAAGATGTTAGTGCGTTTATTTAAGCTGATTCAAATGCCTGCTTTATTATAAATCTACTTATTTTCTTGTGTAGATTTTATATTCACAAGTGTAAGTTTTAAAATTGTAAACCAATTTTTCCGGTGTTCTTGCATGAGATAAAACATTACTTCACTACAATTTCTTCCTCTCTTAACCCAAAAGCACTCAAAACATGTAAAATTTGTCATACAAACTTCCTACAAACTTTTTACTTTATGTTTAGATTTATTTTCATCTATGTATTGCCCTCTTTTTATATTTTATTTTATTTTTTATTTTCCTGTTTATCGTTGTCTAATTTCTTTTTTTGTGCTATTATGTTGTTGTTGTTGTTGTTGTTATTATGTTTTTTACTCTGTAAACTGAATGTTTAAATAAAGCATTAAAAAAAGAGAACTTAAAAAAAAAAGACAGTTCACCAATTATGGAGGTTACCGATATTATATTTGACTACCTTATGTCCACATTAGCCAACTTCCTGCGTGAAAAGATCGTTTCGTCAAAATGAGCACAAATGTGGGTCGCAAGTTATAAAGTGTGTCTCGTTTTAAATCAAATATTGTAACAATGAAAGTTTGACTGAACTGATTTGCAAAGGATCATATTTGTCTTTTATGAATAACAGATTTTTTTTTGTTCAGCTGTGATTTGAAAAATCAATGTGGAAATCAATCAAATACAAAGAATAATAGATTAAAACATTATTACTGTTCTATTCTATTCTTGCTCTGTCTCTGTTCAGAACATTCTGTGGCATCATTACTCACTGTCTCGCACCCAATATGAATTGAGTTGTCAAGGCGACGAGTTCCGGAAGCAGTTGACCTGTCATCATCATCATCAGCGGGAAAGACCCGTGACGTCACTAAAAACAGAGTACAGCTCAAACTCTGATTCATTCATTCATTCGAATTCAATAAAAAAAACCTCTAAAATAAACCCTGTGATTCATTCAACTCATCCATCAGAATTAAGTTTTTAAAAGGCACTGACTGTTCAGAGAGAAAGAGAGACTGCCTGTGCCACAGATTAGCCTACTTTACATACGTCTGCAGGGTTAAGGACTAGTTAAAATAGTCAGAGTTGCAAAGTGGATGTTTTTAGGTCCTCAAGCCGGTGCGCTACAAAAGATGTGTGATGTTCCCAACAGTTGATCTCAAACCCTCTGTCTGTTGATGACAGTGATGATGTGGTCAGCAGGGGGCAGCGTTTCCAAACACATCCAGTCCTGAGATGCACTAACCTCACCTCATGTTCAGAAACTCAAGAGCTCAGTTAACTAGACTATACCCTTAACTAGACTGTCCAGTTAACTAGATTCCTCTAGTCTCTCCTGTTGACTAGTCTCTGTTGTTGACTAGTCTCTTCTGTTAACTAGTCTCTCCTGTTGACTAGTCTCTTCTGTTGACTAGTCTCTACTGTATACCAGTCTCCCCTGTTAACTAGTCTCTCCTGTATACTAGTCTCTCCTGTTGACTAGTCTCTCCTGTTAACTAGTCTCTACTGTATACTAGTCTCTCCTGTTAACTAGTCTCTCCTGTTGACTAGTCTCTCCTGTATACTAGTCTCTCCTGTTAACTAGTCTCTTCTGTTGACTAGTCTCTCGTCTTAACTAGTCTCTCCTGTATACTAGTCTCTCGTCTTAACTAGTCTCTCCTGTATACTAGTCTCTCGTCTTAACTAGTCTCTCCTGTATACTAGTCTCTCGTCTTAACTAGTCTCTCCTGTATACTAGTCTCTCGTCTTAACTAGTCTCTCCTGTATACTAGGGTCTTTTTTTCCAAAACACACTTTGGCCAAAATGATTGGCGGCCCTAATATGTTTTATGAGAGAATGTCTCTGAAGTATATTCCCATTAACATAAATAACTTTTGCACACCAGTGTGACTAGGAACATGACATTTTCCAGCTATGACTTATGGAGTATAATTATGAGGAAACACAAAGGCCAAATTCCCTTCATCATCCATCACAATGAAGAAGACAGTTCTGAAGAGCAGCAAAAGATTGTTGAGCAAAATAGAAAAACAGCTTTAGAAAACAACTAAAGCACTGAAAAGCACCCCGTTTCCACCATCAGGGCAATAATGAATTAATTAAGAAGTTCCAATCAACTACAGAAGTGAATCTGTCTGGGAGAGGACGTGTGTTATATGGTGCTAATGCAAGAGTTTCAGTGAACAAACACTCTCCAAGAGTCAGAGCTGGAGAATCTCAGAGATGAGGGAGTCCTAAAGCCTGAAACACCTCCACATGTTGCTGTCGGCAGCTCTGGGAACTGGTTAAGGAGAACCTCTCGGATGACCTGGGGTGACCTCTCATCAGGGGTCATCTCGATCGCAGTATCTTTGAGAATGCGTTGTTCTCTTACCTAAGAACTTATTTTCCTGCTCTTTATCTGACCTTCATCATAATAGATGAGAGAGATCTGCTCATCTCACCTGGAGTGAATCACAGGAACTGTGTGATAATGTGCCGAACTCGCAGAGCATCCGGCCTCTTTATATGGGCTTCCGTCGGCTCGCTGTCCTCCATTATATGTTCTCCTTTCTGCTCGGTTCCACCGCTGCTGTTGCCGATGGAAACGGTTTCCTGGCAACCAGCATCTGCTGAGCGACGACACACTGAGGTCGTTCTCCCGGTCCAACACCAGGCACACACACGTTCAGCTTGTTAAACACAGGTCCGGTGCGTGTGACTCAGACTCATGAGCAGCTGCAGTCGGATCTGAACTCACTCTGAAACTATCCCAACTCAAAACTTTCTTTCTAAGTGTGTGTTTGGGACATGTGTTTCAATGAGGAGACTTTTGTTTTTGTAATCAGGCTCTCAAAAATTGTATACAAATTTGGATTTAGATTTATCGGCCAAAACATCGGTTATCGGCTTTCAAGTATAAAGAATTATCGGTTATCGGTATCAGCTAAAGCGTTCAGATCAGTGCATCCCCACTTAATATTCAACAATATTATTGATTTTCTATAGCATGAGAACTTTTTAGATGTTCTTGGATGTTGGCATGCAGTTGCTAAGGTATTCTGAGTAGTTGCTATGCGGTTGCTAGGGTTGCTTGTGTGTGAGTCCTGCAGCCTCGGGTCTCCGGGATCCACTGGTCGGTCTGGTCCATCAGTGTGCATCTGTGGGATTTTCCACTGTTTTCCTCTGCAGGAGTGAGTCACCCACGCTGGACTCCAACACAGGGCTCCAGGACTGACTCATGAACACCTGAGAGCGAGTCGGCCCCAGCCTCTTCTCAGCTGAGTGATGTGGAAGAATGGATTGAGTCCCAGTGGCCTCCGTCAAGAGCTGGTCCCCGCGGAGAAGAATTGCTCTCTAAATCTCCTGGCATTTGGCCGTGACGCAGAAACACAGCTGTAATCCACTTTCACATTCACATCAGCCAGATCACATGACTCACAATATTCAACAGCGCAATTACTTTCTCTGGGCTTGAATGAAGCAAGACAAAAACCCACACAAAGGTTTGAGTGGCACATTCATCACGTCATGAGGAATTAAATAACACCCCAGCACACAATTACCGAGAGTGTTTCTGCACTTACATCCAGGCCTCTCTGACACAGTGCATTATGGGTGAATGCCACGACTGACTGCATGACACACATGAGGTTTGACTCCAACAAAAGGACGGAAATGAATGGTGAGGGGAAGCGAGCGATGATCATCAACCCCAGCACTAGATGGTTTGACTTCAGTATTTTCATCTTCTAAATAGAGTTTATGCTTAAAACAAGAAATATCCGCCTTGAACTAGTTTTCCCTTTGAATTAAGATAATGGTTCTGACCCCACTGGCAGAAACTTCAATGTCATAGATTTTAGACTCAATACGTTCAGTCGTTTTGCTTCTCAAGTAAATGTATCTGAATGTTTTTGCAGTGGCCTTGACTCGCTCTCATGGGACTTTACTTCTTACTTTTCTAACTGAAATAAACCTCAGACAATCATTCTTGTGTCCCATTCGGTGTTAAGGGTGTTCCTTTAAACTTCACCAGTCGTGTTTGTTTTAATAATGAACTGTGATTGATGTAATGCGTTAGTCGGGATATCCAGAGGTTCAGGCGTGTTTTTGCTCTCTTACATTTATAGATTCCTGTAAACAAAGGACATATTTCCTGAGAGAAGGAGCCCGATGCTAATGAGCAAAATACAGACAGTCATTAGTTTTATCCTGTTTAGTTGTGCAATCTCTTGCTCATATTCAGAACAAAATGGAAATAGGCCCATAGTGGAAAATAAGTGCAAACGATATTGATGACTCTAAATTAGACATTAAGCAAAGAACAAGACGTCTTACTTCGGCAGCATTTCTCAGAAACTACGATCATCATCATGACTGCAGTCTGTGATGTGTGTCAGTCGTACAGATCAACTGGTGCTTTCAGAACATTGATTTGTTTGCTTGACCCGTGATCACGTGAGTTCGGAGCGGGACTGAGCAATGGCGGAACGTCAGGGAGTCTTCAGGAAACCTGTTTGAAACTCATTATTTTTTCACACTTTCAAGTGAAGAACAGGCAGTCCGTAATTTTAAGTAATTTTATTTTATTAGAAACTAGACACTTTCAGCTTATTGTTCTTAAAACTGTACAATCACAAGAGGAGGTAAATCACACAGACTCTGGAGATTCAGACAGACATCGGGAAGCTCACGCTAACAGGAGACGCGAGGGATATCAGCACACACGCAGGTCTAAAAAACAAGACGACCGAGGGTTCAGTGTCTCAGCAATATGGAGAAATCAGTAAAAAACTCTAGGGCATTTCCCGAAGCACAGTCAGATGTATCTCTAAGCTATTACTCTGTGTAGATATCATATTTTTCTTTCCTGAAAGTTCTTTTAGCAGCAAGACACAACGTCTTGTTTTGTCCTTCATTTGATGGCTAATATAGTCCGAGAACAGTGTTGTCATAAAGGTTTCTATAGGCTCTATAAAGGCGATATAAAACTCTGAAAATGATTAAAAAGATTCCGATGTCAGTCCTGCTCGGGCATCAAGCCTCTGTCCTCATATTGCACTGACGCCAGTCACGGTTTGGCAGATCTCCTGCACCGGGAGTCTCTCCCGTAACGTGCGCTGGGGATTCCTTCACAAGGCCGTAGAAAGAGCCGCTGGTGGGAATGGCGGGAACACAGTGATCTGATCCAATGGAGCGAAGGAGAAAACAACAGCGAGTCCAAGGCTACACAGTCACTGCTACTCCGCCTACATTACCCAGAATGCCGAGCTCAAGCTGGGATATTTCATCCTGCTGCTGTCTTGGGAATGACGGAACAGTTTCATACAGTTCTTGAAACTTTGATTAAAACTGAAATATGCTCAAAATCATAACATGATCATAAGAACAAAGGAATCACAATAATGATAATAATAACTCACTACACTAATAACAGAGGAATCATGAAGCTCTTATAGTCTTTTTCAAGTTTTCAGTACAATTATTCCCCCAAAGTTTAATGGAAGCGTCCACGCAAAGCGCTAAAAACGAACACCACAGCGACGGCAGTTCATGTGTGTCCATTCGGCACAGCTCGCAACCCCTGGAGGCTCATGGGAGACGACGACGAGATCGCTCTGGAAGGGGCCCCTGAGCTCGAGCAGTCGAGCCTCCTCTGGGAAGAGTCGCCCATCCCAAACCGGAGCTGTGGAAAAATGAACGGGCACAGGCGGGTGTCCACCTCCTGGAAGAGTGTTGGGAAAAGCTCTCGATGAACCAACCAGAATCTCTCCTGATGCCTTCTGATGATCATCTTGAGCCGAGAGCTACTTCTGAAGCCGGAGAGACACGTATTGAAATGACAGACGGGCACAGCACTCCCCTCTCGGGTTCCTCTCCGCCCTCTACATGCTCATCCCTTCATTTCCGCTCTCTTTCCCCAATAAAATGCAGACCGAGGTGTTCAGGGTTAGATGTGGATCCCTCACACCTCTGTCTGCAGGTCAATGATGTCTTGGCCCACAAGGGGAATGGATGCTCCGGGCTTCTCCCACTCCACACCCTCCAGAGGAGACGCCTGAAGCGGCTCCATGTCCTTTCTGACCCAGGCCGGAGGAGACGCCTGCGTCCGGCTCATGCTCTCCCAGGAGCGATCCATGGCTCCCTGCTGCTTATCCTGGAGAGAGACATTGGGAACAGAGTTAGAGTTGGCGTACTCGGCAGGGAGTGGGAAAACTTCGCAGGCAGTCAAAAGACTGGGACACTTACGCTGTGGTTTGTCTTGTCGCTTCCAGCAGAGGAGACGCTCCATCGGACAGACTGCGGAGAGAAAACGGCATTAATGCAAAGTCCGTGCCAAGAGGTTCCCATATGTTCTCGTTTCCAGAAAGTATTCAGAGTTCAGAGTCATGGAAAGTTCCTCTGGCTCACCTTGCTGTCGGACGCTGGTGACTCCCTGTCCTTCTCAGCGTGATGCATTTTTCTGTTGAGGTCCTGGAACATGTTCTGATGGCGTTTTCGGGTGTGCATGATTTTCTACGTGAGAGAGAAAGGGACGATTAATACATTCCTATTGCTGATGTGCATTTGATTAACGCTACAAAACTCTGAAAATGAGCAATTACCTCGAAATCCAGTTCTGCGTACCGGGATTTCTGCCTCTGCAAGAGTGAAACAGGCAAACTTTAGTATTACATCTTGCAATAATGATGTCATTCATAAGAGGAGGTGTTCATTAGGTGTGGCATCAGCAAGAATTAATGGTGCATCTTACCCCCTCGCTGACCTCCAAAGAGCTCATAGACAGGGTGGAGATGGTTTCGCTCTTGGACATCATGGAGTTCATGGAGTCGAAGGTGTCGCCCAGACTGCTGGTCACGTGACTCTCGCTGGAGATGTTGTGGATGTTCTGAATGGGCGAGTCACGCTCCGAGTACGATACGCTGACGCGGTCGGCGGGGAGCGTTTTGACGGCGTATGCGGCTTGCGGTTCGGCGAAGGTTCCGCCCAGATGCATGAGACGGGCCTGCGGGAGCTCGGTGCTGATGTTGTACTTGCCGGAGCCGCTGGAGTCGTCTTTGGGTTTGGCGCGGAGGGTGGAGGTGGTGTTGGGCAGGAGCACGTAACCGCTGCCGTCGGGACAGGCGCTCTCGGACTGAGCGAGGGCCAAATCCACATCCAGCTGCTTGAAGAGCTCGCTCTCACACACATACACGGGTTTCCCGCAGGACGGGTCGACCCCGCGACCTTTCTCTCTCCGCAGGGTGAGCGTGTGGCTGGAGTACTCGGGGACGGGGGGAAAGTGGCTCTTTCCGCTGGGGTTGGACGGAAGGGTGTGGAAGTTTGGGCCGAGGGGCAGGGCAAGCTGTGGCGGGGGCATCTTCTCCTCGGAGGAGCTCTTCGTTCCACCTGAAGGCAAGCGGAGACACAGGTGAGACCGAGGCATGTGGAATACAGTTATCATGGAGAGTTTCATGCACTTTGTGGTTTGTTTGCTTACCTAGTCGGTTTGAGCTGCCATCCTTCTCAAAGTCAGACTGCACAAGAGAGAAAGATGAGAAATTCAATATTTGAAAGTCAAGTCAAGTTGCCTTCATTTATGAAGCACTTTTAACACAATGGATCATTTTAAAGCAGCTTTACAGTTGAAAAATATTAGCCAATGTCAGCTTTTAAAAAGCAGGAGACTGCGTGTGTGTGCGCTCACCATGAGCTGTGTGTGGGCGTTCTGCAGGGAGCTTCCGGAATCGCCGTTCCCGTCGTCTTTACGATCCACCACACGGCATTTCACCGCATCCTGAACCTGAAACACACACATATATGAGCTCTGGCACACTCAAACACACGTCAAACACACACATGTGCTGCGGTCGTGAGCGTGCTGACCTCTCGGCGCAGGATGCAGTGCACCATAACGATGATGAATCCCTCGAGGGAGTCGAACACAGCGAAGAGGATCTGGAAGAGAGCGGAGCGTCGGTCCGTGATGGCCAACACCGCAGACATCCAGGTCAGAGCCAGGAGAGGCAGGACCACGCAGGAGCTCCACAGCGACGCCCTGCAGGACAGCGCCTTTAATAAGACACTCGGCTGGTATGTACCGTGTGTTTAATTGGGTGTGTGTTCAGCGTTTCTTACCCAGCCCTCTCTTTCAGCTTGATGTCCGTGATGCCGTCCTTGGACACGAGCTTGTTGAAAACCAGAATACCAATCACCATGTTGACCTGAAACACACAGGAGACGTCAGTGAACGCTCTGTGAACAGTGAACAGGCATGTGCCGTCGATGCAATAATCAGACAGTCAAGTCACCTTTACTTATACAGCGCTTTTTACAATACAGATAGTTTCAAAGCAGCCCATAACAGGAAAATAATGCAACAAAGTTTGTTTCTCGGAGAAGCTTTAGAAAGTTCAGTGATGCTTCCTATTTGTTGTTAAAAAAAGTTTTTAATTTAGTTCATTTATATATATATAGTTGCTCTGGAGAAAACTGTGATGTCATCACACGGTTCAGTTCTCATATAAATGTGTCAATGCAGGAGATCAATAATGTTGTTGAATATTAAATGAAATGTTCACGCAGTGACCGCGAGCGTCTCCTCACCAGAACGACAGCAGCCGCCGGACCCACGAACGAGTACAAGAGCCCGCCCTCGAGAGACAGCCAGCAGCTGCGGAGAACAACACACACAGCGTTAAACACACTAAAACACACTCGGAAAGAGAGAGACGAGAGAATCGGGATGGGGAATACTCACTAGTTGACGGTGCCGTAGCCTTTGGCTTTGGTGAAGCCGACAGAAATGGCGACGACTAAAGCGGGCAGACCTGAGAGAGATCCAGAGAGAGAGAGAGAGAGTTAGACACCATCCCGACAGAGATCCGGCAGAATCAACACCAGAACACCAGAACACACACACACACACACACACACACACACACTCACCCCAGCCCAGGCACAGGAAGCGCTTGCGGATGATGCGGTTACGCAGGCGGCCTGTCACGGCCATGTAGGACTGCCACGCCTCGGTCAGGACCCAGCAGAACGATGACAAGAAGAAGAAGTGCAGCAGTGCCGCCACCAGCGCACACATGACCTGAGCGAGAGAACGAGAGGTGAGCCGGGCCGTCACAGCTGACGAAGGTCAAGGGTCGGGATCGGGTTTGGTATCGGTATTGGTGTCGGGATCGGGATGATGATCAGGATCGGGATCAGGTTTGGGATCAGGATCGGGTTTGGTATCGGGATCAGGATGATGATCAGGAAAGGGGTCGGTATTGGTGTCGGGATCAGGATCGGGTTTGGGATCGGGATGATGATCAGGATCAGGATTGGGATCGGGTTTGGGATCAGGATGATGATCAGGATCGGGGTCGGGTTTGGTATCGGGATCAGGATCGGGGTCAGGATCAGGGTCGGCTCACCTTGTTGCGCACTTGCGTCTGACTGATCAGAATGAGGGCGTTGGAGCAGATGATTGACAGACAGAAGTTGATCAGGATCACTGAACGTTCAGATCGAATGTACCTGAGAAGAAAAAGACGATCAATGAAATCCAGTCTCCAAAAAGTTTGAAAACCCAAAATCCAAATGATTAATCAATCAATAAATTAATAAAATCAATCTACACATCTATAAAACCAAGCAATTGTGAAAAGTTTCTTACTTCCACACGGAGACATAGATGATGATGAGGAGGAGAAGGGTGAGGGACGACACCCCGCATCCCACTATCAGCGTAACCGACGGTAACAGAGACCTATCCATGTTCTGCGGAGAGACACAGTACCGTCAGTTTGAACACACACACACACACACACACATCTCCCTCAGGACAGAATGACTGGCAGAAACAGGGCAGCTCATGTGAAGGAGAAGTGAAGGTGAGAGAGGCGCTCCACATTCCCTCACTGCTGCTCCACATTAGCACATTTAAACACGTGTGTGTGTGTGTGTGTGAGTGTCCTGCAGGTGGACGATTTTCACACAACACACACACGATGAAGGCACGTCTTTTAATCAGCTTTGAACTGCACGACGCGTCAGAACAGTGTGCGTAAACGTAAGCGTTCTGTTTGGACGCGTCGCGTTGCAGTGCGAGGTGTTTTTTTCCTCTCGTGCTGATAACCGAATTACAGCGCGAGGCTGCGGATGAGGTTGCCATGGCAACTGCTTCTGCGCCAAAAATAAAAAATACATCGTAACATAAATTACATCGGATTACATCTATAAATGCATCAAAGCAAACAAATATACGCATGAAATACTATCAGGTCTATTATCGATCATCAGATTCCTGAAGAGAATTTAATTGTCCTGAAGAGAACCGATCGATCATCGAATACCCTCTATCAGCTGTCGATCAAATCGTCGTCATTTAGGAAATCAAACGGACATTAAAGATAATCACATCCGATCAACCGACGGTTTTAATAAACGCTGTTATTGAAAGCATCGCTTAATTTTCACACGCACACACGCGCGCGCACAGACACACACACACACACACACACCAACACACGGGTGATGGTCGGACACTCACCGGATCGGGGTTGGGTCGCGCGAGCAGGGCGAAGGTGGACAGTCCGTCACACACACATGTGGTTCTGGAGTCGCGCGACACGGATCTGCAGGCGCGCGCGGACCAGGAGCCGAGCAGGGACGCGCTGCGCGCACACAAACACACACACGTTAGATACACTCTGAAATAAAGCTCACACACACACAGCAGAGCAGCTCATGCTCATGCAGACCCACACACTCTTATGCTTTTGGCTTGCTTAGTTGGGGTTATTTAATATTTAATATTATTGATCTGTGTTGTGCTACTTTCATGTTATCACTGTGAAGCTGCTTTGATACAATCTGTATTGTGAAAAGCGCTATATAAATAACTGTGACTTGACTTGACACTCTTACAGACAACTAGATGATCACCATATTTACATGCTACAGGCATTCAGAAGATTTTAAGATTTTAAAATGTTTTTTGGTGATTTTATGTTGCACTCAGAACATTGAGTGAGTACTGTTGTAAATATATATATTCTTAATGTATAAATCCAGTGCAATTGTATTTTATTCTCTATTATTATTAAACTGCATATTCCTTCCTGTCACTATTCAGTTCTGCTGTGCACACTTATGCACACACACACACACACACACACACACACACACAGAATCTGATCACACAGAAACTCAACTGTTTAAACGTGTGAGTGTGTGTTTGTGTAAGATGTGTAAGTGTATGCGTGCATAAGTGTGTGTGAGTGTGTGTTTGTGTATGTGTGAGTGTGTGACAGGCAGTGTTTGAGTGGGCAGAGATGGTGAAAAGAACCATTGAAAGGTTTTGAATGCGCTGTGAATATTCATAAGGTCATTAGTGATGAGTGGAGTGGGGGCGGAGACACATTAGAATATGATTAGCGGCTGTCAGGGAGGTGAGGAGATGACACAGTGTACGAGGGCAGAAGAGTGTGTGTGACCTTTAGAGCTAGAACAACACACACACACACACACACACATCACAAGAGGTTCCACCCACCTCTCGCTCTCGTCCCAGGCGATGCAGGTCTCATTAACAGTGCCCTGCAGAGAGAGAGAGAGAGAGAGAGAGAGAGATAGTTAGGCGGTGTTTAATCTGTGTCATATGTCACTTCCTCCATGTTCTCAACACACACACACACACACAGGACAGAGCGAGTGATATGCTCTCAGTGACTCACGTTGTGCAGGTGAGGGAAGTCGATCTCGACAGGTGCCGACAGGAACCCAGGGTTGGGCTTCACCGTTACCGTGACAACCTTTGAGTTGAGCAGAGTGCTGTTGCTATGGAGATCAAGAACATCGATGATCAGAATCACTGTCATAGATCATGCATTTTATCACTTCATGCTGAACTGATAATTTGAGACATCATGAGATTTTCAAGTGTGTGTGTGTGTGTGTGTGTGTGTGTGTGTGTGTGTGTGTGTGTGTGTGTGTGTACCTCTGTAAGGACAGGATGGGACCCAGATTTCTGTAGAGAACGATACCGGTGACGAACCCTGTGCTCTGCTCAGCATCTACACACACATTCAGAGTTGCATTAGCCTCAGTACACAGATGTGTGTGTGTGAGTGTGTGTGTGTGAGTGAGTGAGTGTGTACCTGGCACGTCTAGACTCAGGGCGTTGCGGGACACTGTGATTTTCTCTTCTGAATTGCGAACCCAGTCGATCATCCCGCGCCAGCCCTTCAGGGGGAAGGTCACGTCAGAGGTCATGGTTCGGGGTCGCTTCTGGATGCTCAGCTCTGAAGGGGCGTCAGAAAACAACAGTCAAACACACACACACACACACACACAGACTTCTTTCTTCTTGTATTCGTGACCCGTCTCACACTCACCAAGATTCTCGGTGACCTCGTAGATGTCCTGGAAATCTCTCATCTGACGCCCGATCATGTCGATGAAGTTCTCCACCAGACTGAAGAACTCCTTAATGTTTGCTCCCATCTGAAGCACAACACACACCAGCATGAATGACTTGTTGACTGATTCATTAGTGTGTGGGTGTGTGTGTTGGCACAGATTGGCACGTGGGCGCACTCGATTTCTCTGCTTCTTAATTTGGTATGAAGACACAACATGCATGTGTGAGAACATGTACGTCAGTGGAAATCACACACACTCACCAGTTGAGCTTCCTCCCATTTCTCTCGGTGTGCCTCCTGCAGTAAGTTGCTAATGGTGTGAGCGTAATTCTGCGGGTCAAACAATAGAAGCGCTATTAGATCAGATATAGAGTTTTCCCATCACCGTGACATGCGTTGCTCAGCGGGACGGTGTTCACCTCCACATCTGCATTGCTCAGGCTCATCTTGGAGCCTCTGAAGATCTCCGTGCTGTTCCTCAGGACCTCCATCACTGCCAGCAGGTCTCCGCTGTACTTCGTGCTGTCGATCGATGCCATCCTCAGTTTGGACAGAACCTCAGACACGCCGTCCACCAGCTGACCGCTCTCAGACCGGGTCACGTGATCACGCGTCTGGGAAGAGAAGGACGGTTAGGAATCCAGTCCTCAAACATTTAAGCCAGTATTTATCACAAAAGGGTTTGAAGGAACTAGCCACCAGGGTGTTGACCCAAGAACTTAAATCGTTCCCAGTTCCTCCAGTGCGAACACGCCGATACCCGGGAACTTATATTTCTAGAAACTATGAAGAGGTGCGAACGGCCCTAATGTTCTAGTATTTGTCTGATGGTGCTCACCAGGGTCTGGATGTCCAGGAATTCTTTGGAAACACATTTGATGTGAGTTGGGTTTTCCCAGAAGGCCAGACCCACGGCGTCCAGTGTGCATCTGCGGAGGATCAGGCCTGCGGGAGTCAAAGAGAGGAGGGTTAAAGACGGACTCTTTCCCTAAAGTCAGGCCAGCGACCCACATCGGATAGAGAAACTAGAGCGCTGGACGTGAGATCTGAGATCAGTACCTGTGGCATCGGACGGGCAGGGCACAGCAGCCGTGTCGCCCGCGGGCGTCTTCTTCCACACCACACTTCCGTAGTTCTCCTCTCCGCAGATCTCGTGAGGTTCTGACGACACATTTATAAGCAATTAAAAACACCGCCTCAAAATCAGTGCATGCATTACCGCGAGTAAAATCAGGTTTGAGGTTTCACCTGGGCACCGCTTCTCGTTGCAGTTTCGCATTTCTGATTTATCACCGTTGCAAGATTCTCCGCCAAAGAAAGGTCCTTCGCACACCCTCTGTCTGAGCTGATGACCTCCACCACAGGACTTACTGCAACTGCCCCACGAGCTCCACAGCAGCCACCTCCCGTCCACTAGAGGGCGACAACACGTCTCTCATTTAAACACTTGTTGAGAGATATTTAGGTGCAAAAACAACCACTATTGTCAAATACGATTGACAATTAGCATACAGTTTGGATTGGCGGTATGGTTCTGTTCTGGGCAAGAACTCCCTGCATGGATAAGAGCAGGGCAATAAGAGAAATAATCACCCCCTTAGGGTAAACAGAACAGAACTAACATGAATGTTTTTGCAGATATCATTAATTCAATATTTTAAAGTTCAACATAATTTGAGAATTTAGTCTGATTCAAGGGGAATCAGAATACCGAACGCTGACTGGGCGAGAGGAGGAGCTGGGGATGGAGGAGGGGAACTATCTCCAGAGAAGCTGCTGATAATGCTGAAGGAGTTTATATATGTATACAGTGAGGGGAGTCGTATTCCTATAGGTAGATGTGGATCAGCTAAGAGGTACTGATGCGAGCGTGACTAACGTGACCTGTCAGAACTGATGCTACACTTGAACTCATAGGCATATGTGAGGAATAGTGTACCTGGGCAGTCTCTGAGGAAGCAGTTGTTGGTTTCTAGCCATTCTCCTCTGCACTCTGAGCCTCCGTACGAGGGGCCGTTACACTCGCGGGTTCTCTGCGTCGTTCCATTAGAGCAAGAGGAAGAGCAGGGAGTCCATGCAGACCAATCGTTCCAAGAACCATCCACTACAGAGCAGGGAAGATTAAAGCTGTTATTGAAAGGGCTTGAATTATAGAAGTGTACAGTGCCATCTGGTGTTGAGATCTGGAATAGTGATCCGGCTGAGAGTACTGACCAGGGCAGACGGCGATGTTGCAGAACTTGGTTTGTTTGGTGGGTCCGCGGCAGGGTTCTCCACCATTGCGGGGTTGTTTGCAGGTACGGACGCGATCACGGTATCCACGACCACATGTGGATGAGCACAAACTCCAGGGAGCCCATTCGTCCCACAATCCATTCACTGCGTGTGCAGAGTCGTTAGTCAAACGCTCATCCCGTGATACGGACAAGTGAATATTGATGACTCTGAGTGTGTGTGATTTGAATTACCTGGGCAGACGGCAGTGTTGTTGCATGGCCGATTCTCTCTCAAAGGGCCGGTGCATTGGCTGCTGTGACCGGACATCATGCAGGAGCGTGCACGAGTTTGCCAGCCTTCACCGCAGCTCACAGAACACACACTCCATGAGGACCACGTGTCCTGCTGGGTTTCTTCTTCACGCACAGGAGAATAACAAGAGTTTGATTCAGCACACCACTTTCACCATCCCAGACTGCTTTTCTAGTGTTGTCATACACACCTTTCTGAGGGGCCTGATTAGCCATGATGGTGCCATCAGAGTCACGCCGCTGGCCGATGATGGAACGCAGACCTTGACTTCTCTGCCGCACTTGACCTGCACAAATCAACACAAACCAGGTGTAAGATCTGACAGCTCTCGCATTGACTGCAGGCACATTAATGCACATTGAACTGACCGATGCATGGCTGAGGGTTGCAGGAGCGTCCCTCCTCAACAACGCCCTCACACACGCCATCCTCAGGCTGGCAGGCGCGACTGCGCACCTGGACTCCACCGCCACACTCGCTACTGCACTCGGACCAGCGGCCCCATCCGTTCCAGCCTCCTGCAAACACAACACACACATATATACAATGAGTAATGCTGAAGAGGAGGAGGACAGAAGATTCACTGCAGATGAGTCATGATAATGCTGCCGTCAGTGCTGACACCTGCTGGCCAACTCTGGTTACTACACTCAAACTGCACCTTAGAGGCGTCAAATCTGCCTTATTGACAATCGATGCAGCATTGTTTTCTCATAACTGAAGGTTTTTATTTCAAAGAGGCTGGCTCTATAACAGCAGGGGGAACAGTCTCAAAGACAAACAAATGCTTTTTAACCTTTTCAAAACAAAATGGAGCTTTGAAGGCCAAATGCCAGGACGCTGCATGATACGGCCATCTGAAAGAGGGAATCGAGACGCTCTCTGGATGTGGTGTTTTGTAGCCCGGTGGGTTGCTATAACAACCTCAAGCACTGAGGCATTGATTTGTTTAGCGGAGGCTCGGGGAGCTCAACTATAGAGGAGAACCACATCCAGTCAAGTCAAGTCGTCTTCATTTATAAAGAACTTATATAGATTGTTTCAAAGAAGATTTACATTGATAAAATGAAATTAAAGGAACAGATTGTTTTTGCCTTTACAGCAGCTCTAGAATAAAGTTGTTGTCCAGCTCAAGTTTAACTTCCGTTGGAAAGATAAATAGTTATTAACTTGGGGGAGCTTACACGACACCACTTAAATTGAAAACAGAAAACTTTTACTATGTTTTTGAGGAGTGCGTTCAATTTTGCTTGCACTTTACCAAATAAATGGTATTCTCTCACACACTTACGCATGATCTCTGCATCGCGGCCGCTGTCTCTAGTGTTGGGCGTGCACTTCTCGGTGTAGACTCCGCCTCTGTAACAGCCACCGTTCTTCCTCTTGGGCGGTTCCCAGCACTGGCAGGGGGTCATCATGATGCCACAGGGGTTTCCGTGGGTGCTGGTCGACAGGCAATCTTCCAACCATTGGCACAGCATCTCGCAGGCAGGCATACTGGGGTTCCTCTTTCCCACGACCAGAAACTCAGCGCCGAACTGGCTGCCTTCGTCGCTCCCCTCGTCTTCCTCCACACCGAGACTCGGCGTCACCTTCCGCACCTGCAGGAACTGTTTGCTGGACTCCAGGTAGGCCACGGTGGAGGAAGCGTCGCACAGGCGCACCACCTCGTCGAAGCTCTCCATGCCCAGGTACGTGCGCGAGGTCTCCAGGAAGGAGTCAAACTGGAAGGTTCGGATCTGTCGAGGGGTGCAGGTCTCAGTAGGCTTGGTGATCTTCATGTAGACGGTGTAGCGACGGGGATCGGGGTTCTGCAGGGTCCAGGAGCACGGGGACGACGGCAGGGCGGTCTTAGAGGAGAACACACCGAAGAACCGACTCTGCTCCAGGGTGGCACAGGTGGCAGAGGCCGGGCCGGAGGGAGTGGAGATGCCCGGGGTGAACATCACACACATGCACGCGCACAGCGCCAACGGGATAAGCCGCCGCTCCATGTTCTTGCTTCGGGACGGGTGGATCCTTTGATTCGAGTGCTTTCGACTTGCCTGGGGTTCTTTGATCTGAAAGGGTTTGATCTGTTCTCTACCACGAATACGGGTTTAATTCTTCACTTGACTGATAGGGACATATCTGTGGGGAAAACAACATACAGAAGGGATTCAGAGTTAGCACTTGTCAATCATAGGCATTGAAATGATCATACTGTCTGCCATCTGAATCATATCTGTAGTCGAGAGCTGCACCCTCCATTAGTGTGCGTTCGAAAGAAAATGAGACCTGTCAGTGCTAATGCGCACACTGCCATTACACTCAGACTATAATTGCAGTGCCCTTCACAGGAATCTCTCCCTGCATCGCTCTCTCGTTCTCTCCTGCCCACGCTTTCACACGTGGCCGAGCCGATTGCGTCAAACTGACGTCCGTGAAGACTCAGCTCGCACCCACTGAAGTTCAGCGCCGCTCGGCTTCTTACAGGGAGAGGGGAGGATGTTTCAGCCCCTCCCTGACAGAATGCAGGGTTTGCAGAACTTTAGTGTTGTTGCCATAGCTACAGGTGCTCGAGACACAGATCTGCTGTGTGTGTGTGTGTGTGTGTGTGTCTCTTTCCAAGCACAATCCCTCGCTCTGTTCCAGAACT
>NW_024121118.1:174498-184498 GCF_016745375.1 Pimephales promelas | reverse complement strand
AAGAAGCACAAGCAACCCTCCTTTTCCATCATGGGCTCATTGCTAAACTAAAGTGTGTGTGCGGTACTACTGCTACCTTGGACATCGGTTCAACATCGCGGACGAATGGGAAGAGCAAACGCATGAACTTAGCAGTGAATACTGCACACGGCTGGACATGGTGGACTCATCCCCCCTCCCTGTCATGATGACTCTACAGGCCAGAAGAGAGATTGCTCTTTCCAAAATACAGCATCTCTTTGCAAACTTGCATATCCCCAAATGCACCTTAAATGAGCTGAATAATAAGACCGCAGGCCTGGTGAGACGCTGGATAGGATTAAATGCACACTCGACATAGATGTCCTGTTTCACAGGTCTAGAGAGGGAGGGCTGGGCGCCAGAATAAGCCCCCTGTGACGGATGTTAAACAATGACGACGCAGCCTCACTTCTACTACATCTGGGGCAAAGAGGACTGTGCATCGCCGCCATGCCCGTATCGTGAAGCTCACAGACAATGTCAACTTTACCACAATCCATTGCAACGAAAAGATCAAGATAGACTGGATCCTCACGAACAGTGCACTACACTGGAAACTGCCATAAATCCCTTTCCAAATTCACCTGACATAGTTGTAATTAATGAACACACCAAAGCCGTGACAATAATAGAAATCGGTTGCTCTTTGGATGCTTACATGGACATCTGCTATGCTTCAAACCTGCTGAAACATCAACCATGGTACAATGTCCTCAATGACTTTGGCTATTCTTGTAAAGTTCTTGCCCTTATTTTTGCTAGTTTAGGCCATGAGCACAAGCTGTGTGTAAGAGGCCTGCAGATTTGCGGACTATATAAGAACAATTATGCCATGATATATGCTTATCTTTTAATTCAAATAATTTAATAATAATAATTTAATAGTTTAATTTAAAGAATTTAAATGTGTGTGTATATGATCTCTCGTTCTGATCTCAGGAAAAGAAGGAAATAGAATGAAAAAGAAGCACATGAATATACCTTTACATAGAGAGTATATGAGTGAGGACAGATGTCTCTGCTTCTTCTATATGGGAGATATTAATACATGTTTTTAATCCACCATTATTCTGGACTAAACAGGTAATGACACAAGAGATGACTGGTTATTCTGGTCTTCACACACTTCTTCAAGGATCCTTCATCTCTGAATAAACGTCTATTTCATCTATCATCTATCTGTCCGTGCGTCATTCATATTCACGCTGACTCCAGCAAATCCCCAACACACGGATCTCATCTGTCTTTTTTAAGATCTTAAGAGGGTTTGTGTGATGGGGACTCTAAAGAGAGATCTCTTTCACAGCTCACAAAGACACTCCAGCTCTCACTAACAGCAGGAGCGGCGACAGGAGCGAACGACAAGAGCGAGCGAAAGGAGCGGGCGACAGGTGAGGACGACAGGAGGGGCGACAGGTGAGGACGACAGGAGAGGACGACAGATAGATAGACAGACAGAAATACAGACAGAGATATATAGACAGACAGACAGAAAGATAAATAAATAGATAGACAGACAGTGATATACAGACAGAAAGTGAGACAGACAGACAGAGTTATAGACAGACAGATAAATAAAAAAAGAGATATACAGACAAATACATAGATAGACAGAAAGAAATACAGATAGACAGACAGATAGACAGATAGATAGATAGATAGATAGATAGATAGATAGACAGACAGACAGACAGACAGACAGACAGACAGACAGACAGATAGATAGATAGATAGATAGATAGATAGATAGATAGATAGATAGATAGATAGATAGATAGATAGATAGATAGATAGATAGATAGATAGATAGATAGATAGATAGATAGATAGTCTTGGCAGTCGCTCTGATAAGATCAATATTCAGACAGACAGATATAGACAGACAGACAGTGTTTCCGGTGTGAAAGTCCCTGATGTGATTCAGTAAATGAAGTCAAAGAACTGAATGTGAGATTCATTAGAGTCATAATTAACCGGTGGGCTCATTTCAGGTGAACACACACACACACACACACACACACACACACACACAGGTTTCATTGCTCATGCTGCTACTGAGAAAGAGACACACACACAGAAGAATCATCAAGATTCAAGGATTCACCTTCAGACAAACAAAAGAAAGAAAGTCAGAGAGAAATCCAGAGAGACGAGAGAGACAGAGACAGGTTGTGTGTGTGTGTGTGCAGGGCCGGCGCTCCGCACACGCACATCACGCACTGCGCGTAGGGCACCAAGTGCTTGGGGGGGCACCAAAAAATCTGGGTCGTGAAAAATCATCACAATAGGCTACTAGTATAAATAACAAATAAAATATGTCTAAAGCATGTTAATATACAAAAGCAATACAAAAGTAATATAGGCCTAGACCAAATTGGAGAAAAAGGTGAATCTCCTGTGCCAGTCTCCCTCTGGTGCCCCCCCTTCCCCACCTTGCAGTGGTCTGTTCCTCAATCAGTGTCAAATTTGGCAGACACCTGATCGACATCAGACATGGCCTCGAAAAGGCACAAAGAGTCGGGGGCGGAAAAAGGGGAAAAGAAGAGACAGCGGGATAATACTCGCTTGCAGTTAAGACAATGTTTTAAATAAAAGTGTTAGTTTTGTAGGCGCCCTTGCTTCGTGTATGCATGTCCAGGGGGGCGTCGCTAGTAGTTGTGCAAATGATCCAGGGCTTTGCTCAGCATGTAGAATCTTTTATTTTAACGGGGGTCCGGGGGTTTCTCCGGGAAATTTTTCAACTTGGGCTGTTTAAGATGCAGTTAGTTTGTTTGAGAAGAAAAGGAAGACCGCTTAGATACGTTTTTTCGTTGTTGTTCTATGCGGATAATGCGGTCAAAGGCCCAAGGGCGACATCTGTTGGTGAAACTGCAATTAGAATTATTATTAGATTAGATTATTAGGGCTGGGAAAAGCTTAATCACATCCAAAATAAAAGTTTCTACATGATCTGTGAGTGTACTGTATATAATTATTTTGTAATATACACATATATGCACATATATATTTAAGAAATATTTGCATGTATATACTGTATATATTTATAGATAATTTATATTATATATAAATTAAAATATTTTATATATAAATAACAAATATTTCTTAAATACATACATGCAAATGTGCATTTATATATATATACAAAATAAGTATACACAGTACACACACATAGGCCTATATCATTAATGTAGACACAAACATTATTTTGGATGCGATTAATCACGATTAATCTTTTCCCAGCCCTACAAATTTTGTACAGAATTATTATATTGTGCCTCATCAGACCTCTTTTAAAGGTAGAATAGAGTTTTGAGTTTTAAATGTTCCAGTGACACATAGGCCTATATTATATAAAAGACTAATGTGTGCAATATTTTTGTATGATGGTTAATGATTCAGTAGAATCCATGAATATTTTGTCTTGTATTTCTGAATGCAGGGTCAATGCTAAAATACATGGGTATGGGTGGTTGGGGGGTGGGGTGGGGTGGGGGGTATGGGGGCACCACCAAGCATTTGTGCTTAGGGCACCCAAATGGCTAGTGCCGGCCCTGTGTGTGTGTGTGTGTGTGTGTGTGTGTGTGTGTGTGTGTGTGTGTGTGTGTGTGTGTGTTAGCTGCACTTCCTGTTAGTCCATATATAGGCCTCAGGAAGTGAGGTGAGGAAGAATGAGTCAGCAATGCCTCCTCCCACTGCTGTGTGTGTGTGTGTGTGTGTGTGTGTGTGTGTGTGTGTGTGTGTGTGTGTGTGTGTGTGTGTGCTGCAGGAATAAAGACTCAACAGAATGAGAAAGAAAAACAAGAGGAGCTGCGAGAGCATCGATCATCATCAGTCACTGTATACAAATCATATTCATCTTTATTTAGGGACTACCATGAAAAGAATATTCAGTTTACAAGAAGAAGGTTCTGCATTCGTCAACATGAACTAATAATACAAATACTTTTACAGCATTTTAACATTTTTGTTACATTTTTTATTAACTTTAGTTAATGTTAATCTAATCAACGTTTACTAGTACATCATCAGTGGGAATAGAGGAGTTCAATAATGAACAGCATGTGAGAAATAATGTGTTTTTGAACACTAAGATGTGTCAACCTAGTCTCTAACAAAAGTATCTGTTAACATCAGTGAATGAAACATGATCTATGGTCTAACAATGAACATAGTATTTTATTAACAAAGATTAATAAATGATACTGTGAGAAATGTGTAACACGGTTGCAATACATTAACTAACATTAACTTATCGGATTGTATTGTAAAGTGTTACCAGCATACTTAACTAACTTTAGTGGAGCTAGTTGACCATGGTAGGTTAAGCGAGATAAGAAGATCTGCTGGTGACCAGTAAGACCAGTCTCTTCTCTTCAGTCGTCTCACCATCGCGTTCACTACGGTAGGGTTACGCTGCGTTCACACCGGACGCGAATAGCGAGTCAAATTCGCGCCTGACGCGTCTAGTTTAACGCTTGACCACTTTGTGTTAATTCGCGTGTCAAGAGCGAAACTGACGCGCGTAAAAACAAAAGTTTAAAGCAAAATGTACACGTGTGACACGCGTCAGGATCGAAATCCGTTGGCGGCTATTGTTTTTATGTCGACCGAGCATTCATGAAGAGAGTTACCGCTCTGTATTCACGCCGTATTTGTGTCCACCGGACCCTTCGGAGGCGAATTGTTTAGCGAGTTTCAGCATTTGCTCGCTCCAGGAGCTGCGCTGGATGACGGCCGCTGTCAGCGCTACTTCCGCCTGTCCCGCGTCCGGTTTGATGACCTGTTGTCCCGCATCGGAGTGAGGATCACCCTCGCCCTCATCCACATAATCTGATCTGTCATTTATTTTTGTTTTGATGATAAGTAGAGCCAGCCTTCAAGAGTTATTAACCTGTCCTGTGATTTTTTTCTCTCTCACGTCCAGACACGAACTTACGCACATGTATGTTGGTTGTCTTTACATCATAATAATATTTCATATAATATAGATATGGAATGAATAACATTCAATACAACATGAACATGTCTATAGAAATAAAGTTAAGTTGCTTTGTTGTGCATAATCCCACCATGCATTTAGTCATATTACAAAATAATTTATTGAAGCATCCAGACACTTCACCACGTGAGCAAGCAGCAGGCTCCTGATTGGTTAACGCGGCGCGAATTGACGGCAAATTTCAGATTTTTCAACTCGGGCGGCAGACGCGAATTTGTGTCAAACGCGTGAATGCACAAATAGCACTAACTAAATCATTCACGCTTAACACGCCAGACGCTCAATTCGCGCCTTCCGCACCGCGCTCTATTCCTCATACGCGTAACGCGTCTTTGCATTGACTTAACATTGAAATCATTCGCGCCTGACGCACTATTCACATCCGGGGTGAACACACCATTAGGGTTAGGGTTAGGTTGAGTGGGGTTAGGGGTTGGGGTTAGGTTGAGCGGGGTTAGGGTTAGAGGTTAGGGGTTAGGGTTAGGTTGAGCGAGGTTAGGGGTTAGGGTTAAGTTAGGTTGAGTGGGGTTAGGGGTTGGGGGTTAGGGTTAAGTTAGGTTGAGTGGGGTTAGGGGTTGGGGTTAGAGGTTAGGGGTTAGGGGTTGGGGGTTAGGGTAAGGTTGAGCGACTCTCGGTCGTTTGTGTTCTGGTGTGTCTAAAATCATCTTATATTTTGTTTATCTTCTCCAGGAGAAGTTGGACTCTCATCCGTCTCAACATCCACCTCGAAACCCTCTGTTGACTTCAGTACACTGAACAACCCTTGCCTTGTTTGACCTCAGGCATGAGTGGGTTAGGGAGGGTTAGGTTTATAAAGCGCTTTTAATAATGTAGTTTGTTCCAAAGTGGCTTTAGAGTGATAAGAGGAAAGAAGAAGTGGCTCAAACCGACAGGCCCGACCAACCTTAGTTTGTCTCAGTCAGTCCTCTCTTAAATACAACAACCCTCTCCACACCACACACACACACACACACACACACACACACACACACACACACATCTTACTGTAACAGCAAACACACACATCTAAATATAGCGGACTGATGTGTTTTGGAGTGTGTAATAGTCTTATGTTCGTGTGTGACGTCACAGCTCAGGATAGTCTCTCAAAGACTTATTAATAGTGACTCTGAAAATGAAACTGAGGTATGAGTGTTTCATCGTCAAACAAGAGACAGACTTTAATAACATCAGGACTCGGGAGAACGTCACGCGAACGACAGCCGATCCACGGCCTAAAAACAGAATCACACACAGATGTGATGCTCGTAATAACACACTTTACAGACAACAGGAGGACTGAACAACACAGACGATTCCCAGAACACGGTGTCTTATAATAATAATAATAATGATGGAGTCGGTGTAATCAGACTGTTTACCGACAGCCGAGGAACGAGCCGCTGATCAACATCACCAAAACACACCATCCTGGACACTCAATCAGCTGCACACAGGACCTGTTATTCTCTCGTCATTTTCTGGATGAAATCACTTACGAGGTGTTTTATAGATGTGTGTGTGTGTGTGTGTGTGTGTGTGTGTGTGTGTTTTATTTGCATATTTAGTTTTAGCAGAAGTGTTCATCACTGTTGATGCTCACACACTTCATATTCATATTTCACTCTCGGTGCTCTTTAAACAGAGATGAACGATTCCTCGAGTCGCTCTCAAAGGCATCGTTCAATCATATCATTCTGTCATCAATTTATTTGATTTAATTACACATTTAATTACTTGTTTCTTAATTTTAATTTTATGTTTAATTATTTTCTTATTTATTAACACTTATGAACTGAAATGAGACAGTTCTTGGATTCTGAATTTAGCCAAAACCTGCTTCACACACACACACACACAAACACACACACACACACGGTCTCACTTTACCTTTCCATTATCATCAGAGCTAACACATCCTGTAGTGACTCAGAAGACACAAAAATAACCTGTAAACTCAAAAACAGATCTTACTAAAAATTTTCTTCAATTTCCGCTCCTTATTTACTACCCTGACCACACACACACACACACACACACACACACACACTCATTGTGTGTCAGCGGTGCTCCACTTCACCCCCACAGCACTGACAGCACACACTCACCAACGGATGAAGCGCACTGAGATTTTAGTTTGAACCTTCAAACGTAAATTTATAATACCAAAAATATATTTCCAATCTTACATTTTTTTCGAAGTATTCTAAGTATATAAAAAAAAGTTTACATGTCTTTTCTGACCCCACTGCCAGATTTAATCCAGTTTTCAGCACAAACTCACGTCTGATACATTAAAAATCAAAACTTCATATGTTGTCATGTTTGGCAGTGTAAGGTGAAGCCGCACAGCGAGTAATAAAGAGCAGATTCTGTGTGTGTGTGAAGCTCACCCTTCCCCGCGCGACCAACACACTGCTATTCCTGATCCGTGCGTCATTCACAGATTATTAATTACACTACAATAAAACTTTCATTTCTTCACACTTCACAAGTCTGAGAGAGTCCAGTATAGACGCAGTGTGTGTGTGTGTGTGTGTGTGTGTGTGCTGTGAGACAGACTGAGTTCAGCAGGATTTCAGGGTAAACGTGTGTGTGTGTTCAGAGATAAACCAGGTCAGATGAAAAGAACACACACTCCAGACGACGCTTGACCCGGATCCGGATCCTTCTGCAGGACACACACCAATTACACTCACAATCAACATCTCTCTCTTCAATGAGCTCAACACATTGCATTCTGGGATTACCAGGAGCCTGACACACACTCTTAAAAATGACGGTTCAATAGTTTCGGCCAATCCCAACACAGATTCCACAGCCAGATGTGGGCCGGACCTGAGCCGACACTGTGGCTGTCTGAGATGGAGAAGCTGAAGCGAGTGTTTACTGAATCACATGTTCCACTGATGCTGTGAATCTCAACAGACTGTGTGATGATGATGGAGAGACTTTATAAACAATATCTGTCATGAATCCATGACAACTGAGATTAAATTAGCACTCGGCTGACACACACACACACACACATGATGCATCATCTGAACACACAGACTTCCTCCTCCGAACAGAGCAGGGCATTCTGGGAGCTGGCAGACTGTCACTGACGCCACCTCATGCTGCAGGGACATTTCCACACACACACACACACACAGACATAGAGACACACACACACACACACACACACAGAGAGAAGGTTAGCGCTGCGATCTTCTGCCGTTTCTGCTCATATTGTTGTGTAAGTGTCTTGAAGTATCAGTTCAGGGCCGAGGTCACGCTCTCTCTCTCTCTCTCACACACACACACACACACACACACACACACACTGCACTTCTGAAGTCAATTATCTGGCCTCTGAGTGTCTGTAATCACCTGGTCATGATCTGCTGCTGAAATGACCAATAATAAAGCGTCACGGCTCACATTAGCGTAGCATTAGCGCCACATTAGCGGTCTTTGTGTGCGAGAGCGAGATGATGAGCCTCTTCCTCACAGGTCGTGTTGTTGATATTAAAGAACACAATCACAGATCTCCTGTCTCGGCGTGACTCCGGGAGTTTGTTATGATGTTATTCCCTTCCTGAACTCATCTGGAAGTTTCTCTTCCGGTCAGAGGAAGATAATAAAGATCTAGAAAACATTCATTAGCATTAGTGTGAGAACAGCACATCTATGCCATTAAACCCCACACATGCAAAACAGCTCACTGGCTTTATGATTATGGTTATAAATACGTATAAAAACATGATGCTAATTCCAGCCGTGACGCGAGCGCTCAACGGTGGTCCTGTTAGTGTCCAGCTGAGATTCTGGCCGCGTCACACAACAGCTTCACTCAGAACAAACAATTAAAGAGCCGCGGCTCTGCATCGCTGATATTCTCTGGAGGTTTGAGGTCTTACTAGCGTTTTTCGAGACGCAGACACACTCTGACAGTTTAAGTCTAGACTAAAAACATGTGTCTTTAACATGGCATACACATATGCATTTCTATTATTCTTTATTATTCATATTATATTAATGAGTTAAATGATTGTTAGGCTGCATAAATTAGCTCAACCACACTTCCAATAACGCCTGATGTACTCGTTACAGCATAAGAAGAATAGCATCTACGCTAATGTTAGTCTCTCTGTTTATCCCAAGGTTTAGTGTAGTCAGCCGGATCCGGGCCGGATCCAGATCATTGTCAACAGCTTGTCAAAGCAACATTTCTGGATGAATTCACTCTGGTTGGTAAACACCTCTGAACTCTGTTTGGTTAGTGGTAATGATGCAATAGGCAGGTGTGGCTCTGAGGAGTAAATCCGCCTTCTTTCTCCGGTTCATTTCTTAAAAGTGCTGTTTTAAAGCGATCTACTGTATAAAGTGCTGTACGAGTAAACATTTATTCTAGTATTGAGAGGGAAAAGCAGCACATATTTACATATTCATTTAAATGTGGGCGGAGTCAGAATGCTCGTCAAAGGGTTAATAAACCCCTGGTCAGACTGACTCCACCCACTGGCAATATTTGAAAAATGCTGTAAGTGGGCAGCGGCCAGCGGAGGGGGCGTGCACCTGAGTCTCTCTGTAGGTGAGGGCGTGGTTAACCTCTTACATCACAGGGTACCACAGCTTCCACTGCAGCAGCCACCATTCAATCTGAAGAGGTTTCACACCATGTATTATAGAATTAACACACTTAATACAAAAAATAAAAAAAAAAAAAAAAATACTTGAACATTATTATCAGTGAACAGCACTAATAAAGCCCCAGTCTTACAGATCACCAACTAAAGAAAACTAAAAAGTTTAGTATATCACTGCAAACGTTTTTCAAACTTTTTTTGCCCTCAACAAAGAACAACATTTTTGTGCCAATTGAAGAAATTATCAACTAAACTTTCCAGCTAGTAAACACAGACTTCATAATGGAGTTTCTGTAATCATGAGCTGCTGTTTCATGAGTCTGTCTCTGATGGATCACGAGTGTTGACA
>NW_024121118.1:159498-169498 GCF_016745375.1 Pimephales promelas | reverse complement strand
TAGTGTATGATTTAGACGGTGAGTGGGACCACTGACCCCAAAGGAGTTTAATAAGTCTGTAAACGCAGCCCCTAACGCATAATTTGTATTATCTACGTGTATATGTTAAAATCTCCAATAATTATTTATCGACATTCACCAATAGATCCGAGAGAAACTCTTTTAGGAATTCAGCATATGGCCCTGGAGGTCTATATACAGTAGCTGAGGCTAGAAGAGCGTATACATCTAAGAGCGTAACATTTAGCACAAGTACTTCAGACCAATTAAACCTGTTTTCTGAGTAATATTAAGAATATCTCTATAGATAGTTGCGACACCGCCGCCACGGCCGATCAGACGAGGCTCATGTTTATAACAGTATCCTGACGGACTCAGGCAAAGTACATCGAAATTATTATCTGTGACCATTTCATTTACAATAACATTAACAAAGATTAATAAACACTGTAACGAACGTATTGCTCATCGTTAGTTAATTAACTAATGTTAACTAATGAACCGTATTGTAAAGTGTTACTAAAAAATGTTATTATTTCACATCCTGATCACAATATTTGGAGTGAAACAAAGACATCTATATATCAGTATGAGCACAAGCACTGGACACACACACACACACACACACACTCAGTCAGCGGCGGGGAAAGTGTGTTTTACACATTTATATATTAATAAAGGACTTCGTCAACACTGCTAACGCTGTAATTAAAGTGTGTTGTTCTTATTCACACCGGAAAGAAGTGTGTGAGTGTGTGTTCGTACGCAGATCAGTCCATTAATAGATCGACTGTCACACACACCCTCTCATTCACAGGAGACTTATTTAAGACACACGGGAATATGAATAAAGCAGCGAGTCCTCCACGACACACACACACCTCCACAGACGCTCATCTATCGACACACACACACCTCCACAGACGCTCATCTATCGACACACACACACACCTCCACAGACGCTCATCTATCGACACACACACACCTCCACAGACGCTCGTCTATCTTTAACTCGACATCACTGCCTTGACGGGCCGTTTTCGCCTCATTTCGGGACCGAACACTCCCTGATCACCGCCGTCACACTCACTGCTGTTTATTACAGAAATAAAGGATATAACAGTCCTGAACTCACTCACACACACCACAGAACTAAATACATCCTCACACTCACAGGTCATGTGGGGTCAGAGGTCATCCTGAGGTCAGGGTCTCCGTCATGTGACGTCTTACACATGTTGTTCACGAGCAGAAGCACATCGCTATAGAAACGAGATTTATATTCACATTTATCAAACCTAAAAATATGAAAGGAGACAGATATAGAGAGTGAGGCGTTTCACATGCAGATGTTGATGATGATGTGGAGAACATCACACACACACACACACACACACACACACACACACACACACACACACACACACGATAGCTTAACATCTGACTTCATGAAACATCCCTCACACAACTGATGAATCTGATCTGTTTCCTTGTGTTTTGGTGTCAGCGCTGGCGTACGAACACACACACACACACACACACACTCGTCTGCTGTCTGGCTGTTAATGACTGATTAGCATTAGTGACTGCAGAACATTCAAACACTACATTTATGAAACACTTTCAATTTCCAAAAGCTTTCGATGAAACAGTGAAGGGCCGAAACACTGGTTTAATTCCTCCTCACGAATCCGCTGTTACTGCTTCATTAGAGGCTCAGTGTGGAGCATCGAAGCGAACGCTGACCTTTGACCTCCAGGCTCACAGATGGACACGAGCGCGTGATGGACGGGTCTCACACTCCTCTGTTCTCCTGTTTGTTGTGCTGCTGTGTTTATTCTTAGGACGCTTTTACTTCATTCTCTCTTCCGTCTCTATTCTGATCCTCTCGCGTGTGTGTCGGCCCTAATGGAGCACACACACACACTCCCCGGACGCACACACACACACTCCCCGGACGCACACACAGGGTTTAGAGCACCTGGGTTTGAACCCGCAGCATCAGTGAGGTCACTTCCTGTCTTTCACTGTGCTTTATGTTTTTGCAGAACCGAGATGTATTTTTATCCAGATGCAGAACTTCATGCGTGATGAATCAGAGGTCGCCCACGGATGAAGAAAAACATGAAAACGCCATTAGAAACATCTCAAACACGGAGCATTGATTCGTTCAGTAATTGTGCTATTGGTGTGAATAATTGTGTTTTCTTCCGATTCACTTTAATGATGGTGTAGGTGTAGAAGGAGCGCATTACAGAAACCCTGAGATCTAGAACTTCTCCAACAGGGAATTATCAGCCGTGTGTCACATGACCTTGAGTCGAGTCTCCTTCATCTATACGGCGCTTTAACACTATAGAGTTTCACAGCAGCTTTACAGTGATAACAGATTACAGTCACAGAGAGTTCAGGCTTTACAGCGGATCACCAACCACACGGTACCGGACATTCGGGGTCGTCCCATCCCACTCCGCAATGTACGAATGCTCCTCGAGACAAACTTGTAAAATAGAGACCAGACTTTTTAAGGAAATAACACGCAAGCGCCAGAGGAAACCTGCTCATGTTTTCTGTCAGACTCACTTTTTTCGTTTGAGACAGTAAAAGTAAACTAAGAGATTGAGTTCACAGCTGCAGTGTGTCTTACTGAGGCAGATGGAGGAAGTTAATCTCTTAATTAACAGAACAATACACACACACACACACACAGAAGTCTGGATGAATCTTCTGTCCTGGATCAGTTAATCTGACTGAGCTCATGAGATTGGACTGAAATTGAATGTAATAGATAGATGGATGGATGATAGAAAGAAAGATAGTGGCTTTCTGACCTGTCATGTGGTTGCTAGTGGAAACAGACTTTAATCTCTATATGAACTTCAGCTGCATGAATGATCTGATGACCCTGAACACACACAGATCATGTGGGCAGAAATGAAATAAAACAGCGAGCGGAAGTGGTGGGACTGAGGAGAGACGGACGACAAGAAGAGACAGACAGACAGATGCGGGTTAGAGGGGCGACACACACACACACACACACACACACTTTTACATGTGGTTACTCTGACTGAAGGTAAAGATACTGTAATCTCACAGAGATGTTCGTTAACACGGGATTTAAACACCAGAAAAGCTCTAATTATCACGACTCCATATAGAAATAAAGCTGTGAACAGGGATTTTGTAAAAGACTCAAAGTGAATGACTGAGTTTATTCTACATTAGTTGTGAAATATGTGTCATCATTCAGCCGTTGAATGTAAAAGGCTGTGTGTGTGTGTGTGTGTGTGTGTGTGTGTGTTTGATGAAAGCCTCACACACTGAACGCTGCTTGTGTAGTCGAGAACACTGAAGATAAACACACACCGGAAACAAGCCATTAAGAGACAGACTCTCAGCTCAATCAATCCTCACCAATGAACCTGCACACACACACACACACACACACACACACACACACACACACACACACACACACACACACACACACACACACACACACACACACACACACACACACACACACACACACACACACACACAGACACATCAAAACAAAGCAGCAGAAGGGGGACAGAATCCCATAATCCGCATTGGCTGTGTTGCCGTAGAAACAGACTTTCCAAACAAACCTGTTGAATAATCGTTTAGAGCTGTCAATCACAGCAGAAGTTCAGTTTCTTTAGATCAGAACTGATGAACTGATGAACTGATGAACTGATGAACTGATGAACTGATGAACTGATGAACTGAACGTGAAGTGGAGAACACCTGGTATACCTCCTCTAACCCTAACCCTGACCCCTGACCCCTGCCTTCCTCTTCAAGCAGCCTATGCAGTGTCCACTAGCCAGTGTTCACTTACCAGTGTTTGCTAGCTTCCGAATGTGAACCACGGACGCGGCCTGCGCTAAAGAACTTTACCATCCAATGTTTCATTTTCTTGTCTATTTATTAATAAATATGAAATTGTGATATCATCTCACCTTACCAGTCTTTCTGGTAGAACTGAAGTGAACTGAACTAAACTGAACTGAACTGAACTGAAGTGAAGTGAAGTGATCTGAACTGAACTGAACTGAACTGAACTGAAGTGAACTAAACTGAACTAAACTGAACTGAACTGAACTGAACTGAAGTGAACTAAACTGAACTGAACTGAACTGAAGTGAAGTGAAGTGATCTGAACTGAACTGAAGTGAACTTAAGTGAACTAAACTGAACTGAACAGAACTGAAGTGAACATGAACTGAAGTAAAGTAAAGTGAAGTGAAGTGAATTTAACTGAAGTGAAGTGAAGTGAAGTGAATTTAACTGAAGTGAAGTGAAGTGAATTTAACTGAAGTGAAGTGAATTTAACTAAAGTAAAGTGAAGTGAATTTAACTGAAGTGAAGTGAAGTGAATTTAACTAAAGTAAAGTGAAGTGAATTTAACTGAAGTGAAGTGAAGTAAAGTGAAGTGAAGTGAGTTTAGAGCGGGTAGAACTGCAGCTTTATATGCCGTGAAACAGACATCGCTCGTAATAAACACACGTTGAGAGTCGTACCGGCGTCTCTGACCACGGCTGTTTATCCGACTCCCAGTATTTCGGGATTTGATTGATGTGGTCTAGATGAACAATACATAACATGATGAAAGATCCCGAGAACAGAGCAGCGCTCATTACACGACACAAACACCAATAACAGCCAATCTATCCAGATCCTCGACACGGCTAAAAGAAGACGCTTCAAACGCTGGAAATATCCTCTGTAACGATCATCTTAATCGAGGAATAAAGAGAGACGGGGTTTTTTAGGCCAAATCATGATTGAGTCCCGCCGCCTCGGATCAACACACTATTTTAGTTTCATACAAGAATATAAAAACAACACAAGAAAATTGGCTGCAATTTGCCATTTCTGTGAAATCTATTTCACACTCCCCCATTATACTGCAGTTTATTTATGCAAAAACAGCGTGATTATATGTCATTACAGACATTATGAGTTATTTTAATCTGATCAGAGCGGGTGTCTCCTTCGGGAGAGTCGGTTACTTTCTTCTTTTATGAGTTTATAGCGCTGTAGATTTGCTCAGGTCTAACAGTTGTTTCAATAATCTTCATTGGTTTCGGCAGTTTTCTGAAGAGCATCAACACTCAAAATAGCAACTAAAACACTAAATGAATATTAAAATAACATCTGATATTAATATTAATAACATCTCATATTCCAAATATTCAAGGTCAGGTTAATGGACAAAACCCTTCACGACATCACACACCATCTATATTTATAAAAATCATGACGTGAAGCATCAAAATATGCAGACACTGCCGTCACTGGTTGGTGAATAGCAATTATGGATTTAATTAACGCATATGTAAATGAGAGTCACAGATTCAGGGATTTTCCCAGTACAATCATCTAAACTTTCTTCATTCAGGACGCAGTTACTGGAGATCAGACGAGTGTCCGAGAAACTGATCAAAGTGATCAAATGGGCTAAAAAAAATACTCTTAATTTAAAAGGAATCAAATTTGCCAGATAATTATTCTTGATGACTTGGATGATCTTCTGCAGTGTTTAAATGAGTGAACGGTGTGTGTGTGTGTGTGTGAGTCACGGCTGTTCCTGAAGAGAACGAGTGTCCAGAGATCGCCCGCATGACAACAGATGGATGAAGACGAGGGTGGAGGTGGTTAGCGTTAGCGTTAGCGTTACGTGTTTCAGATCTCAGTCCTCAAACTGACTCACTCTACTCCAGTCTCATGAGTGTCACATGACACGTGTGCCGTATGACCTCGCGTGACGCATCCACACGGGAAAGGTCACGGCCGGCGGGTGAAAGCCAGATCAGAGACGTGGAGAAGTGCTGTGAACATCGACTCACACACAACATCTGCACGATTACCCACAATCCCACAGTCCCAGCTCACGGGGAACGCCCAGAACCTCAGCTAACGCTTGCGTTTTGATAACGATACTTCAACATTATCTGGTCTTTAATAATGTTCTCAAAACATCAGCACAAAAACAGCACGAAGCGTTTCTTTTCTGAAATGTCTCAGTTGGGCGTTTTTTTAAATGTTTCTTGTTTCAGTCGTTCAGAGCAGTGGTTCCCAACCTTTTTTTGTCTGTGACCCCCTTTTTCCCAAGAAAATATTTTCTTCAAACAAACGGTATGTTTATGCACAAATAATAGCCTACAATATTGAAAATACAATGACTAAAACATCAGTAGGCCCTTTGTAATTTAATAACGTAAGCCTAGGAGAAGCCTATTAATTGGTCCTATTTGAAATGCAAAAATAAAAATATTCACACTGGTGTTTAGGTTAAAAAAAAGAATATCTGCTATTAAATGACTTATCTGGGGCCTCAATACTTGCATGTTATCTGTGAGGCTTTATCAATGTGAGGCTTTATTTTTACACTTTTGGCGCAATAGCGAGCGATAATAAACTTGCATTTATTAACAGAATAATACGAAGGTACTGTAGTACTCCGCAGCGGCAGCGATCCGAACCAGTGTAAAATAGTCCCAATGTAAACACTTATTATAGGTGTACCATAATGGTTCAGGATAAGACAAAAACACGGATTGGAAAATGGATTCATGATGAACTCACTCATTATATACATTTTGTAAATTTTGAACAGAAAAAAGTGAAGGACTTTTATTTAATGCTCATTGCTCAAACCTTCAAAATATGCCGCGACCCCCCACAGAGCTCGCTGAGGCCCCCTTGTGGGCCGCGACCCCCCCTGTTGGGAACCGATGAATGTAACATCATGTTTGAAGAACGATACAATGTAATGTTCCCCTAATGTCCACAGAACCAAGAGAAAAAACTGAACCTTTTGACCTTTCAGAGAACATTTGAAAATGATGTTTCCAAAACTTAATTGTAATGTTAGCAAGGCAGTCTTACAATATATTTGTGTTAGCTGTGACCCCTGTGACCCCGAGACATTTCATAATGTCCTCTTACAAGAGACTTCATCTTCAGAACAGGACATCTTTATGTCTTTATACCGTACAGATCGTTGATAGCAAACTGACATTGAATCAACGTGGAAATATGACATCGAAACAACGTTGATCTGACATTGTTTTGCTCATCGAATTAACGTTGAACCAACGTCAGACGCGTCATTCTTTCAAAACTAACGGAAAATCAACTTGAAATCAACGCGTTGTTTCAACGTTATGAAAGCAAACCAATTTTCGATTTTCATTTAGCTTTGAAGAATGCCGCGTCTGACGTTGGTTCAACGTTATGAAAGCAAACCAATTTTCGATTTTCATTTAGCTTTGAAGAATGCCGCGTCTGACGTTGTTTCAACGTTATGAAAGCAAACCAATTTTCGATTTTCATTTAGCTTTGAAGAATGCCGCGTCTGACGTTGGTTCAACGTTAATTCAATGAGCAAAATCAACGTTGTTTCAATGTCATGAGAGACGTCGTTTCCACGTTGATTCAATGTCAGTTTGCTGTCTGGGTTCAGAACAGCTTCACTGAAATAAACAATCACATGGTAACAAGACAAGTGTCTTTATTCCTCAATATCATTTTTATATTCCGACAACGATAAGATATATTATACATCTATCATAATCATGAGTACTGGAAAACACTGTTGATTTGGATTGTTTGCTCTGCTTGTGTCTGGAATGTCTGGAAGTGAAGTAGACTTTAGATTTCCACCAGCTCTCGCCCTAATCCAGCACAATCTCAATATTTGTACAGCAGATCTCGCCTCATATTCGTCAATATTTCAGCTTTATATCTTTCATATCTTCATATATTTCAGCTCTCGATACTAGACCTGAAAGTGACGAGCACTTTAAAAACATTAGAACTGAGCGATCTGGAACTAGAAACATTTTTAAAAAAAAAACATTTCAGAAGTAAACAGCTTCGTGAACGATGTATAAATAATCCTTTTGAAGACATTATTAAAGATCAGATAACTTTGAACGAACGTTGGATTAATGTTATTTGAAGAAGGTTTGTGCGTAACGTTGAGAGAACCGAGACAGAACTAGGGTTAGTGAGGAAAGATGACAGAATGAACAAACACACACTCACTACACACACACTCACTGTACACACACACTCACTGCACACACACTCACTGTACACACACTGTACACACACACACTCACTGTGAGGCGTCACGTTACACACGTGTGTTCATGGACTCAGTTAGCAGTGATCGCATCATCAGTACGGGTCACTGCACATCATGTGTGCGATACAGAAAGAACAAGTGCTTTTAAACATCATTAGCGTTTTAATGTTTCTGGCTTTTAAGAGAGCTGTAATTAACGAATCCAGACTAACCTGGAGCAAATGGAAAATACGGCAGTGAAAACACTCTTCAGCTCGAGAGAAGTGTGTTATGCAAAACACAGACTCATTAAACTCATTGCATTAGTTGGCTTATTTATTTATTAAATGACTTTCCTGCTGAATTCATCCAGAGGAAATAAAGGCAGCTGTCAATCCGTCGGCATGACACGCCCCCTCAAGCACAAGCCCCGCCCACTACGACTGATTGACAGGAGCCGCTGGAATTACAAAAACCCAGAACTGTGACTGAGTGACTTTGAGCAATTGCTAATCCATCGCTAACAGAGGTATAACGCAACACTAAAGCGTCTGTTAGCACAAATGTTGACATTTAAAACGTCAAGGCCTGGTTTCACAGACAGGGTTTAGATTAAACCAGGATTCGGCCTTAGTTCAATTACATTATGTAGCGTAAGCCTTGCCTGAGAAACCGGGGCTGAGTGACTTCAGTGTTCACTGGCTCTAACACATGGCCTTCTCGCTGCTAGCATGATGCTCACTGCGAACAGTAAGAGGCATATTCAACACTGGAGTTTAACCACAACAGTCTCCTGCTAGCATTAGCAATTAGCTTCAATTCACTGCTAATATACTGGTGCGTTTCATCTTAAACTTAGTACACCATCATATTTACTCAAAATGACACGAAGTCAATCATTTGATCAAAGTTGTGCAATCATTATCTCAGTAACAGGAATATTAGCAACCACATCCATATAAAATACATTAACCATATATGAACTGGAATCCAGCAGTATTGGTTTTGTGCAACTGCACATTCACTTACTGTTTGTCTTTCCATCATGTTCTGGATATTACCAGGCAGAACTTCAGCAGATCCAGACACCTTTGATGGTCTTGACTATAGTACACTACTGACTGGAATAATTCGTCATCTTTGAGATATATTAGTTGGTTGAGAGTGAATTGTGTGTAAACTCTTGGCATGTGTTTCTGCACCTCTAAAGAACACTGTTTCACACAGGTTTCCTGAACACACAGATAGCCCCGCCCCCAAACTCACACACAGATAGTCCCGCCCCCAAACTCACACACAGATAGCCCCGCCCCCAAACTCACACACAGATAGCCCCGCCCCCAAACTCACACACAGATAGCCCCGCCCCCAAACTCACACACAGATAGCCCCTCCCCCAAACTCACACACAGATAGCCCCGCCCCCAAACTCAGATAAGAAGAAAATCTGAAGCAGCACAGCTGTGTTCAACACTGATAATAATAATCATAACTGTGTGTTGATCATCAGATCCTCATATTAGAGTGATTTCTGGAGGATCATGTGACACTGAAGACTGGAGTAATGATGATAAATTCAGCTTTGATCACAGGAATAAATTACACTTTACTGGATATTCACTTAGAGAACTGATGATTTACATTAGAATAATATTTCACTGTTTTACTGTAAAGTGACTTAGTGACTCACACACACACACACACACACACACACACGAATGAGTTATTGGATTAGTGGCACAGAATTACAGTAGGAAGTGACTTTTCATTCATAAATCTGAGAATGTCCTGCGGCGTCGCCCACCGGAGGCCCTGCGTCTGACGTGTGTGTGTGTGTGTGTGTGAATCACACTAAGTTATTTAAAGCCGAAGTGATATTTATAGTTCTCAGCAGTC
>NW_024121118.1:135000-153998 GCF_016745375.1 Pimephales promelas | reverse complement strand
CACGCACACACACTGAGTCACACAGTCCTGTTCCAGCATTCTTTATGGAGGAATACAGCAGGATATTCTTTAGTGCACCTCCGTCACAGTAAGAGATTCACACACACACACACACACTCAATAGAAACAGTAAAGTGTTCAGCAAAGCAAACGTTTGGAGAGAAATAAAGATGATTCATCAATGAAACGATCATAAAGCCGACCGACCGGTCGAGAGTCTATCAGGGAAAGCAGAACTCTCGGATTATTATAATATTTCATATACGCAGGCGAACGCTGCTGACGTCACCACTTACGCGCAAAGAGAAGCTCACCTCCATAACAATTACACACACACACACACACGCAGAGTCTCCATCCTTGAACCTGCAGGGTGTTTGAGAGCGAGAGATTCTGTGATCAAAGGCACTGTGTGTGTGTGTGTGTGTGTGTGTGTGTGTGTGTGTGTGTGTGTGTGTGTGAGTGTGTGTGTGTGTGTGTGTGTGTGTGTGTGTGTGTGTGTGTGTGTGTGTGTGTGTGTGTGTCTCCTGAGAGGGTGTTACATAGTTCATGAAAGCAGCAATCAGCCTCTGTTGTGCTCTGAACACACACACACACACACACACACACAGGTGATTGGTGCAGTGCGGTTCACTGGAATGTTCATACACAAACCGCTGAACATCATGAGAGAGAGAGAGAATCGAGCACAGAGAGAGAGGTCAAAGTTCACGAGAGTGATTCATGAACTCGAAAAACACTGAAACTTTGAAGTAATGATTTACTGCAGGATAATGAATATTCATCATTTACTCGCCCTCGGGATGTTCAAACGCTCATGACTTCAATTCTTCAGCAGAACACAAAACTACACATTATGAAGCATTTCTGAGCTGTGAAATGAGAGTGTGTTAAAGTGGGTCAGATCCAGAACTGGCGACGTGTTCGTAATAAAGTGTCTGTTATTTGTTTAGACGTGTTCTGATACTTGCACACATCTTCAGTGATAAACCCGGGGTTGTTGGGTGTTTCGACTGTAAAACGATGTGCGTAGTGTGTGTGTGTGACGTCACCCGTGGCGTTTCTGAAGCCTAAAGTGGGCGGAGCCGGCCGTCGCCATCTTAGCCGCGCGTCACTCCTGGATAAACGCAAATGGGCAATATAGCGGATTAGCTGAGGTGACGTGACGCTAATGCTAACAAACAAACGGCTAGTAGTGACATCAGCAGCAATCCACCTGTCACTCAAGTGGCCACGCCCTTAATTATGCAGAAGTTTAAGGATGAATATAATGTAAACGGATGAGTTGTAACCCCCCCCAGTCGTCATGAAGGGCAGCATTAGCGATAGAGACCAAAACCAGTTTTTGCGCCAGACTGTGAACGTGTTAGTTTAACTCTCCCAGTGTTGGCGGAGAAGAGAGACGGGCAGCTGCCGCTCGGAAACAGAATCACAGAAGTTTGGTGTTAATGGTGTTTAGAGTGTTGCTATGTGGTTGCTAGGGTGTTTTAAACTGCACAACTCACCGGATCAGCATCTCTGAGCATTGATGACAGTGAGTCAGCACTGATGGGGTCAGAGGTCATCTCTGGGTGTTTGTGTGTGTGCCGCACACTTAATGCTAATGTCCTCTTACCGCGGACCGGAAACAGCTCCTCCGGGCGACCCGCCGCGACCCTGCATTGATGAGGCGCGGAGACACGTGTCCTGCTGACCGTAGAGAGAATTACACAATGACCCGACGATTTATGATCCATTATATGAGCATCAGCGGTGAGAGATGAAGCATACAGCACTATACTGTAAAACAGTGAGATATTACTCCAGTGTAAATCAGCTGTGAATATACAGTAAAGTTTATTCCTGTGATCAAATCATTACTGCAGTCACATGATCAGACTTCATTCATCCACTAAAACCATCAATCCGGATTCAGACACACTGAGACGTGATGAAGAGAGAGACGTTAGTGACGAGAGAAGCAGGCGCTGGGTTTGAGGTAATGAATCTAACCCAGCGTTGGGTTACTGCGACTCGTTTCCATCATTAACTCGAGAGATGAAGCGGAACAGGCTCCTCTTGTCTAATTACACCTTGATGAATTAATTGAGAATCCTAGAGAGTGACATCCTATCCAAACAACATCACTTCCTGTTGATAAACAAAACACAGCAAAACAAAACACAGCAGAGAGAAAATGACCGGATTCCCAGTGAGGATGATGATGATGATGATGATTACTGACCTGATGATTACTTGAAATCGCTGGTGTTTCTGACGTCACAAACGACCTTGTAACCAATCAGATCAACATGTGTTTGTCAACCAGTGGATCTCTGAGTGAGTGGAGGCAGGGCTCATTTGCATATTCATAGAGCAGCGCATACTAAATGAGGCGAGGGTGTCAGGTTATATTCAATGTATTTGGAGACATGACCACATTTTTATCAAGGAACTTTAAATATGTAATTTTGCTGATCAAAGATGAGACTTAAGGAATAGAATTATTGACAACAGGGGGACTTTAATCTAAATATTGATAAATATAGACTTAGTCATAGTCTTGTAATCTTGAAATGGTCTTTTTATTTTTAGAAAAGTCTAGATTAGTGTTCATTACTGCCAGAACTGGACTCAAATCAAGTAAAATCTAAATGTCCTTCATTTTATTCGTCGTTTGGTTGGTTCAGTTGACTCACGCACTGAATCACTTTCGCAGTTCCTGACGTCGCTCTGAGGATGAGGATGAGGATGTACCTGAGTCCGCTGTGGATGAAGGTGAGTTCGTCTCTGACTCACGTCGGCTATAAATGAAAAGCACGTCAGCTGAGTTTACGTTGAGGGCCGCAGGCCCCTGAAGAGCCGCTTGAACCGTCTGTCGGCCGTGAGTCAGCGCACGGGAACGCTGGATTCATCGCTCATTAACACACACACATGCTAGCTTTGTGACTTGGTTACATCTGCTCATGAAACGACCTTGAGTCTTAAAGTGACAGCTCACCCAAAATTAGACCCAGTGATTGAAACCAAATGTTGGTCCCTTTTCTTCCAGCTGATCTTGTACTTGATGACTGAGAGGAATGTCTGAAGAATAAATCATTCTGAAACTATAAATGAACCCTAGCAACACCATAGCAACCCACACTGCTAAAAGTGACGTCGCCGCGGCTCTGAAACCGAGGAGAGACACTTCATGACATCACTCCACACTGACTCAATGACATTTCCCACAGAATAATCACATGTATGGTCTGAATGAGTCATGCTGGTATTTAAATGAGCCATAGAGCCAAGCATTACAGGTGACAGGCCCATGCTTATTTTTATGTCATTTAGTCATATTATAATGTGAAGGAGAGATTATAAATACACATTTGAAGGCAGATTCTGGCGTCTTCATTGAAAGATAGATGTTTATCACGGATGTTAAGATCACTCTTACTCACCGTCTCATAATGCCTGTCAGAGTGTGTTTGTTCAGGCGGGGGCGTGTCTTCATGAATATTCATCCTCCTCCTCTCACTGTGATTGGTAGATGACACTGATGGAGGGAAATGTCAGTGAGTCAGTTTGACGAGGGTTTGAGCGCTTCATTGTGTTCGTCTGACAGATTTATATATACGGGAACGGTTGAATCTCAAGAGTCACGAGATTTATTTCTAAAACGCTTTATACCGTACAGATCGACTCAAAGCAGCTTCACAGAAACAAACAGGAAAATAAGAGAATTAATGTTGGAAAAGTCATCAAATAAGAGATTCAGGAGTGAAGCAGCTCTCCAGAAGATGGAAGAGTCATCATTCAGATCAATAACTGTGTTGTTCATATCCATCAGTTTTGATGTGATAAAGTTCAGTGATGTTGTTGACAGGAGGTCAGAGGTGAAACCGTGCCATCTGTACTGTATTCTTAGGCGTGAGTGAGCCGGGAATAGCGCCGGTGGGTGGAAACACACTCGTCTTGGCAAAGGAGGAGCTGATGCTAAAACAGTGCAGGAACCCATCGGCTGAACGAACCCACTCATTACTGGCCGCTTCGGATGGGTTTATTCAGTCCTGTATCTGAGCCAGAGCTCATCATGAGGATCTTTAAAGCCTTTAATTACGGCGGTAAAAACAGAAACGGATCTTCTGTTTCCATGAGTCAGTGTCTGTGACATGAATGACGTTCACACGCTTCCCACACACACACACACACGTATGAAGCCTCCTCGCTAGCACACGCATCGCATGTTCAGTCTCTGTGAAACATCAGGCCAGTCCTGAACATGTCTCTTCTCCAGAACAGATCCACAGGAGGATCTTGAAGTGTCCTTCTCCAACTCCTTTGGCAGATATCTGTTCTTCTTTTAATCACAAACTCACTCCATTTTTATACATTTTTAATTAAACAAGTAATTTTGCTTCTTCTCCAGTAAAGGCTCACATCTGAACAATGACTATCATCTTCTGTAGATTGTTTACAGCTGAATCTGAGTTATCTCGTGGTGTTTGCTTCATTGGTGTTGTGTTGATTACTGTGAAGCTGCTGTGAAACGCACTGACTCGAGTGTGTTTGAGTGACACACGTTTACAGAATCGTTACATTTACACCACATTTACGCACTTCAATGAACGAACGAACAAATGTAAAAATGAACAAACGAAAGACAAAAACGAAAGAACACAAAAAACAAGCGAACGAACAAACAAAAAATTTACAAAAACACGAACAAACAAAAAAATGAACAAAACAAATGATGGAACTGAGCGCTTTACAATCATGTCAGGTGTCTCTCGCCCACCACACCATCTGTAGGCAGAGAGAGAGAGGGAAATCAGGAACACAACCCTTTAACACTAGAATTACAAAACTACTAGAACGGCCACAAACGCTCATTTTGACCGTTAGATTCAAAACAGTGTTTGTTTCGTTGACGAATAATTTTCGTAATTATTTTCATCAGCCACATTTTTTCAAAGATGAAAACGAGACGATAACTAAATAAAAACTAGGTTTGAATGACAAAAACTATGATAAAAATGTCAAATAATAGGACAAGCAGAACTAGTGAACAGCCCATGCAGCGCAGGACAGGCCAGCGCAGCTCACCAGGATCATCCGACATGAATGGATCATCTGGATCCGCCGTGTCTGCATTAGCCGTCTCTTCTTCCTTGATGTGGACTCTGACTCTGAATCACTCTCTGATGAGGAAATGAAAAAAAAAAAATACCGCAAAATTCAGTGTGGTCAATATGACCGTCTATGGCCGAAATAGGTAAATATGTTCATTTTTTGTTTTGTTTTGCCTTATACATAACTTAATTTATTTGAAAAGCATTTTAAATGAAAATACTGACAATTTTAGGAAAAGTCGGTTACCAGCAGCATTTTATTATTTTTTTCAACAAAGTTATTGTAGATATAAAATTATGGCCGTTCTAGTGTTAAAACGCTAAAAGTAAGTGTGCTTGTGTCATATTCCGGCTTCATATTCTCTGATATAGTGAGAATACGCAGGAATCTTATTTGATTAAATGCTCATTTGGCTCAGTTGTACTCAGACTCATGAGCAGAGGTATGCTGTTTGCTGCAGATGATGAGATTTTTATGAATTTCTGATGCTTTAAACGTACGGACAACGTTCACCATCGCCGCGCGTTATACGATTATGCAAATCACTTCCAGTGACGTGGAAGCGTCAGGCGGCGACTCGCTCAGGCGAATCAGAGCGGATTCCTTCTGTTAGGACTCCATCACTTCCTTTATCCAGACCTTCACCTTCACGATTACATTCACAAACATCTGCAGGATACACACACTCATCATTACAACATCTACACACTGCAGGACAGAGAATATCACACACCACAGCGGCTTTACATGTGAACACACACTGACAGAGGCTGCAGACCGACGTGATGAACAGACTGGTCATCTTCATCATCATCATCATCTTCATCATCTTCATCATTATCATCATCTCCACCATCATCATCTTCATCATATTCATCATCATCATCTTCATCATCATCTCCATCATCATCTTCATCATCTCCACCATCATCATCATCATCAGAGATTGGAGCTTGTGTGTTTCTGGATAAAAGCATCTGCGCTCTCTCTCTCCCTCTCTCTCTCTCTCACACACACACACACACACACACACCTTCATTATTATCAAGCGCTCTTCAAATCTGCATCTCATATTTACATCTCCCGAGAGACGGGGAATCAGAGAGCCGCCGGAGTCTGTCTCTCTCACAGGAAGTCCATACAGGAGTGTGTGGCTGTTGCCATGGGGACAGATGTCTATCTGCTTGCCCGAGTGCCACAACACACACTCTCTCTCACACACACACACACACATATATATACACACACACTCTGTGACGCACACACTGACCTGCAGAGAGAAGCTCTGATCAGTCTAATGCATTGACGTGAACATCAGCGCAACTGAAAAAGCAACACACACACACACACACACACACACCTGCAGGCTGCAACAACACACACACACCTGCAACAACACACACACACACACTTGCAACAACACACACACACCTGCACCAACACACACACACCTGCAGGCTGCAACAACACACACACACACACACCTGCAGCAACACACACACACTTGCAGCAACACACACATACACACACCTGCACCAACACACACACTTGCAGTAACACACTTGCAGCAACACACACCTGCAACAAATTACACACCTGCAGCAACACACTTGCACAACACACACTTGCAGCACACACACACACACTCACACACCTGCAGCAAAAATCACCTGCAGCAACATACAAACACACACTCACTTACTCTCTCTCTCTCTCTCTCTCTCTCTCACACACACACATACACACACACACGCACACACACATCAACTTCATCAACACCATCTTCATCATGTAATCGTCACGTGCATGTGTGTGTAGATCTGCATAAGCGCGCGCACGTGCTGCCGGGAGTGACTCACTGACCCGCCGAACTGAAGAGACTCGGAACTTCTGCAAACTCGACTCACTTCCGGCGCGTGAACGCGCAGCAGCGGCGCCCCCTGCAGGACAGACGCGGGACAGCCGGAAACACGATGACCATATGAGGAGAAGCTGCACACACACACACACACACACACACACACGCGAGCGAGCCTCAGTCTGAGCAGAGCGTTCATTCATGTGCGTGTTTATAATAATGAAAGAGGAATCCATCAGATATTCTCACAGAATCACTGCAACATTAAACTCACACACTCTCGCAGACACAGTGATGATGTTCCGGCCAATGAATCAGACCAGAGAACATCTCATCTTCATCATCATCTTCATCATCATCATCATCACCTTCATCATCATCATCATCACCGGACACTGTGAGGGGATTCCCAGCTTCTCACAGGTCTGATGATGGACAAACACACACACACACACACACACACACACACACACTATAGCATTCAGACAAAACTTTTTTTAGATTCTTTTAAATGTTTTGGGAGACTTTCTCCATTTTGCACACATGCATTAGAGTTGTGCTGTAATTATCTTATACATTTGCATTTTGAATAAACAATACATCTCACATGTTTCAACATCTTGCTTTACAGTTTTTTCTGAATGCTAATCGTGATTCTTGTAGCACAATTTCTAAAACTATTAATACGTATAGCAAAACCACTCACTGAGTTTGTAAAACTAAAAGCACAAAAACTGCTTTGCACTCAGTTTGTAATTTTGTAACACACACTTTGCAAAACTGTAGCCACAACTCACTGCTTACACTCAATTACCACATTTCCAACACACTCCTAGCAAAATTATACGCATGTATGGCTATCATTAACACTATTTTCCCAACTGTCTGGCTCACTTTCACATGTGAAAACAGTTTTAGAAAATTAGTTCACTTTGCAATCAGCCTAAGCACTATAATTAAGTCACAGGTAAGCTGTCAGTGTGGAGTAAAGGAGCACTAAGAGTGAGAACCAGAGCAGGCCGAGCGAGAGGACGTGGAGGTGAAAAGCATACCCGATATGTCATCATATGGGACAATGTTAGTTTCCATAGGGCTGCTTTGGTCCACAACTGGTTTACACACCACCCATTCTTCATGGCACTCATACTCTCCATTCTTGAATCCCATTGAGGATTTCTGGAAAGTGTACGACCGTCATCCTCATCAACAGGTAGCCCTTTTACAGGCAATGGAGGAGGCATGTGGAGATATTGAGTGGGCATCATGTCAGGCCTGGATACGGCATTCAAGGAGATATTTTCCCCGGTGCCTTGGACTGGAGGATATCGCATGCGATGTGGACGGAGTTTTGTGGCCAGACCCAGAAAGACGACATGATGTAGGCTGATTGTTGATTTATTTTTATTTTTTTGTAAAATTTTGTGTTCTGACTTTGTCTTGGTTTTGATGAGTGTGAATAAATACCAATACTTGAAGTTTGGATCCTTGTATGTTTACATGTTTACCTCAAATTGACATCTGTACACAGAGAAAGCAAAAGCCAGATGTGTTTTGTATTCATAGCATCAGTGTAGTTGGCACATTGTGTGCTTAGTAGATGATGGCTTGTGTTTACGGTTTGATACGAGAACACCATTTTTACGAAGATGTGAAGAGTTAATCTAGCTGCGTTTGCTTTTGCAAGAGAACTACAATGTTTGGATAATTTGGTGAAAGGTTTTCTTATTTGTGTATAGAGTTTTGCAAAACTAGCCAATAGTTAGAAAAAATTTGCTTAAGCAATCAGAAAAAACTGTAATATTTATTTTGAATTTCTTCAATAAACAGTGAAGCTTGAGTGATCAGGAATATTGCAATTTATATAAATATGTTTTCCTTCAATTCCTCCATCCTCATTTTCTTCCCTCACGTTATAATCGTGTATAGATGAAGACAAGAGGAATGGAAACAAGGAAGCACAAATAAGAAACAAGAAACACTTCAGGGGATTTTACTGAGTGAAGTTCGCCATCTGCTGTTCAGGAGCATGAAGAGCATCTAGAGCCTGTGTGAGATTAGATAGATAGATAGATAGATAGATAGATAGATAGATAGATAGATAGATAGATAGATAGATAGATAGATAGATAGATAGATAGATAGATAGATAGATAGATAGATAGATAGATAGATAGCATAATTTGACCTGACAAAACACATTTGGCGAGTTATGTCTACAATGTTGATTACAGCAGCTCTGTGTTTCTACAGAAAATTAATTTCAGCTTTTTCAATATAATCCAAGATATTTCTTAAAAGTTGTTCTAATCAAAAGACTTTAGAAAATTTCTTTATTTAGAAATTTCCCTAATTGAATATTCTGTTTGTCACCATTGTTGAGATTCATACACTGATTCAACATGTCTGTGTGGGCCTAAAAGACAGATTTTATTAGAAGAACTTTTGAGAAATCCTTTAGATTATACAGAAATCGAATCACTGTGATGCTGTACCCAACAGTATACATTTAACAGAGATTAGGCTCTAAAGGAGTTCTGTGATTCAGAAACATAACCATCACCACCTGATCAACTTTTCTCTTTGTTCATGTAGCACGAATAACTCAGATACAACAGCCAAACAAAATCTAATGTTAACAGTTTAAAGGTCATGAGCCCAACTAAAGTAAACACCGATCACCATAATGGTGACTTAACTAGATTGATTTGTTCCTTTCCCTCCTGCTTATTACAGTTTTTCTCTATTGTTTACACACATTTTCTGAAAGTTTGCCTCATACTCTCAGAACTCTACACACAAATCTAAAAACACACACACAATCGGCAAAACCCCTCAATTCTCCCGCAAAATGAAACTTTACATTCAAAACAATGTTATTTCTTCTCAAAATGGTATTTTGTTTTCAAATGACACACACAAACCATCATATGAACAGACATTTATAAGAACCAGTTGAAGACTGATGTGCTCAATGGAAAACACTTCTTCTCCATTCATCATAATGACTTGGGCCTTTTTTTGTTTAGTGTTACACTTACTACAGACATTACATACATAAGTGTGTTGTAAAATATTTGAGAATATTGTTTTTTATACACAGAACACACAAATACACGGTAACAAATATATTTTATTTTTCCTACAAAATCAATGGGAGATAGATCCCACATTTTGTACACCCCAACCAACACAAAGTTGCACATACAGTGGTCTACATACAAAACAACAGAATTTCTTATGCTGTTACAGTAAAAAAAGAAATAAAAAAATATCTATGCTGCATCTTCTCTTCAGTTTTGGTATTTTATGCTAAAGCTCTGATTGCTAATTGTAAAACTGTGTGAAATGTGTTTGCCGTGTGACGAGTCAGTGTGAATATTTGAATGGCAGTGTGTTCCTCATGAAAACAAGAGATTTTCTGCATGAAAACTGTGCCAAATGCTGAGAATTGTGTGTAGTGTTTTGAAAAACGTGTGTTTTAGAACTGCAATTTGAGTGTAAAGCAGGAATTGTGCTTGTAGTTCAGCAGAACTGGTTCAGGGAGTTGGTGAATGAGTTACATGTTGTGCTCATTGTGTCTCAAGTGCCAGAAAATGTGTGTAAACAATCGAGAAAAACTGTAACAGGTGTCTTCAATAATGGTCAATCATCACTCAATGGATCACTTCATTAGCCCATTAATTTAATGCTCTTAAATGTTAATGTAAAACTCATAGTTTTTGCTGTGTAGATAGATAGATTGACAGACAGAAGTAAAGTAGTTCACAACACAAAGTTCAGGAAGCAAAGTTCCCCAACAAAAATACAACCAGTGCAAACGATTTTTACAAATTATAAGTTGTATTTACAAATACGAATCGTCACTCTTATCTGCACCAGTTGTCTCCGTGGTTGTGTAGCGACTCGTTTGAATACACTAATGTCAGCTCCTCGGTGTGCCTCGTGTCCCGCTGTGTGTATTTGTTTTTGAGATGTGCAATGCTTTGTCATGCAAATCTGTTAACATACAATTACTTTCACTTTGCATCAGTTCAAACTTCCAAAGAAAGATGCTAATTGGTGTTGCAAAAGACCAAAAGCCACGTTTATTGGTGGAGGGGGGCATAGGGGCGGGACTAAGCATCAACTACCATTCCTGTTTGGCTCAGAACCACAAACCACCTGGGTTTCTTTGACGAATCAACGCTGATCAAAGTTAATGATGCAATCACGTCCACTACAGAGCCTCTGAAGGCCCAAAAAACACCAAAAACCCCGGAAAAGCCACGAATCTCCTCTTTACAAGACTTTTTAAAGCATACAGATTGGATTTTACATTCAAGAACAATAGTATTTTTCGTCACTTTCTCACCTTGCCAAAAAAATGCTTAAAATACTAATTTACATCAACTTTACTCTCCCAGTTCAGCTCGTTTGCAAAGCATGATGGGAAAGAAAGTCCTGTTTGGTTGGATTCGTCAAAGAGTAAATGTTTCAAGTCAGAAACCAGATGCAATGCTGTTAAATCCACATAAACTGCCTAAAATAAAGTGAAGAACATCAACCAGTGATCTTTGTTTGAGTGCAGATGTTCGATTAGATGAAGGAGATGAAGCTTCCTCTACACGTGTTGAGTCCCTCCTCCTCTTTCTCCATCTCGGTTTTCCCCGTTCACAGACACGAGGAGGAGGTTACTGAAGAGCTGGACTTCACCGATCTCTCCCGATGTCTCACACACGGATGATCAAACGCTTCGCTCTATTGTGGGGATGTGAGTGCGGTTTGTTCTTTCTTATGTAGTTAGAAACGCTCTAAACTTGCTCATGTGTGTGTCATTACTTCCCTGAAGCTATTGTTAAAACTTCCTGGAGATTGTCGGCATTCCTGGACGGCGTTGCTTCCTTTACAACTGATAACGCCCTCCAGAAGAAGCCAGACCGGCTCGCACGAGTCGAACACACTTTAATGAGCGCTCGTGTGTGTGTGTGTAATGGTGTTATCTGCGGTCTCCAGATGTTGAACACATGTTAGCGTGTCGCAGAGATTGTGCGCTCGCAACACCAGCTCCAGGGTTTGATTCCCAGGGAATGCCTCAACTGATCAGATTGAATGAAATGCGTTTAGGATGAAAGCCTCGGTCTAAAGCATGAATGTTCACTTTAATAATCTTTGGACACACACTTGAGTGTCACACAGGTCATGAATCACACTTCATCAGGCCGTCACTGAGGGTGTAAATCTAACACAGGAACAGTAGCTTCGTTTACATGGACACAATCAGAATCTAATTGATGAATCCGCACAAGGTGTCCTCATGAATGATAAATAAAGTGATCGGGTTGATGTCCGCGTTTATATGTCACAAGTTTCTGATCTGATTTTTTGACATGCGCAAACTGCACGAATATACAGTTTCCAGCTGTTCGCGCTTAAATATTCTCCTCTATTAGTTCTTTATTTGTAATCGCATTCGTGAATCCCTCGGTTTCTGCAGGTCTGCTGTCTCTGCCGTCAGGACGGGTCGCTCTCAGCTGCTGTAGAAGAGACTTTAGTAACGGATCGACAGCCTGTGAGCTGAGCAACACTCCGGATACGGCCTGCAAAACAAACTGGATCGCTGATGTGAGTCGAACACGACGACATACAAACAATATCATGAAATTACATTATTTGAGCATAAAAAGCCACATTTATGAGATAAGATGAAAAAAAAGTCAAAGTTTTAAGATAAAATGTCAATATAAGATGCTAAGTCAAAATTGAGCTAAATGAGCTAAAATATCATAAATGAGATGAAATGTCAATTATAAGACTTATACATTATAAGACCAGAAAAGAGTTAGGATTTACGTAGATGACTTGTTTAAGGGTTCGGGTTATCGTGCTTGGGGTTTTGATGTTATATTCATTGTTTAGTATGTGAAACTGTTCTCAAGACTGTATGATATAAAGTCTCTCTTTCATATACAGTACTAGACCAATCACAAACATGAACAAGGCTTGCCTCATTATATATTCATGAGCTATGTACAGCCAAAGACAGCACTTGCCCAATCACAGTCATTAACCTCATGAATATGCAGATGAGAACACTGACACCTCTCAGTCAGCAGTGATCACATGACTGTGTGTGTGTGTGTGTGTGTGTGTGTGTGTGTGTGTGTGTGTGTGTGTGTAGGGTACAACGGTGGTGGATGAGGATGGAGGAACGGATCTGACCCGAGTTCATCACACAGAGCCACACACACTCGTCCTGAAAGGAAAACCCACAGAGGTTAAGTTCCAGATGGATTGTGAAGAGGTCGGGAGATCTGACATAGTCCTTTGTAATGGTGAGGGAAACACTCTTTTACTCTATAAAACACTACTTTACTATTCATCTTTCAAAAGTTTGGGGTCAGAAGATGTTTTAATGTTTCTGGAAGAGTCTCTTCTGCTCGTTCATTTGATCAGAAATACAGTAAAACAGTGAAATATTATTCCAGTGTAAATCATCTTTTCTGTGTGTGAATATATAGTAAAGTGTAATTTATTCCTGTGATCAAAGCTGAATTTTCACATAATCCTTCAGAAATCACTCTAATATTAAAATGTGATGCTCAAGAAACATTTATGATTATTAATGTTGAAAACAGTTCGTATTTTTGTGGAAACAAAATAATTCAATAATTCATAATTAATTCTTCATGATTCTTTGATGGATACAACAGGATTTATTTGAAACAGAATCTTTTGTCTGTCACTTCTGATCCATTTATGATAGTGTATAATAAGCATAACAGATCATTATAGGTATTTTATTTAGATTAATAAACTGTTGTTTCAGATATTAAAATCTTAAAATGGTTATAAATCCAGATATAAGTCTTTAGCTGAAGTGATTGATGAGTGTTTTCTGTTCCACCAGATCCCTGCCGTCCTCCAGGTGAGTCTGACACACACACACACACACTCATAAACATGCAGTTATTATAAACACACACACTAAAACACACTTGACAATCAGAACGATGTGGTTATGAGAGTCAGTATTAACGTTCTGTGTGTTTCAGAATCGCAGGACAGTAATAACGCTGTGAACCCTACTGCCGACGTCTTCATCCTCCTGTCCATCATCATCCTCATCTTCACTGTGTAAACGAGTGAGCAGAAGCAAGAGAGATAGATAGAGAGATGTGACTGATGTACAGTAATAATAAATACAGAGGTGGAAAGAGTACTGAAAATTTGTACTCAAGTACAAGTACAAGTAGTTGCTAAAATAATACTCGATTACAAGCAAAAGTACTGGTGTTAAAAATGTACTTAAGTAAAAGTACAAAGTACCCCTCTCAAAAAACTACTCAAGTACTAATTACTAATTACTTTTAGCCTGTGATATTTATTTACTTTTATGGAAACCAAGTTATAAAAATGGTCTAATATAATAATTATTATTAATGAATTATAATGCAAAATAAATAAGCTTATTGGGTTATTTTATTTATAAACTTTTTTTTCTTTTTTTTTTTACAATAAAGATTTCCAAACGTACCCTACTAATATTTCAAAAGTTTCAAAAGTTATCAGCATTTAGCACTGACACAAATGTGCCATCGACAGACTGTCAATCAGTGCAGTTACACTGTTATGCCAGTGGGTCGTGGCCGGCAAGACACTGTTTTTATGAAAGACTCTTCATTAAACTCTTCATTCTAAGCTTAAAACACAGATTCAATATTAATAAACAACGTGTTGACAATGACATACAATATAACTTTTTAATCTAAGTTTACAATGCTAAATCTTTATTACGGTATATGTGCTTGTCACCTGAGTAATGCTGAAGCTCATGTTTCAAGTGATGTTTTCAGTCAAATTATCGTGAGGTCTACCCAACTATAAAAACAAAAACAACTGAACTATCACATATCACTGCAGAAACAAAGTTTCTATGGTCATGGGCACTCGTCATCTGGTATTTCTTTGGAATTTTCAATGAATTCAGTGTCTCGAATGTCCATGTCCATTACGGCAAAGTCCTTTGATAACACTAAAATACAAACTGAAGGACGTGTGAGGACGAATATAGCTCTCCAGGCTTTTTTCCCGATCCAAATACAAGGGTTTTTATTGGCCCGCCCAAGATCAGTTATTTCCATTGGATACCCAAATGCTGGTCAAAGATTTGAATAATTGTTGAATTCAAATTGCACAAGTACTTTGTAATTAATGGGATTTTTAAAGTAGTGAAGTACATTACTTAACTTAATTTGTACTCAAGTACAAGGAAAATTACAGGCTAAAAAATGTACTCATAAAAGTACAAGTACACGAAAAAACTACTTAATTACAGTAATCTGAGTAGTTGTAATTCGTTACTTCCACCTCTGAATAAATACAGTAATAATAGTGATATACAGTAATTAATTACAGTAATATATACGGGATATATAAAAGCGTCTGTGTTTCAGGTGATTCGCAGTGAAGATTCATGATTCTGTGCCGTGGAGGTCAAACAGAGATCATAATAAATCCTGTATATATCTGATTCTAGATCAGTATCTGCTCAAGCCTCTGTAATGCAGTGTGTTCGCTTAACTTGGATATTAATAGTGCGCTCAAATATTCTTCTTTCATTGCTTTTACATTCCGGAAATATTCAATTATAAGAAATATCAACATACGTCATAAATGAAACATAAAACTATCATTATTATTTACATTATTATTAATATATTTGTAATAGTTTATTATGTATTTCAATGCTTTATCAAATATTATATTCTACAGTATATAATATTTTGTTATAAATAAACTGATATGTAGTTTTGACATTTGAGGAAAATGTTTCAACTACATTCTAATTTAGAAATTTAATCTAAAAATGAACATTTTTAATCTAAAAAGTCAAAGATGATTTCTGTATGGATCAGAAATGTGTAGGTCTAGACTTCTCCTTCATAAAGGGTGATGATATGTTTTGAAACCGAGAGGACTAACATGTCTGATGTAATATGTTGGAAGAATGTATTATATTTGTGCGTGATTGAGATCATAATCAAAAGTTTTTATTCATTTTTGTATTCATATTAATGATCGTTCCCGATAATAAATCATGTAATTTCCTAATAATGCAGAGAAAGGTTCAGTTGTGTGTGTGTGAGGCTAGCCTGTGTTGTGTTATTATCTGTGATTACTCTCATACCTGAGCCTTTCTAATAAACCGTTATAATCATTGATTGAACATCTGTCTCTTATTCAGAATCGTCCTAGACGTTCATTTGTTCTGTATATACTTGTTGTATTATGAATGACAATAAAGTCTGTCAAGTCAAGTCTTGTTTATTTAGGCTATATTTTGAATTACCATGTTCATTCTGATGGTAATTAATTACATCATTTTAAAACAACAATTTAAAACAACTTTTTTTTGCGTAATAACAAGATGTCATGTCGTTGAATCTACATATTTTCTTGGCCTTATAAGGACATGCGTCATGTAGGCTACAAAATATACCTTATTATCCAGATAAATTGTAGCCTATCATGCCTGTATCACAGTCCTACGTTCAAAAAGCTTAAAGGAGTAGTTCACTTTAAAAAAAACTTTTGCTGATAATTTACTCACCCCCGTGTCATCCAAGATGTCCACGTCTTTCTTTCTTCAGTCGAAAAGAAATTAAGGTTTTTGATGAAAACATTCCAGGATTTTCTCCATATAATGGACTTCAATGGGGTCCAAACGGTTCAAGGTCCAAAAGACAGTTTCAGTGCAAACTGTTCAAAGGGCTTTAAACGATTCCAGACGATGAATAAGGGTCTTATCAAGGACCCTTCGAGTCATGGCTTGAAAAAAGATTTGCTGCTGGCGGATCTGAGACACAGGCCGAGCTCAGGTCATGAGGAACACAGATCTGGAAAACACTTCACAGCTCCACGCCAGCATCATCACACAAATCTACACTTATACTTACATATCTATATCTGCAGAAAGCAAAATGATTGTCCTTATATATGTTTAACAGAGACACCGATGAAACGATGGGATGACTCTGGACACTCGTGTGTGTGTGTGTTGGTTCAGGTTGTTGTGATTAATCGCCAACAGTGTGTATTAAAGACATTCATGACATCATAACTCTTTATTGTTTGCCTACAGCTGCCTTAAAGTCCATCGCTCAGTGTGTTTACTGGTGAACTGGCGAGATGTGAGGGACTGAATAGTGAGGACAGTCTGACATCAATGTGTGTGTCACAAAGAACAACATCTGGAGGTCAGAGGTCATATAACTGGATCACGAGGTCAGAAACAACCCAACACTAAGAGACCAAGAGACTCAGGAATAAGACATGGTGAAAACAGGAGAGAGAGAGAGAGAGAGAGAGAGAGAGAGAGAGAGTGAGAGCGAGAGAGCCCAACTCACACTGACGGGAACAATATGGATCTTTACAGGTTCTGGCTTGTGGGAAATCTGTAGCGTTTGCACTTTTACCGGAGTAAATATTTGCCTGTCGCTGGTCAACGTTCATTCAGCCTCCAGCTCTTCAAACAGCCGCAGAAGATCAGGACCAGGACTCACAGCAGATTCACACACACTTCAGCACGCATCACTATAGTGTTCTTACTGTACGAGTGTGTACAAGCGTTTCCAGCCGTAGCGTTACAGTGGCAGCTCAATCTAGCACTTCCATTTATTATCTCTGAAATAAATATAGTGATTTTAATCCAATTTAGTGTAAAATTCTGTCAGTTTTGTCATTTTAATCAAATAATGCATTCTGGGAAACACTTTCTCACACAGTTTGATCAGATTATATACAGTGAAAGTAGAAAGTAGCAAATGTAGTATGCGATTATATAACAATAAAGGCCAGTTCACACCAAAGAGAATAACGGTAAAGTTTTAACAATCGTTCAGACTCCGACATTGAAGGAATAAATAACCTTATACAAATGTGTAGGGTTCTCAAGTCTCACACATTGGCTGTGAGACACGCAATTCAACCGGTTCGCACACTCACACGCCACACCGCGTATTTCTCACGCTGAAAAGGAAATGCCAACCAAGTTGTCCTGCAAGCTTTATATTTAACGTTGTATACGAGCGCAGGCACACAATGTGAAGTTTCCGTATCTCGGCCAGATTGCGTTCGTTAGTAAGGCAAAATAGATGCGCGAACAAACGGAAGTTGACGGAACATTCTCGGCTAGTTAGTAGGTAACCAACAACATCGCAGGAACACACGTCGTGATGGAGAAGGTTAGTTGGAAGAAGGCTCGTTTAACATTTTTAGGCTAGAACATTTAAAATATATCCCATCGAATACATTATTATTGATGCAGTCAAAAACTCTACAACTACTTTGCAACCAGGCCAGGAGCTTTGGCTGTTTGGCTAGCTATTATCTGAAACTAAAGGAAATGTTAGTAGGTATAGGAAGGAATGAAGATGTATTTCATTTTATTTTAAATTATATATTATACTGTATTAATAGTCTTTCCTGTCACTATGTTGTCTTATCCTGTTTTGATAAAACTTGAGAACCCTGACATTGTGATTACACAGTGAATAAGTGCATACTTTGGGTCACACACCCTACACAGTACATAGTGTCTAGTACGTAATTTGGGACACCATCCAGCCTCTAGCAGTGGAAATCATCCAATCAGAGGCTGTCAGCTTCGAAACAATATATCAATCATCAGTGTGTGCGGGAACACGCCCGAGGACAGTTAAAACACACACCTGTCTCATCTTTATTACAAGATGGATGAGATGAACAGTTTTCCAAGAAAACCCTCTGCATGTTGGAGCTCCTTCCTCTTTCCTGAGTTTTTCTGGGAATCTTCGGCATGTCAGAGCAGCTCTGTATACCCGAAAAACACACTAGCCTACTTCAAACGGCAAAATCGCTAAACTAAATATTTAAATCGTTTAAAATGTATGATAATACCAGTTCTCGCACTTTAGATGACTTTTGCGTCGATAAAACGACTAATCTAATCTACAGCTCCAATCGTCGCATCGCCTCAGAGACCGGGAGCTCCCGCGCATTCTCCGCGCGTGCGCAGTGGCCGCCT
>NW_024121118.1:0-130000 GCF_016745375.1 Pimephales promelas | reverse complement strand
TAGATATACCGAAATCGTCTTCCATTGCGGTTTCCCGTATATCTAAACATGTTTAGTGAAAGGTAAAAACAAAGAGTGACGTCGGCGCTCAAGAGATCACTTCCAGACCGAAGCGCCCGTGCCGTCAGATCATTTTGTCATGGCTGTGATTACACGAGGTAAAACGATATAAATACTGTTGGTTTTCTCACACAAACCGCTCGTTTCGTGTCTTAGGCCATCAATGTGTACTTACATGTACGAGTCATTAAATCATGTTTAATTTGGACTTCTCTTTGGTGGACCCCCTTAGCCTCCAGTGTATGACTGATAGACAACAACGGTTTGACTAAAAAATGTCAAAATTGAAAATACTGTGGAAACAAAGACACCGACATCTCGGATGCCCTTGAGGGAAGATAAAACATATCAAACATTCATTTCAAAGTGAACTATCCCTTTAAATGAGGTTTTCATCTTAAATCAGCGTCTGTGTTTGGAGCAAAGCTCAGAGTGTCACTGCAGGAGACTCATGACACAACCAACTCATGATACAAACAAAGACCTTTCTCACACTCACACACACACACACACACACACACACTCAGTCTGTCCCAATCATCATGTGCTTCATTCGCTTGAGTTCTGAAGAAGTGACCAGCCACTCGTGAACAAGATCTCTGACGTCTGTCTGTGTGTGACGTTCTTTCTGAAGGCCTGAATAAACACCTGTCTCTCTGACTCTCTGTCCGTCTGTCTCTCTCTCTGTCTGTCTGTCCGAAGGGTGATTCCTCTGGAGAGGAGGATTCTCACTATTCTGCAGTGGCTGCATCTGCCTGATGACGAGAGGTGCGTCATTTCTCCTCTTACTGGGAAAATAAACATTCTTATGATTGAATCTCACAAAATGGTGTTTAAAAAGCACATTCAGATAATTAACCTAGTTTTCACGAGAGGAGCTCGCCCAATTGCTTGTGGTGATGTCAGGTTCGTGAATGAATCATTCTTTTGAACCGGTTCACCAAATCAGACTGAATCAATCAAAAAAGGGGCCCACCATCATTTTTAATATTAATAGGCTTTAAGTTAACTTGAAACAATCTTCAAATAAACCAATTAAAATATAAGTGTCACATTTACCTGTGCCTTTAATAAGTGTGTTGTGTATAGTCGTATAGTGGTGTGTCGGTCAGTATCAGCTCTCTCCGCTATCAGGTCATTTTCCCCTCTAAGTTTATTTTGCACATTAAGTTGTGTGTGGTGTGTTTTTCCAGGCCGTACGTCTACGCGGTCCACTCGGAACAGCCGGATACTTACGGACACATGCTGGGCCCGCTGAGCAACGAGGTGAAACACACACACACACACACACGCTGAGCAACGAGGTGAAACACACACACACACACACACTCTGATTAGTATCTGACATTTAGATGAGGGTAAATATGACCCTGGTTTTAACTCTGAGAATAGAGGAGTTTGAAGATGACGAGTGTACTTACTCTAGTCAAGATCAAGTCTACAACCCCGTCTCCAACACGACTGAGTGAACAAACGTGTGTGAAATGAAATTCAAGCTTTAAAAGAAGACTTGATGTGCAGGAATTTAGTTGTCCGTTTCAATAGTATTCCAGTGAAGTGTAGTAATGGTGTACTTTACACTCCTGCTCATGGCCAAACAGCCGTTTGAGAGTGTTTTCACTGCATGTGTGTGTGTGTGTGTTGGGACAGCTGGATAACACGCTCAGGAAGATCGATAACATCATCGGTCAGCTGATGAACGGGCTGAAACAGATGAACCTCCATCGCTGTGTGAACGTCATGCTGGTGGGCGATCACGGTACGTCTGTTATAGAAATAAACACTTCAGATTCTGCCCTAAACCTCTAATCTAATGAAAGATGGCCTTTAAGACTCGGGTCTCACTGCTCCGTGTGTTTGTGTTCAGGGATGGAGGAATCTCACTGTGAGCGAACGGAGTATTTGGGCTCTTACGGACTCGATGTTGATGCCATCACGTTAATACCCGGATCCTCCGGTCGAATCGGCCCCAAAACGGCCAACACACCATGTGAGTTAATGCAGTTACACAAGTAAAAACTGCAGACTAATATAGTGTTTTAGACAATATTTATAACTTTTTGAGAATGTTTTTCTGAATTTGTAGAGACATTCTTCATTAATTTTGCTAACAAAGTATGGAGACTATGTCAAAATTGTACTCCAAACGACCAAATTATTGAACCAAAACACGTGAATGATGGTAAATTTCCAGTTTCTACAAGTATTAAATAGCTATATTTTCTCCACGTAAAAACATTGCATTAACGTCACAATTTCCACAATGACAATGTGTCAAAAACAGTGTTAATTACAGTAAGTACTTTACTACAGTTTTATAAGAACTGATACCTCTACAACCTCTACATGACCGGTTTTATTGATGCATCTCTTCATGTTTCAGACAATCCGAAGGAGATCGTTGCTAACTTAACAGTAAGTATATAAATCACACAAAACCACTGTGGTGTTTGTCCATAGTGCATCATGTGACCTTTGACCCTTCCCGTTTCAGTGTAAGATGCCCAATCAGCACTTTAAGCCGTACCTGAAGCAGCACCTGCCCAAACGGCTGCACTACGCCAACAACCGACGCATCGAGGACGTGCACCTGCTCATGGACCGCAAGTGGCACGTGGCCATGTGAGGACCAGTGTGTGTGTGTGTGTGTGTGTGAGCTTTATGTAAAAACAACAAGTCTATTATAGTCGACACTTTAGAAAAACTGAGTATACGGGACGTTTACAAGTCAACGATGTGCTTAAGACGGAGAAGTTTTCCGTGTTCAGACGACACCGTTGTCAAAACGATTTCCATTCACATGGATCCGCTAAAACCAATTAAAAATCCCTGTATTCTGTGTCAAGGCCAGAAGATGGCGACGAAACACTATAGACTGAACACGTGACGCCATCCTCTTCTGAGATGAACTGTTGTTTACACAGAGACATTTTTAAAAACTTGCACTTTGAAACCGTTTTCAAAACGTAGCGTTTACAGGCTCCCAAAACGCCGTCGTCGTGTAAATGGATGACCAAAACGCTTAAAAAGTTTTACGTTTTTAGTTGCGAGTGGAGTCGTTCTGTTCTATGATCATCATTTACCAACAAATAGAAGTAGAAGCCGTTCTAGCAGACGTGTAGAGGAAGACGAACTCAAGTGATGTTTTAATGTGTTTGTGTTTGAGAGCAGAACACCTGCAACCTGCGGATACTTCGGAGATCATGGGTTTGACAACAAGATCAGCAGCATGCAGGTCAGTCAATCAATCAAACAATCAGTCAATCAATCTATTAATTAATCAATCAGTCAAACAAACAAACAATCAAACAATACATTCATCTATATATTATTTAAATCAATTCAATCGACCTATGTTTATCATCTATATTCCTATCTATGAATCTTGTCCGTTGTGTTTTCCCGACAGACGATCTTTATGGGATTCGGGCCGAGCTTCAATTTCAAGACTCAAGTGCCCGTGTTTGAGAACATCGAGCTGTATAACGTCATGTGTGGTGAGCAAATCCTGACGCGTTTCTAAAGAGTGTTTGATCAGGAGAATCATGACAGATGAATGCAGTGTGTGTGTGTGTGTGTGTGTGTGTGTGTGTGTAGATCTCCTGGGTTTGACTCCGGCTCCTAATAACGGGACACACGGCAGTCTGAATGACATGCTGAGAAACCCTACATATACTCCCACTCAGCCGGAGGAAGTGACATCACCAACGCCTTTAGCCCCGCCCTCTGAAGTGACCCATGACCTGAGCTGTAACTGTGATGATGAGGTCAGCGACACACACACACACACACACACACACGTGTTGTCTCCAGGTCAGTGTATTGAGTCTCTTCTCGTTTCCAGAACAACATTGAGGAGAGTTCTGCTGCGGACGACGGCCCGCACCACAGTTAAGATCAGCTTCACACACACACACACACACACACACACACTCGTCCCCAACAGCTCATGTGATGAGGGCATGCAGGGGCACGAATAATTTTCTTTGTTTAAATGTGTTATTACCATTATTACTTGTATGTATTCTTTGCATTTGCTTTGTGAATTTTGTCTCTTTATATATAAGTTAAAACAGTTTAAAACACTTTCACAGCTTATTTAACTGCACATTTGGTTAGATATTTGACTTTGATTTTCTAGCGACTTTTAATTGAAATTATTTTGTAAAATGCCTATTTTGTATGATATAAAAATGTATAGTTCAGTACATTTGCTTTACAGTAAAATTAAATTTCTGTAACTTTTTTCATTTTCATTTTTTAAAGTGCTTTCACTTCTATAAAAAGAGTCAAAGCAGAGTAAATGAATGAATCTCTGCCCGTGTGTGTGTGTGTGTGCAGACGTCACACACCTGCCGTTGGGTCGTCCCGCTGTCCTGTTCCAGACGGCGTACACACTGCTGTGTCAGTCGGATTACTGCAGCGGCTTCAGTCCCGCCGTCAGCATGCCGCTGTGGAGCGCCTTCACACTGACCGCACAGGTGCACAAAACACTGCGCTTACACACACACACACACACACGTTCCTCTGAGCCCTTTCAGTGTTTCAGTGTGTGTGTGTGTGTGTGTGTGTGCAGGTGGAGGTGGTGTCGTCCAGCGAGTGTGTGAGAGCAGATCCTCGTCTCGATCTCACACACACATGCAACACGTACAGCCAGGAGTCCGGCGTCACACACGCGTTCCTCTACCCGCCGGGTCAGTCACACACACACACACACACACTCTTCTCCTGTTCTTCGAGGTTGTTTTATGACACTGAATGTAAAAATCAGCCCAATGATGTCTAATTTAAGGCTTAACTCATTTATATCAACATAATTTCCCCAGTTTACTTATTTATAATTACTTATAATTAGGGCTGTGCAAAAATGAATTGCGATTGATCGCATCCAAAATAAAAGTCTGTGTTTACATTATATATTTGTGTGCTGTATATAATTATTTTGTATATATAAATACACACACATGCATGTATATATTTAAGAAAATTTGTTATTCATATATAAAATATTTATATTTACATAATATAGATTATGTATTTATATATATATATACAGAATTTAATCGCAAATAATTCTTAAATATATATACATGCATGCATAGGTATTTATATATGCAAAATAATTATATACAGCACACACAAATATATTATGTAAACACAGACTTTTATTTTGGATGCGATTAATCGCAATTCATTTTTGCACAGCCCTACTTATAATAGTAATTCATTACTTCACTGCTTATAATTGATTTATTAAGTATTAGCTTTTATTACAAGTTTTATAAAATGTTGAATGTTTAAAAATACAAAAGGCTTTTTTCTTTTACTAAATTTGCATAAAATTCCATAACATTAATATGAACATTGATTGAAGCCAGGTTCATATTTCTTGTTTTATTTTGTTGACTGATTAGAGTTAAAGGTTTTTACTCTTTATCACTCATAAATACTGTCAACAGAAAACAACATATATTTTCACTATAAAAAGTGTATTCTTAAAAAGTTAAGAATATAATCAGGTGAATGAGAAATGAAGAATCCCCTCAGTAAAACCCTTCAGGACTTCGAAAGGACAGAAACTGTAAGTGTTGGTGTGTATGAGTGATCCTGAAGTGGAGAACCGCCGGTAAAGAAGTGTGTTTTAGAGATGTGTGTTTTAGAGATGTGTATTTTAATGAAACTCTACAGATGCACGTGATGTGATAAAACAAAGACGTGATTTTGATGTTTTCTCTCCGCTGGTCTGATGTTATCCTCATATGAGCAGTGCTGTAGCTGCAGGTGAACCGACACACACTCGCCTGCTGTGTGTGTGTGTGTGTGTGTGTTGAAGGACTGATGTTGTTTCTCTGCAGATTTCTCCGTCACGGCTGAATCCAGATACGACGCTTCTCTCGTCACCAACACCGTTCCCATGTATCCCGCCTTCAAGAGTGAGTCTGACGCTCCAAACATCACGAGAGCATGAACTGATCCACGTTAGCAGAAAAACATTGAGTGAAGCGTTTGAGAGATCAGCGGCGTTCAAAACTCGCATCTGATTGGCTGTTTTATATTTTAATCGTGATCATGATTTCTGCTTCAATGAAAATTAAAAGTATAAAACCAACATAAATTATACCATTTATTATAAACAATATTTATTATAAACATCAAGCTTAAACAAATTATTGACAGCGAAACTCATCGTTCGGCATGTGTTCAGATTATTAAAAACACAATTTTTATATTCCTGAAAGAACATGCGTTTGTGAATCACATTAAATCCAAATTAAGACTATTTAAACTTCATACACTGTGTGTGTGTGTGTGTGTGTGTGTGTGTGTAGAGGTGTGGCGTCACCTGCAGACAGTGGTGCTCCGGCGGTACAGTCAGGAGAATAGTGCTGTGAATGTGATCATGGGACCCGTATTCGATCACGACCACGACGGACTGAGAGACACCGAGGAGACCATTAAACAGTGAGAATCACACACACACACACACCTAATACATATTTTTATACAAATGTTATATTTAAATAAATGTTTATTGAAATATAATTTATTACTATTTCATTAATAATATAAAATATAATAATATCAAAAATAAAAAAGTGTTTATTCCGAGACATGCTGTCTGACACTCTGTTATTTTTATGAACATGTTTATCACGTTCAAATTATGTGAAATTAATTATTATTTTAAATATAAATATCTACATCTATGTAACTTAATCATACATATATATATATATATTTAATTTATTCAGATAATTAAATAGTATTAAACCTTATCTAATATTTTATATTTTTTTAATAATGTAAAACATTATTATTTTAGAATTACGCCATTATATATATTAATCAATTATATTATAAATATAAATGTAATTATTTTTTTATTAATTGTATTATTTGAAGTAATATATTAATAATAATAATATTTATTATGTATAACTATAATTTATTAAATATTTAAAAAAATTATTAAAAGATTTTTTATATGATTTAATACTATTTATGTGTGTGTCAGGCATGCGGTGGGCTCCGTCTCCATCCCCACACACTTCTACTGCATCATCATGGGCTGTGAGGAGCGTAACGCCACGCTGGACGAGTGCGACGGACGACTGACGCTCACGACCTTCATCCTGCCTCACCGCGACGACAACAGCGAGAGCTGCGACGTCAGTAACACACACACACACACACACACACACTTATACTGAGCTCATCCTCACAGAAAAAAGTTTTGCATTTGTGTCTCAAATTTGTGCTTATGAATGTGGAACAACTCAATCCACACGTGCACAAATCACTCTTATAAATGTGTTTTGATAATTAATGTGATCGTTTGACACTGAAAACTCATCAATTCAAATGAAATTGATGAAAATCCAGCAGGAAAAAATTACATTTAAGTAAATATGCAGTTAAAAAGAGCTATTTTAAATATTATTTTATATATATTATTTTAAAGCATGTGTGTGAATTACAGTAGGTTAAAATGCTTCAAAGTTCTGCTGTGTGTATAAATATGAATAATGCACATAATTATCACTAGTGTAACATAACCTAGTGTTTATTTATGACCAGCAGATGGAGCCATTTAGTCCAAACTAACCAGACCACAACAAACACACACACACACACACACACACACACACACACACAGAGCAAGCTGTTATTTAGGCTGCAGTGACACTGATTTATGATTCAGTGATGATGTCATTTTTCCTGGGAATTTCTAACATTTCTTCAAACTGGGAAATAACATGATTTGGGCAAGTGTGACGGATCAGATCCAGGTCATCTGTAACTCCGACTACACAACTCACCGGATACACAACTCACCGACTACACAACTCACGACTACACAACTCACCGACTACACAACTCACCGACTACACAACTCACCGGATACACAACTCACCGACTACACAACTCACCGACTACACAACTCACCGACTACACAACTCACCGGATACACAACTCACCGACTACACAACTCACGACTACACAACTCACCGGATACACAACTCACCGACTACACAACTCACGACTACACAACTCACCGACTACACAACTCACCGACTACACAACTCACCGGATACACAACTCACCGACTACACAACTCACCGACTACACAACTCACCGGATACACAACTCACCGACTACACAACTCACCGACTACACAACTCACCGACTACACAACTCACCGACTACACAACTCACCGGATACACAACTCACCGACTACACAACTCACCGACTACACAACTCACCGACTACACAACTCACCGGATACACAACTCACCGACTACACAACTCACCGACTACACAACTCACCGACTACACAACTCACCGACTACACAACTCACCGGATACACAACTCACCGGATACACAACTCACCGGATACACAACTCACCGACTACACAACTCACGACTACACAACTCACGCAGACGTGTGTGTGTGTGTTCCCGCTGTAACGCTGTTGTGTCCCGCAGCGCGGCGAGGGCGAGTCCCGCTGGGTGGAGGACCTGCTGCGGTTACACAGCGCTCGCGTGCGGGACGTGGAGCTGCTCACGGGCCTGGACTTCCTCCGCGCCGCCGGCCTGCCGTACACACGCGTGCTGGCGCTCAAAACACACATGAGGACCTTCGAGGACGACGGCTGACGGACGCCTCGCCGCACCTGACGCTTTCACTGTATAGTTTTATACACTGTGTCATATTTATTATTCACCTCATGAACCCGCCGCCTCACACGGACAGTCCACCGCTGCTCGCGTCTCTAACACGGCCGTCACGCCACGCCGCTCCCGCGCTTTTACACCGTACAGCCATTCACCATAAATGCAGTCACTATAGATCTGCTGAACTGATAAACCATACGTTTCTTAATAACGCATTTGCATAATTGCATTTGTTAACATGCGTTAATAACAGGAACTAACAATAGAAAAATGCTGCGTTTATTAATCATGCACTGCCATAACTGTCTCGTTTTCCAGCACAAATATCCAAACATTGTAGAAGCAACAACATTTACAAGAGTTTGTGTTAAAACAAGAGCTAATATCTGCCAATCGAGTCTGAAATATAATCAAAGTTGATTTTTCTGACTCCGTCGGCAGATTTTTGCTCGAAGGATTGTTATATATATATGTATATTTGTGCTGCAAAACAAGACAGAAATACGTCCTGTAATCTTTATTTTGCCGTTTTGTCTGTTGATCAAATTCTAATCGCACAGATTTATTCGGGGTTAATAGTGTTGCCATAGAAACGCTTATTTCCGAGTTTGAGGTTGTCATTTAGTAACTACGGTAATTACGACGTGGCGTGATCGCAGCATAAACACAGTGTGTGTGTGTGTGTAGTATAGTCCTGCTGGTTTATGTGTGTCCGCTGGATTGGTGTTTAGCACGTGTAAACATGAGTAAACACGCGTGTGAACGGTGTATTTGTGCGTGTGTAGTGATACATTAGCGACAGTGAATCACTGCTTCCCATTGGTGGCAGAAGGTCATGTGACTCATGATGCTCTGTCTGACTAATGAGTGTCGTTAACGATTTCGTTCCGTCAATAAAATTCTTGAACTGTCAGTGAAACATGTGTGTGTGTCACTCGTTGCTGTTCCCATGTGCACGTGTGTGTGTGTGTGTGTGTGTGTGTGTTTCTCTTTTTATGAGATGACAGATACTGGTTTGATAATCAGCAGTGAAACATTAACACGTGTGTGTGTGTGTGTGTGTGTGTTTCTCCAGTGGATCACACACAACATTATTGCAGTTTCCTTCATACTTTATGAGCTCGGACACTAAACACACTTTTGGTGTAGGATTTACTGGTAACACTTTGTTCCTTCGTTAATGAATAACTACACAAGAACCAATGAGTAACACAATATTAACAATCTAGTAACTATTATTAACTAACAAGAAACTCTGATTAACGAACTAGTTAGTAAAAGCTCACAGGTGAAAGTGGTAGTTCACTATTAACTCATCTATAACTACTCATGCTTCCCAGAGAACTACTGAAAAAGTTTATTAATAATCTAGTAATGACTATTAACCAAAAAAAAAACTCTGATTAACGAATTAGTAAGTAATAGTGCACAGATGAAAGTGGAATTACTAATTATTTGGATCCGTATAATAAAGTGACTATTATAACTAGTAATGACTCCATGATCTGGGCATGATTTGAGCAACCGAACACTAAAGTCCTTTGGAGCGTTTGATCAGACCAGCTCGTGTCTGACGGCTAACACACTGATCTCCAGTTCACTGTACACCACTATTGCACACATTTATTTTACAGAGGAACTTCGACTCTAAAACTGCGAGGAAAGGCTGTGTGTCTGACCCAGGTGTGTTCCAAATCTAAGGTTAAGATCATGAAAACTGAGGATTTAAATAGTAGTTTTTAAAGTAGTATTTCATGGAAACGCAGTATGACAGCATGAGTGTTTAAAGCTTTAATTTATGACGATTTCTAAAATAGTGAAACTTTTGTCAATTTCTCCTTTGTGCCAGTAAACGTGATTCTGTTGATGTGTGTGTGTGTGTGTGTGTGTGTGTGTGTGTGTGAGCTACTGTTCACAACACACAGTCCAGAGTTCACACACACACACACACTTGCAGAGGGTCTAGCGGTGTCTTCGAGTCTCTGTCAGTTTCTTCTGGACGTCTCGATGGATTTCATGAACACGAAGAAAAAGAAGATTCTTCTGGTGAGTTCAGACTCTTCTTTTGCTCATTATTGTTGAATCAATCATAGAAATCCTCCTGTACACACACACACACACACACACACTCCAGGGGCCTGCAGGTTGTTCTTGTTTAAAACTTTATTCTCATAAAACAAGACTTGATATACTTGAGATAACAGTATAAAACACAGTTTTCCAGTGAGTTCAGTGTAATTCAGTGCAGTGAAGTGTTGAAATACAAAGTCTGAACTGGTGTGTGTGTGTGTGAGAAACAGAAGATCCTCGTCCACCTGTCGTTATTAAATTATGAACTATATTTGTAAGTACGCAATGCACAGGAGTTGGTTTAATTAAATGTAGGCGTTTCATTTGTAATAATTGTAAATACGATGTGTTTTTGTCTGATCTACTGTGCTTTAGACCTGACGGGTTTGGTGGGAAAGCGCCTCGCTCGTGTGTGTCGTCATATTCATAAACAGAGTAAAGTTATATATTCATCCACACAGAGCCGAAGCACGACCACAGCAATGTTCTTCTGCAAAAGGCCTGCAGTGTGCTCTTTGACCTCTAGAGGGCCAGAGTTGTGCTCAAACAGACACTATATTAAAGAGTTTATGGAGTGCAGATTCCTCGCAGACTCTGAGTGATCATATAATAAGAGTCCTGAACATGATCGTTTGGTCTTTATTGATGTATTCAGAACCGAAGGTGAAGCCTGTGATGTTTAATCTCTCTCTCTCTCTCTCTGTGTGTGTGTGTGTGTGTGTGTGCAGTTGTCAGTGCTGCTGGCGGTGTGTGTGCTCGTGATTATTCTGGGTCTGGGTCTGGGTCTCGGTCTCCAGCTGCGAGACTGCAGGAATAAAGGTCAGAATCACAGAGAAAATCAAACCCATGTGTGTTAACAAGCTGTGCTCACATTTAAAGAAGATTAAGCCATTAAAAGTTTTAAAGTGCTGTTTCTACGGTAACACAATGTCCATTTTCTAAACCGTTTTCACAGGATGAACTTTGAGTGTATACACAAGAATAATTGTAAATAATCAAAAATTAATCAATAATAATTGCATTTCAGTCGCATGTGTTAGTTTAATAAAAGGTTCATTAATGTATTATATAATTTGAAATTGTTTTTATTGATTTTGTAGTAAAACACTGACCTGAGGCTGTATTACAGAGACTGAGATGAGCGTAGGTGCTAAGCAGGGGTGTGTGTGTGTGTGTGTGTGTGAGCGACAGATCTCGAGCTGCGGTTCGAAGCAGACTCCATGTGGACTCAATAATCCCGATCTTGAGCAAAATTCAGTTCAACCTGCGTCTTTAATTCAGAACACACACTAATGTCATTTACGTCTTGTAGTTGGCAAGAGATTTAAAGCACATTTTTAAGAGTGAGCGTGTGTGTGTCATTGAACATGTGTGTGTGTCATTAACTGATGTGGTTGAACCACCGATTTACAACATTATAGTTTCAGTAAACAGTCGTGACTCGTTGATTTGTGCTGTAGTGGAACGGCGTTGTACGGGAAACACACCCCAGCATACAGTAGGACTCTGAGTCTGTGTGTGTGTGTGTGTGTGTGTGTGTGTGTGTGTGTCAGGAGTGTCAGCGTCCTGCAGGAACCGTTGCTACGAGCCGCTGGATGCGGATTCTCCGTCCTGTCGCTGTGACGGTCAGTGTGTGGACGCGGGCAGCTGTTGCCATGACTACCGGGACATCTGCCTCCTGCCCAGTGAGTGACCGTCTCACACTGACGCTGCAGTGCACTGTGTGTGTTATCTGTACACAGCTTTACACACACTGAGCTAGAGTCTTTATTCTTTGGCTTTTAATAAGTGAAACTGATAATCCAGGTTTGGTTATATTGATTTTATGGTTTCATTGTATGGTTGTAGGGCTTTTTATGTATGTATTGTTTTACTGGACAGCACTTTGTGTCCATTTCTTTTGGATTTTAAAGTGCTCTATAAATAAATCTTGTTGTTGTAGAGTTAGCAGACATTCAATAGTACTGTAAATAAACAGCAGTTCGTCCTCAGTGTTTCCAGCACACACACATTTACTGGAGCAGCTGAAGATAGAAAAAACTATATTAACATGAATACAATCGAGCTGGAGGTCAGATTAGTGTGCAATAATGCTACTGATGTGTGTGATGTGTGTGTTGTGTGTGATGTGTGTGTGTTGCAGCGGAGATCTGGGAGTGTACGGCGCTGCGCTGTGGAGAGATGCGCCTGTCGGACAGTAGGTGTCACTGTTCTGACGACTGTCTGAGAGCCGGAGACTGTTGCTCGAACTACAACAGCGTCTGTAAGGGTGAGTCTTCCTCATCTTCATCTTCAGCGTCTCTGAGTCTCTGCTTTAGGGACTCACTTTCAATTGGTTGAATTGAGATTTGTATTTTCTTTAAAGGGTTAGTTCCCCTAAAACCTTTTACTCGCCCTCATGTTGTTCCAAACCTCTGTGTTTATTTGTTCTGCTGAACACAAAGGAAGATATTTTTGAAGAATGTTTTAATCAAACAGATCTCATTCCCCATTGACTACCATAATAGGAAAAAAAACAAACTAAGGTAGTCAATGGGGAATGAGATCTAAGATGAGATCAAAGGTTTGAAACAACATGAGGGTGAGTAAATACTGACAATTTTTTTTTTTGGGGGAACTAACCCTTTAAACCACACACACATACTCAAAACTGCGCAGGCAGGTACAGTGTAAATATATATATAAATATTTAAGTTATAAAAGAAGATATTTCCGTCTTACTACTTCTTAATGTTTGTGATGCAGGAGACACACAGTGGGTTCAGGATGAGTGTGTGGACATGAACACAGCCAAATGCCCTGCCAGGTGACACACACACACACACACACACACACACTCTTCACAGACGAACTTTGCCATTTTCATCTCCTCAGATTTCGCTGAGAAACTTAGGAAACTAAGCAAACTTATGCTGCTTTGGTTGGTAGTGTTTTAGTTGTTTATTGATGTGTGTGTGTGTGTGTGTGTGTGTGTGTAGTTTTAAGAGGCAGCCGCTGCTGTTGGTGTCTCTGGATGGTTTAAGAGCCGAATATCTGCAGACGTGGAGTTCACTGGTGCCAGTGCTGGAGAAGATCAGTCAGTCTCTCACACACACACACACACACACACACACACTCACAATATAAACTCACAACACACTCTCACACAAGCGCTCATTTAATCTATTGAATGTCAGTATTAAAGTGCATGTGTGTGTGTGTGTGTGTGTGTGTGTTCAGGAAAGTGCGGTACGTCTGCACCCTTCATGCAGGCTGTGTTCCCTAGTAAGACGTTCCCTAACCACTACTCTATAGCCACAGTGAGTCTCGACATTCTTCTGCTGTGATTTCACTGGCGCTGTGTGTCCGTTCCCCGTGTGTGTGTGTGTGTGTGTCCGGCCTGTGCTTCATCTCTCCATATGAAGGACTGGAATAAACTACAGAAAATAATAAGAACAGCAAAATCAGGCCAGAGACTAGCCGTATTAAACATAATAGTCCGGAAAATATAAAATGGAACTGAAATGGAACAAAACAGAAGAGTTTTTAATGTTTTATATTATATTTGATGCGTCGGGCTTGTATGGCTCGTATATTCTGATATAGAGAGAATATGAAGGGAATATGAAGACTCACACTAGCAGACGTGTGCTGTTACTGCAGATGATGATATGGATGTGGATTACTTCATCATCTCTATAACAGAAGAGCATATACTGACATAAAATGCATTTAAATATTGATATCTTATATTTAGTAAGATAAGATGAATTGTAAGTTCTAAATTAAATCAAAGCTCTGTAGTTTTCAAATATATAATGCATTTAAATACAATGATTGAGAGATCAAGATACTCGTGAGTTTTATAATAAATGATGATGGATAATCAAGTTCCTTTATTATTATTTTTTGCTATAAAGAGACTTATGATTACTGCTTCAAATGTACTATATAGGCTGTGCTAATTCTTATCTTGTGTACTATTTAGGGCTCTAAATTATTTATTAATATTGTGATGAATGGCTTGATTCATGAATGTGAACGTGTCGTGTGTGTGTGTGTGTGTTGTCGTGTGCAGGGTCTGTACGCCGAGTCACATGGTCTGGTGGATAATAACATGTACGACCCCGTGTTCGACGCCTCCTTCAGTCTGTCCAGCAGTGAGAAGAACAATCCCAGATGGTACCAGGGACAACCGGTACACACACACGCACACGCACGCACATTAGTACTGACCCCTGACCCCTAACTCCTGACCTTTGACCTCAGATCTGGAACACTGCCATGTATCAGGGCCTGAAAGCTGGAACGTTCTTCTGGCCGGGATCCGACGTGCCCATAAACGGGAGTTTCCCAGACCTGTACATGGATTATGACGGGTGAGTTTGTGTGATTCACTGATGGGATAAACACACACACACACGGATGCGCTCGAGAGACTCTTCAGCCGGAGATCTGGAGGAACATTCCTGCCGAGTCAGAGCTCCTTTAATCACCTGCCCTACTAAACATCATGTTCTTCTTCTCCAGTAAACATTCTCAAATCAAGACGCATTTATGTGCTGACTGAAGATATTAGGGCTTTAAATTGCTCTAAATGTGTTTTTTGGTTTGGTTTTTGAAGTCAAATAATAAATTTAATTCAAAGTGAAAACACACTTTCTTTATTCAGGCCTTTGTCAGATATCTGTACGAGTGTGTGTGTCGATATATCTCAGCAGAAATGATTATCTCGAGTTGACAGGTCAAATCTACTGCATTCAAACACACACGCGTTTAGTGTATAGGCTCAGATTTGAGCCATTAATCACCCATTACACATGTGTGTGTGTGTGTGTGTGTGTGTGTGTAGTAAGGTCCCGTATGAGGAGAGGGTCTTCACTGTTCTGCGGTGGCTGCAGTTGCCAGAGGATAAACGGTAAATCATCTTCAGTAGATCACGTGTCATGTGTTTGTGTTCATACTGTACCAACTCCACTCCAGTACAGATAACTAAACATCCTCAAGACACATTAACTTCATCATCATCATCATCATCATCATCACGTTGGGGTCAGGGTCAGGGTCAGGGTTAGTTTGCTCACTCGTGTGTGTGTGTGTGTTTCTGCTGTTGTTGGTCCTCTAGGCCGGATTTCCTGACACTGTACCTGGAGGAGCCTGACAGCTCTGGACACAGTTTTGGGCCCGTCAGTGGAGGAGTGAGGACACACACACACACACACACACACATTGAAATTGTAGAAATGTTTCGACACCGAGCTGTTTTAGGATGTGAATAATAGTAGTAAAATAAAATTTATTTTGCCATTTTTTTCTGAATTGATCAATGATCTGAAATCAGAAGCAACGGATGATATGTATTTAAAAAAATCTGCTTCAATACATCTGTTGACGTGTGTGTGTGTGTGTGTGTGTGTGTGTGTGTGTGTGTGTGTGTAGCTGATCATGGCTCTGCAGGGTGTGGACAGAGTGATCGGTCAGCTTATGAACGGCCTCAAACAGCTCAACCTTCATCAGTGTGTTAACATCATCATCGTCGCAGATCACGGTAAACCACATACACACACACACACGTTTAACTGTGGAGAAACTCTCAATGTGCTAATGTTGTGGCATGTGTGTGTGTGTGTGTGTGTGTGTTTGCAGGTATGGAGGAGACCAGCTGTGATCGTAAAGAAGCTCTTCAGGATTTTGTGTCTGATGTTGATCATCTGTTCGTCAGCGAGGGGCCGTTTGGACGAATCAGAGCAAAAGACAAGACACACACACGTAGGTCAAACACAGTTCACAATGACCCCGCAAGACAAAACACACACCTGTAGGTCAAACACACAGTTTTTCACTCAAAAATTACCGGGTAAATTTTACAATTAATTATAAAGAAATGGCAAGTAGCACACAGTATTTAAATAGGTGTGAAACTGAAGACTAAATTAAGATTTACCTGTAAAATATACTACAATAATCTTTTTATTTACAACTTTGAAAATTCAGTGTATATTGCAAATTAAGTTAAAGGGATACTCCACTTTTTTTGGAAATAGGCTCATTTGACCACTCCCCCAGAGTTAAACTGTTGAGTTTTACCGTTTTCGAATCCATTCAGCCGATTTTCTGATATTTAGAAGAATTTCAGTAACCAGACAGTTTCTGGTCTCATTGACTTCCATAATATTTTCGAAAACAGTAAAATTTGACTGTTTAAATCTGGGGGAGTGGTCAAAAGAGCCTATTTCCAAAAAAAGTGGAGTGTCCCTTTAAGTTTGTTTTTATGAATTCCAGATTTGGCCCGTTCACACCACAGACATATGTACTGTATACTACACTGTAAAAAATAACCGTGATTTTAACGGTAAAATACTGTAAAAATGCTACAGTGCAAAACTGTTAATTGGTAAACAGAAAGTTTCCGTACTACACACAGTAAATAACTGTGATATAATTTTACAGTAAAATACCGTTAAATTTACAGTTTTTGAAAGTGAAAAAGAACAAACCATTGTATAATTTACAGTGAAAAACCGTAAATTGACATTCCCACAATTCCCTGTGTGACACTTCACATTTGATGTATTTTTGTTGAAATAACTATAGTTCCTCATAGTTTTATTGTTTTTTTTCTCTAATCAGTTATGTACATTAGGGTTATATGTTACATTTAATGTTGTTAAATTAATGTTTATTGCATTTTTTAAATGTCATGTGTGTTACCATGATGGTGCTTAATGAGTGTGAATGACATTGTGCAGCTTCTTTAATTAAGTATTCACTTGTGATGAGCTGTGATTGCTCATGTAACTCATCACTGCTGTGATGATTTTTGGTTGTCAGTGTATTGCAATGGTCTAAAACAGATATCAATATTAATAAGTTGGTAAATCCAAATTTAATAGAAAATAAAATACGGTGTATTACTGTAAATTTTAAGTTAAGTCTGTAAAACCATTAAAGTTCCTACCGTACTTTTAACGGTAAAGTTCTGGCAACCACAGCTGCCGGTTTTTTACCATAAAATTTACGGTTTATTTTTTACAGTGTACAGCGATAAGGGTGATTACAAACATTATTCTAGATTTAGAATAGCAGTCCACAACAAATACAAATCTCACAATTAATTACAAAGAAACGGCAAGTGACGCATTAAATTAAACCAGACATTTTGATGACTGAAACTTTCTTGTAAAACTTATTCATGACATGAATAACATGACGTGTGTGTGTGTGTGTGTGTGTGTGCTTGACAGTGGACGCGGCTGCGCTCGTGGCAAACATGTCGGTAAGTTTTTCTGCATATTTCCAGCTGTTTTTTAATAACTCAGATGTAATCTCATCATGCATGTTTAATTCAGCGAGTGTCGTACATTCGTCACCTCAGACATAAATACAGATATTTTACATTTTCAATGATTTTCAATGTAATTACTGTGTCAAGAGTTTTTATGGCGATATACGCACAGATCGTTTAATAAGAGATTAACAGTCATAACCCGACGTACATTTTCTATCATAAAAGATATTGTTTTCATAATTTACTTAAAAGACAAACTTGTGTGTGTGTGTGTGTGTGTGTGTGCTTTACACACTGTCAAATTGTGAACACAGCTGGAGAATGAACATGTTTCAGCGTGTGTGTGTCATGGCAAACATCTGTTTTATAGCGTGCTGAATCTGCAGAAGGGTGTGTGAGTGTGTGTTGATGGATGTGTGTTGGTCAAGGGTGTGTGAGTGTGTGTTGATGATGTGTGTGTGTGTGTTCAGTGTAAGCGTCCTCAGCAGCAGATCAAGCCGTACCTGAAGCAGCTGTTGCCCAAACGCTTCCACTACGCCTTTAACCGGCGCATCGAGGACGTGAGTGTGTTAGTGACCCCGCGCTGGCTCTTCGAGAGGTACATCACATCCATCATTAATAATCTGACAAAAGATTCTCTATTTCAAATAAATGCTGTTCTTTTGACCTTTATATTCATCAAAGAAAAATATTATCAGATTTACATTTATCAAAAATACAGTATAAATAGTGGAATATTATTCCAAATAAACGCAGCCTTGGTGAGCAGAAGAGACGCTTTCAAAACTGCTTAAAAACCTAATTTGACTGTGTGTGTGTGTGTGTGTGTGTGTGTGTGTGTGTGTGTGTGTGTACTGCAGGTCTCCGGGGTCTCTCACATTCTGCTCCGGAGGAAATCATGGATATGATAATGACATCTACAGCATGCAGGTGTGTGTGTGTGTGTGTGTGTGCGTGTGTGTGTGTGTGTGTGTGCGTGTGTGTGTGTGTGTGTGTGATTTTTTTTCACAGATTTTTGAGCGAGTCTGAATGAATCAGCATTATTTGTGTATTTTCAGATTTTACCGAACATGTGATTGAACGGTGAATGTAAATGTCAAGAGTTGTGTCATGTATTTGTGACTCTCTCTCTCTCTCTCTCTCTCTCTCTCTCTCTCTCTCTCTCAGGCTGCGTTTCTCAGTTTTGGACCTAAATTCCTCTTTCAGACGGAAGTGGACCCGTTTTCCAACGTTGAGCTGTATAACCTGATGTGTGGTATGAGCGATAAACTCTCGTCAGGTCTTTATTTATCGAGCACGATCTGACCTGAAGCGCTTCACAATCTGAAGTATAGTATAGTTTCACAATATCAAATCTACAGTCCTCAGCCCGTCCCGCTCTGCATGTGTTCAGATGTGCTGGAGATCTCCCCATCCCATAATAACGGGACCCACGGGAGCCTGAATCACCTGCTGCGAACCCCGGTCCACGACCCCCGACCCCCGAGCGAGCAGAGCGGCCCGACGCAGTGCCCCATCACCAGCCTGGAGCCCACAGACACACTGGGCTGTAGCTGCGCTGCACTGGTGCGCACACACACACACACACACACACACACACTTCATTTGTTAACATTAGTTGTGTAGTGTGACACTGAGAGTGTGTGTCTCTGCTGCAGAGTGGAAGTGACATCATCAACATGCGCCTGAATCTCACCGCGGCTGAAGGTGAGCTGTGTTCTCTCTGATGAGTGTGTTCTCAGCGCTCACACACACACACACACACACACACACGTCTGTAGACGGTGTGGCGCTCCACTATATCCTCTATAATGATCCTCCATTATATCAGTGCTACTGGATTACGTTCCCAAAGTGTCTACTCTGACTCAATATGAGTGAACCTGTTACGTGTGGGTTGAGGGAAATGGAGCGAGGACTCAAATGCAGAGGAGAAGTAATGTTTTAATTAAATAAAACATAAATCAAACAAACAAAACAAAGAAATCCAGGTCTCATGAACTAATTACAAAATCCAAGAACAAGGCACGGCAGGCACAGAACAAACACAACTCAAAACTCAGGTAACATTTAACAACGAACGAGCACCAGACAACAAACACAGGGAGACTAAATAGGAAGGCAAACAAGGAGGGAATTGAGGGAAAGCAGGTGGGACAAATAAACCAATAACGAGGTAACAAGATGGGAGGGGCTAGAACATTAACAAGAGCACATGGCACACAGAAATCACATGATAGCCATGTGCTCACAACCATCAAGACCATAACATAAACACAAGACCAGGCATGTCACAAAACTAAGAATAACCAGAAATGTAGTGACAGAACCGTGACAGAACCGTATCGATAGGGAACGTACTCGGTCACTTAATAGATGACGGTAATGAGTATTGCGTAGCTGGCGGTGCTAACGACGGTTTCATGCAGTTTCACTGTGGGGTTCAATCAGCATTTACCAGAAAAACGAGTTTTCCCAAAGTGTCAACTCGTTCCCGTTATCTCCGTGAACAAAGGTTACGTGAGTGACCGAGTACGTTTTGCCGTTTTTGCTGAGCAACATGAATAGTGTGACAGTGTTTTGTAAAATAGACTTCGTCTGGAGTGACATCACAGATTACAGTAAACTACTGACCTGTATTATATAGCAGATCAAACACCAAGCTCATATATTTGGATTCCTGGATTTCTTTTATCCACATCCACTTTTCAGTTTTCTGGGAATCCGACCTGTGACCCTGTGATGTTTGTGTCACCTGCTGAAAGGGGAAGCTGAGTTTACATGGGGAAGTTCCTGAGATAGATGGTGTGTGTGTGTGTGTGTGTGTGTGATTACATGAGAGTCATTATTACTCAGAGCTGATTGAGTTCAGCAGAAGTGTTGGGTGATGTTCAGTGTCGGCACTGCCGCGTGACGGACCGCGTGAGGCTTTAGATGTGTGTGTGTTCAGGTAGAAACCCATTATGACCTGCTCATGAAAGAGAATAACACAAGATAAGCTCCTGCTGTTTTCCCACAATGCAATTTTCCCACATAAAATTGGCTCGGGGCACGATTTGACGACAAAGTTGAGTTTTGAGCACAGATTGAACTGTTTTGAGGTGAACGTTTGCTTTTGCAAGAAGAATGTGAGGTTTTGTGAATGCAGCTTGAAAATTGGAGAAAAGAAATGTGTTTTAGCAATCGAGAATCTGTGATCACTGAGAGCAAAGAAAGCGTAATAATGATGTGTGTGTTGTTATTGTACATGCAGTGGCCGACAGTGAGCGCCGCCACATGATGTTCGGCCGTCCACGAGTCCTGCGGTCTGACGCTCAATACTGTGTGCTGAACCAACACGGCTTCATCACGGCCTACAGCACACACACACACACACCCGTCTGGAGCTCCTTCACTGTGGACAGAACGGTCAGAACACACACACACTTTTTTATCTTATTATTATTTATTTATTTATTATTTATTCTCATTATTTAATTTTGGGATAATTACTTCATTAATATATCAGTAATATATCAAACCTCTAGTATTATTAAATCTTAAAGTTTATCATACAGCAAAAACCCAGAACACCTTAGCAACCACGTAGCAGTGACTTAGCAACCACTGAGAACACAGTAGCAGTTGCGTAGAGACATCGCCAGGGCATGACTCACGTCTTCAGCTGAAGCGAACTCGTGTGTTTGTAGGCGGGAAGTTCTCCGGTCGTCTCAGACTGTCTCCGAGTGGACGTCAGGATTCCAGCCAATCAGAGCGCGACCTGTGAGCAGTTCAACGACTCTAACGTCACGCACGGCTTCCTGTATCCGCCCAGTGAGTGTGTGTCCTGACCTGTAAACTCATCTAATATCTGAACGGCGGATTCGTAACTGGACGTTCAGTGAAGCGTCAGTCTTCTCTCTGGTGACGTATGCAGGATCATCCAATCACTGAGTGACCCCTCTCACGCTCATCTGCATACACAGTTGAGAGCCACGCCCATATCTCAACAGCCAATCAACAACAGATACACAGAACCAGGCCCCGCCCCACATTCTTTCTCTAAACCGTTACACTCCAGTGTTCATTTTATATTATTGATAGACTATTATCATCTTAAACTTATTTTAGTCCATTTCCATGGCAACACTTCACATCTTATATTTATATTTTATTTTAGCTTTATTTACTTTGTTTTGGTCAGCAGTAATGACCCTGTGCACCTGCTTTACCGTATTTTGGGGAGACATCTGGACCCAGAAGTGATCTGATCTGACCAAACCTCAGTTTAAAGTTGAAACTCGAGTTTGTTCTGGGTTTGATGTCGTGAGCGTCTCCATACACGGAGTAAAGGTGTGTGTGTGTGTGTGTGTCGGCAGATCTGAACAGCTCGTCTGAAGATCAGTTCGACGCTCTGACACTTGGAAACGTGGTGCCGATGTTCCCACAATTCAAGAGTGAGTGTTGAGTGTGTGCAGTGTGCAGTGAGTGTGTGTGTGTGTGCACACAGTGAGTGTATGCAGTGAGTGTGTGTGTGTGTGTGTGTGTGTGTGTGTGTGTGTGTGTGTGTGTGTGTGTGTGTGTGCAGTGAGTGTGTGTGCAGTGAGTGTGTACAGTAAGTGTTGAGTGTGCAGTGAGTGTGTGTGCGTGTGTGCAGTGAGTGTGTGTTTGCAGTGAGTATGTGTGTGCAGTGAGTGTGTGTGCAGTGAGTGTGTGTGTGCAGTGAGTGTGTGTGTGCAGTGAGTGTGTGTTTGCAGTGAGTATGTGTGTGCAGTGAGTGTGTGTGTGTGCAGTGAGTGTGTGTGTGCAGTGAGTGTGTGTGTGCAGTGAGTGTGTGTGCAGTGAGTGTGTGTGTGCAGTGAGTGTTGAGTGTGCAGTGTGTGCAGTGAATTTGTGTGTGCAGTGATTGTGTGTGCAGTAAATGTGTCTGCGCAGTGAGTGTGTGTGTGTGCAGTGAGTGTGTGTGTGCAGTGAGTGTGTGTGCAGTGAGTGTGTGTGTGCAGTGAGTGTGTGTGCAGTGAGTGTGTGTGCAGTGAGTGTGTGTGCAGTGAGTGTGTGTGCAGTGAGTGTGTGTGCAGTGAGTGTGTGTGCAGTAAATGTGTCTGCGCAGTGAGTGTGTTTTGGTTTTGTTTCTGCAATGCATCTGTGCATCTGATGGCTTGTTGTGTGTCTCTGCAGTGTGTGTGTGTGTGCAGTGTGTGTGTGTGTGTGTGTGTGTGTGTGTGTGTGTGTTTCTGATGGCTTGTGTTTGCCCAGGACTCTGGCAGTATTTCCAGGAGGTTCTGCTGCTTAAATACGCGTCTCAGTATAACGGCATTAACGTTGTCACTGGTCCAGTGTACGACTACAACTATGACGGACGCTTCGACTCTCCAGATCAGATCCAGGAGTAAGTGTGATCATCGTTCCCTCATGTTTAAAGGTGACATATCATGCCGCTTTTCTCAAGATGTAATGTGTGTGTGTGTGTGTGTGTGTCGCGAGCGCACTGGCGCTGTTGTTCTGTGGTGTTGTCGCATCCTCCCAGTGGAGCTCACGCTGGTGTTGTTGAGGAGAGACCGTCTGACACGAGTGTGAAGCGCTTCGGGTGTACAGTAGTACAGTAGTACAGTAGTGAAAGCCTTGTGCTGTGTGATCTGAGAGTGTGTGTGTGTGTGTGTTCAGGTTTGTTGGAGGTTCATCTGTTCCTCTTCCCACTCATTATTTCGCGGTGCTGACGAGCTGCCGGGACGAGGCGCAGGCGGTGGGTGAATGTTCTGGAGAACTTCAGAGCGTTTCCTTCCTTCTGCCGCACAGAGACGACAACACGGAGAGCTGCGCTGTGAGTGACACGCACACACACACACACACGCACACTTCCTACTGATACTCTCACTTCCTGTTTCATAAGCTCATCCTCACATTTTTCCATCAATATTTGTCATCATTTTATTTATTCATTCAAGTGGAAATTTTTAATACACTTTTATTCATTCATTGTTTATTTATTTTAATTTGTCAATGCCTTTAAGCTCTAAAACTAACAACTTCTCATTTATGCATACTAATTTAAATTATATAAATGATACAATTCCAGCAATATTCATTTATTTATTTATTTGTTCAGTAAGTACAAAATATATTCAAATATTTTCAGTGACATTAAGCTGTAAGACTGACAACTTCACTGTTATATTCACGCATATTAATTGAAATTATAGAAATTTTACAATTCATTTATATGTTTATTTATTTTCTATTGATTCATTAAGTAAAACATTTATTTGAATTATTTCTATTCAATAATTATTATTTTTTCATTTGTCAGTGACATTAAGCTGTAAAACTTATTATTAACTTAAATGTTATAAATTGTATAATTCAATCGATATTATTTTTAGTTATTTATTTCACAGTTTTATTTTCCAGATTAATTTAATTGATACAAATTATCCAACTCATTGGTATTGTTTATTTAATCATGAAGTAAAAAGTCCATTTTAATTATTTTTATTTATTCATTCATTAATTAATATTATAATTTTTGATGTTCTTTTTCAGTGACATTAAGCCACAAAACTAAAAACTTTGCGGTTTTATTTCTGCATATTAATTTTAAATGATCTAAATTCAACAATGCTCAGTCATGCTTTTGTGTGGCGCTGCTCTGAAACATGACTTACAGTAACAGCATCATGTGACGGTGACACAGGTGCATATCCCATGATGCTTTAGTCATTGTTCGGCTGTCGGTTTCAGCTGCTCCGGTGTTTTGTTTCTGACATTAATGCGTGATGTCACAATAATCTCGTTTCCCGCCAACTCAAACAATGAAGGAAACACAATGAAGCTTTACGTGATGTACGAGAACTGGAGTCATGAGAGATCCTGTCACTGTGTGTAGGATGACCAGCCGGAGTCCCAGTGGGTGGAGCCTCTCCTGTGGATGCACCAATCACGCGTGAGGGATGTGGAGTGGATCACGGGATTGGACTTTTTCCAGAACAGCAATCGTCCAATCGCCGAGCTCCTCCGCCTTAAGACCCGCCCCACTGCCGCCATCCATCCCAAAGCTTGAGTCGCTGAACGCCACCGATTCATCTTCCTGATTTATTATATTTAATTATCAGTATTGTTAATATATTTATTGAATGTATTATCATGTGTCTCAGTAAGAGCATCTGTGCTGTAGAGGGAAAAACAGATTTCATTCCCGTTCATAAGTTATTAATTACGTCACATTACACGCTTCAAAAATAATAATAAATGCTTAATGAGTTTTATGTTTGTTTTCCAGTTAAATTATATAAAAAATCCTTAAATTCACTTGAGAAGCATCTTTGTCTTTCTGCACTGGCTCGTTTTTAACTTTATACAGTAGCAACAGATGAGTCTCGCCGTCTCGTGCGGTGTGTGTGTGAGTGTGTGTGAGTCTACCGTCTGTAGAATATTGAAATATTTCAAGGATTTTTAGACACTTAAAAAGTAACTGGAAACATTTTATGAAGTCATTTTTGCATTGAGTTTATGTGTGTCAAAATGCATTAAAATGACATGAAAACATATTTGTGTTTTGTATTTTTTCACATTCCAAGCTTTTTAGTTTTGTTTTCCAGCAAACAGGGATTTGTTTTCCGGATCCGCTGGCGTTGGTGCTCGTCTGCTCGGCAGTGTGTGTTTCTTGGTCTTTGTGTGTTCAGGTGACGAGGGACGAGAGACACCCTTTAAAAGCTGAGAGAGAGAGAGAGAGAGACGCCTTGTTGATCTTCCTGCAGTGTTTTCTTCTGTTGTAGTTAATCTATCTATTTCTGTGGTTGTAATGTACTCAATTGTTTAATAAACCCCTAGACAAACGAGTACAACTGACTTTGCGGTCACTTTATGTTGTGTATCATAGCAGTGGTGTCTCTGAGCCCGAGCTGAAGCGGATGAGCTGAAGATTAGATAATAAGGAACTGGTGTAGCGTGTCACTGAGGGCAGATGTGCTGGGAATATCTCAGGAAACAGTCGGGGTTGCTGTGAGATTGCATTCATTAGACAACGAAGAGCTTGTTTTTGTTCCTGTGAAGTTGTCAATCAAACTCATTCTCAAAAGATGATCTTTCATCCAGAAGCCTGAGGTGACACACACTGGCTGTCATTGTGTCAACAGTCAGACCTCATGAGGGATCATGCAGACGCTCATCTGACCATCATCTGAACAGAGCGAGAGGACGCAGTTGAGTAACAGTTTCGGACTCAGTCACCACCAGCACACCCCGTCATTAAAGCCGCCAGGTGCAGTCTGGGAGACCTCAAGCCTTTACAAATACAGATGAGACATCACCACACGACTAATAACAATGACAAAACCATAATAGAGGTTTCATTTTGGATGACTGCTTCATTCAACTCACACACACCCTTGACGTCAGCGGTTACACTGCGAAAATAATGATGTTCTTCCTCAGGAATTCTTTCTTGTTTTTCACGTACAAATATCTGAACATTCAAGATATATTCATGAGATCAAAATGCTTAGAACAAAAATAAATCTGTGGGGTCAGAAAAATAAACCTCTTTTCAATGCAAAACAACATTACTTTTCCACATGGAAACGTTCTGACGAGCCAGGGACAAACGAAGAGGGATTATTTGGGTTTTTTATATAGAGGTGAGTAATTGTAAGGTTTTTAAAGTTATGAACAAACAGTTTCTGATCTTTGATGATGTTCTCAATAAATCAGCACAAAAACATTATTTATTCATTATTCATGGCACATTTTTTTCTAAAACATTTTAGTTTGATGTTCGTCTGACGCTTTTTAAATGTTGCTACATGTTTCAGAACGTTCAGAGAAGATTTAAAAGTAACGTTCCATAATGTTTGAAGAACGATACAATAGTGTGTTTCTTTAACGTTCCCCAAAGCAAGATTTTAGAGTAAAAAACTGGACATTTTAAACATTCAGGGAACATTCATAATGTTTTCATAACTTAATGGGAACACTCGCAAAGCATTCTAAGAAAAAAAAAAAGCGTCAGCTACAGTATATCTCAACATGAGAGAGAGTAAATGATGACGGACTCTAATAGAGGGAACTGCCAGAGGAGATTCCTAAAGAACAGTGGCCTACAGGACCTGAAGGAAGCCCGGCTGAACGCACACCTTGAAACAGGATCCACAGTGGAAGCCTTGAAAAATGTTGAAACAAGTTAGGGCTAGGGTCAAGGGTTAGGTTAGGGTTAGGGTCAACGTTACTCATAGTCAACAGAATGTATTAAAAGGATCATCAAAATAAAGAGAAACTAATATATTTTTCATCTGCATAAAAATGACACACCAACAGTGCACATTTTGGATGTCATATTTCTGGTCTTGGAGTCTCTACTAACGAGCTGATGAGTTGATTCAGGTGTGATCGATTAGGAAGAGTTGGTAAATGTGCAGTGTTGGGGTGCCTCCAGGAACAGGGTTGGGAAACACTGATCTACGGACTCCACTATATGGGATGTTACGGGAACGAGTCCCAGTGCTGGAACTGCCCTCAGATCAGTTTGTGGTTTGATTCCTGTTTCCAGCACTGACAGAGACGCTTCTCTTCTTCCATTACGGATCAGACTGTCGGCTCGTTAGTGAGGCGTAATGGGTTTGAGGCTTTTCTAAAATGTGTTACACTTGCACTGTCATCATGCGGTTTGTGGTTTTTAGCAGGAACATGATATTATTGAGTTTTATACTCACATACACAACGATCTTCTTCTTTTATTTAACTTTCTGCCTTTGTACACTATCGTTTTCTTCCTCTATTTTAGTCTTTAAATGTTAATCCGCTTTATGGCATTTCAAAGCAGGGAAGTGACAGATGCAAACTTCATCAGATATGAGACAAACTCAGTTTCGGTAGAGTCATTCTTCAATATGAGCGGGTTGTGTTTGGAGCTCCGTCGAATTGATTCATAATCCTTGATTTTCTTCTTTACACTCATTTATAAATAAGCACCTTCTACTTTTACAGCATGTGAACATTTCTTCGATACTTTTCCTTATAAAAAACAATTGGATTGCTTTGATAACGCTACTTGTATAAAACTTCCGAATTTCTGCTGCTAGCCTTTAGCCCGCTAGCATTGCACACGTGGCCTCGCGCCTATCGACCGTCTCATTTACACCCGTTTCACTGAAAGGAGGTTATATCCAGGATTTCAGTCCTAAGTTGGTAGTGACATTGGTAGTGTAACTACTAATTTTCTGTTCATCTGTTGTAATGGCGAATGTATCGGATGTGTGTCTGACGTTATCTCTGAGTGCAGGAGAGGACACACACGAGCTGGTGTGTCCTCTCACTGCATCTCTCACTGCATCTGCACCTCTCACTGCACCTTTCACTGCATCTGCATCTCTCACTGCACCTCTCACTGCACCTCTCACTGTTAAGAACATGTAAGCATTGTGGAAATGTGTTCACTGACTGCATATTAAATGAAAACGACATGAAATGTGTGAATATGGCCACAAAAGATCGATGCTGTGCTAATCATGTTTAGAGTTTTGAAAATATGACAACTGGTTGGACAAACGCTTGTTAGCCACTGCAAAAACTGTAATTCCGACAGAAATTAATAATCTCCCAACGTTATTGGGAATAACAAGCATTCCACAGCCGTGAAATAACTAATAATAGCATCACGTCTCGCATGCGTCACTTATGATTTCTGTGATTTAACGATGAAAGAATGTGGTTTTGTGACTTTTATACCGATTAAGTCATTCAGTGTCTGAATCACTACATAACGGAAGTTGGTTTGTTATTTAGTGGATTATGTTGACCGTGAACTTGAGCAGAGAAAACCCCACTAAAATGCTTCCAGACTTGCTGTGATTTACTCTGATTATTCCTGAAAGTCCAGTTCTGACAGAGAGAAACCCAACGGTTTTCCAGAACTGCCGTGCAGGAATTCCCCTTGGGTTCCTGTATACTAGAGCCGTCGTGCTGTCAGGATATTTCCGTTCCTCAAAAAGCTCCTTCAAAGAACACTCTTGGTTTCCTAGATCTCAGTGTTAGATTGTGTCTCAATCCAGTCGCGCTGGAACTCGGTCTGCAATCCCAGCTTCTGACGGATTTCAGTGGAATCATGGGACTGGTCCTCAGGCGCTGCTTCACGGATCAGTGGCTCTGATAAATGTGCGGCTGTAAATGCAGTGTCCCGTAACCTTTGTGTCTCCAAACTCACTGCTTGTCATTTGCACGTATTTGCATGAAATCAGATGCTTCGCCTGTTAGGTGACTCATTTCAATTTCCAATCTGAGTTTTTGCTTAGTGTGATTTGATGTAATTCATCATTGCTGATTCATTTGTTCATGGTCATGTGACTGACACATGACCGCTAGATTCCGCTGTAAAATCAATTATTTACAGCGCTTTATGCATTAAAAGTAGTTTGACGGTGATAAACATAAAATGACATAATCAGTGATGAAAAACATCAAATATGAGACACATTCAGATTTAGCTGTAAAGCATACAGAAGATGATTCATTATTCAGATCAGTTCAATAACAGTCAATCCTAAATTCATCTGTTGTGCAATGTAGTCGATTTATGTGCAGTTACCAAATACACAAACAACAGGGGAAACACAGGCCAATAATAATCCCTCCAATTATTATTATACCTTTTTTTGATATGCAAAACTTTACTTTTTTTGGACGGACATTTGTCGCCACCTGAGCACTGTCTCCACCAAATTCATAAGCAATAAACAATTATGTAACTTTGATGGTTTAATTCTGGTCGCCACCTGAGCTACAGCCAGAATTAAACCATCAAAGTTACATAATTGTTTATTGCTTATGAATTTCCAATATTTTCTTTAGCTGCGGTTTCTTACTTTTTAATGTCAAGGAGCCCTAACATAACCCTCGTGAGATCAATTCTTTATTAGGGTTATAATATTATAAAATGTAGGTATAATATAATATAAAAACGAATTGAAGTATTTAACGTGATAAGCAAATAAAGATAAAGTGATATGTTATAAATGCTTTAATTTGTTTTCATAATATATTATTACATTTATATTTTTGCATTTAGACGCCTTTATCCAAAGTGACTTACAAATGAGGACTAAAGCAAGCGAGTCGACCCAACACAAGAAGCTCAAACACAAAGTTCATGCGTGTCTCGGAGATGAGCCACGCCGGAGATGATGAGGGTTTCACGGAGGAGATGAGGAGATTCACACCAGCAGGGAACTTTCATTATTACAATATTAAAACAAACTGAAGCATTTTAAATACATCTAATGGCTCTATATTTTCAAGAAAAGGGAATATGTGAACTCTTTTATAATCTAATCCCTGAAGCCCACACACATTTCATCCAGTGCATTTAAACCAGTGTAAGTAAGTGGTGTGTATTCTGAGTTGTCATGAGGTGAGTGTGTATTATCTCCACTGAATCGAGCCACTCTTCTTTAAAACATGAACGTTTTATTTCACCTCTATCTCGTATTGTGCTCTTCGGTCCACAAGCATGACGGTATTATGCCGTGACTGACTCGGCTCACACACGCCCACATCATTCTTTTTCTATGAAACTTGTAAACTGCATTTACCGGTTTCCACTGTAATACGTAATATCACTCACTGCAAATATCTCTCTACACTACAATCAAATCCATCTCCACACACAATTTCGCGGCATTTTATTCTTTCTTTGCCGCTCAGAGGAGCTTTAGAGAGACACGACCGCGATCAGGTGATCGGGAGTCTTTATTTCTTGTTGATTTAGTCTCTTTTTTGAAATAAACACCCAGAATTGTGTTGGTGTTCTTCTAAGAGAGACGTAAATAAGCAGATCTAGCAGCTTTAAAAGCCTCTCTGTATGCAGTAATGCTGTCTTTCCATGAAATACGAGAAACCTCTAGTTTAGTTTTCTTCCAGCTACGCTCCATGTTTCTGGCTGTTCTCTTAAGGGGCTGTGCAAATGTGTGTGTGTGTGTGTGTGTGTGTGTGTGTGTGCTCACTGTACCACGGCGTTTGACTATTTTCTTTAATCTTCTTTCAGCACAAAGCAACAACTGTGTCTAAAGTGCCTGTGAATGAATAACATACATTTTAATCAGAAATATGTCAAAAATAATCTTTTTTTATCGAACAGTTTAATAACCCTTTAGAAAGAAAATCTAAAAAAAAACTTTGCATATGTGTTTTGTATTATATTTGATGCATTATAGGCTTCTGTGGCTCATTTAGTCTGATATAGAGAGTATACAGTATATGAAGATAACATATATATATTTTATATAATCAAGTAAAGCTGCTTCAGTCCAGTTGAATTATTGCTAACAATATCAAAGTTATTCTACAATTACTGTAAACTGGAGCAGACGACTGTATATAGTGAGTGAAACTGCTTTATCGGGTCATGTTGATCATGTAAAGGTCAGTCTCTCTGTGTTACTATAACTAACTCTTGGTTTGATCACTCATAGCTTTAACATGTTTGTGGAATCGTCTAAAAATGAGGAAGACCCGAGGAGATGGAAATAATCAGCCGACGACTCACTGTTTTCACTCTTACTCTTTTTAAATAACAGTTATATTAGTAACTTTCATGTTGAGTAATCGTGCTTAAATAGTTTAAGTATTGTGACCCGTCACACTGAATGTGTAATAATGAATCAGCATTTCTGTGGCATTTAGACTATAGAGAAATAAAAACTGGGTCATATATCAAAAGGAAAGGAGTGCTATTATTGACATTGCCACTATGCGTCAGTGTTTAGTAGGAAATACTTCCACTATGGAACTGGTCTCAATTGATTCAGTTCATTGGTATTAGATTTAGTTTTGTTTTTAGTTGTTTTTCAATATGTCTATTTAGTCTTGTTTTTGGTGCCATTTCTGAATGAAAATGAGAAATGTTTAACAAAAATGTATTTATTATAAATGTTTTATTATATCCATAGTAGTTACAGAACCTAAAACCAGAAAACATTTAAACCAGTAACAGTTAAAGTAACTGTAACTATAATGAATGATTCCAGCATGTCGACATTAAAATTGTGACATGAAGAGTAAATTCCGAAGTCGTCATCATCATCATCATCATTTTCTTAAGCTAAATGTATTTATTCATTCAATTAATTCAGCCTATTGAAATGAATTAGAGTTGTGAGGATCTTTTAAAGTGGTTTAGTTTAAGTTTAACTTTCGCGGGTTTTTATCACTCTAATCATCGTGTGAACTGATACATGAATCTTGATAATAACGAGATCATCATATGAAAACATTATTTCTGAATGTTCTCTGAACGTTTAAAAAAGTTTAAAAGCGTTTCTTCTTGGTTGTGAGAACTTTAAAGAAACGTTACATTGTATCATTCTTTAAACATTATGGAATGTTACTTTTGAATGTTCTCTGAACAAGAAGTAACATTTAAAAGCGTTAGACGAACATCCAAACGTTTCAAAAAAAGAAACCCTCCATGGACGATGTATAAATAATGTTTTTTGTGCTGACGTGTTGAGAACATTATTGAAGAGTAGCCTAAATAATTCTGAATGAACGTTTATTCATAACTTTGAGAGAACTTTCCCTGTTAACTGATGCTGGATGCTTTTCTTCGAGTTTCAGAGGGATCTCCGAGAGCATCATCTCTGTGGTATTCATCCGATAAATAGTTTATTTTTCCTATGATTGATCACAGGGCGTGTGCGTGTGTGCGTGTGTGTGTGATGAGGGAGAGTGAGCGACTTAGGCTATATAAAGCGCGCGCATCGCACTCGTAAATGAAGTCCGGCAGGCAGCGCGCGCGGGATGGTGAGTGACAGATCACATCAGTTCAGCTCATGCTTATTTCTCTATCACGCTTTTCACATCATGACACACGGCTTCAAAGCCGCTTGATGAATTGTTACATTTTAGGACGTGTTCTGTGATCGGTGTGTGAAAGTACCGTCTCATCATTCACGGGTATTTCTTCCTCTCTCCAGTTGATTTTCTCACTGTTGGTGTTGCCGGTTGTGTCGGCTCTGGCTGCGGATGGTCGCTCGTACCGGCGCCGGGACCCGGTGACCGGAGAGTGGCTGCTGTGCGACCGCTGTGCCCCGGGGTTCCGCATGCGCAACCACTGCACGCGCTCCCACCGGACCGAGTGTGTGCCGTGCGGCCCGGGGCTGTTCACCGAGTTCTGGAACTACATCCCGGACTGTCTGCTGTGCGACGCGTGCTCGGACCACCAGCGGGTCGCGCGCCCGTGCAACGGAACCGTGAACACGGTCTGTGAGTGCGAGCCCGGATTCCACTGGGATCAACACTTCTGCAAGAGACACACCGCGTGTAAACCGGGCCACGGAGTCAAAGCTGCGGGTGAGAGAAAGCCTACCTGAGGAAAACACACACGTGTGTGTGTGTGTGTGTGTGTGTGTGTGTGAGAGAGAGAGAGAGAGAGAGAGAGAGAGAGAGAGAGAGAGAGAGAGAGAGAGAGAGAGAGAGAGAGATATGTTTATATATTACTATTGCTTTGGCAATATTGTGCTATTTTACAGTCATGCCAATAAAGCTCAATTGAATTGAATTGAATTGAATTGAGAGAGAGAGAGAGACTTTGACTTTTAAATTACATTTTATTTTACATGATCGACTTAAAATACTCAATTCTTCTTTCAAAGAATACCTTCCAACTCAAAAAAAAATGGAAGAAAAAAATAAAAAATAAATAAATAAATAAAAAAATAAAAGGGGAAAAGAAAAAATATATATATATATCAATTTTTATGCAACTCCAAAGCTTATCTGATAACCTTGCCCTTCATCGGGCTAACACAACAGGCCTTCTGTTGAGAGAGAGAGAGAGAGAGAGAGAGAGAGAGAGAGAGAGAGAGAGAGAGAGTGCGTGTGTGTCGGTCTGTGTGCGAGAGAGTGTGCGTGTGTGTGTTTCATAGCCTGTATATCCGTTGCTAATAAACTGTGTGTATATATAATACATTAATAACTCAATGTTCTTAGTATCACACATTTTATTATTTTATGACATCGATATATGTATTAAATTAATAATTAATTAGCCTACTCAAAATCTTATTTTAAAACCACACATTAATAATAAAAAATGTATGAGAATGTATTTATATACAGTACATGATTTCATTTATTAAATGTAAGTTCTGCTGTGATAAAAGATAGTGAAGTTCAATAAAAGTTGTACTTTTTAGATAGTGAAGTTCAATAAAAGAACTAGAAAAAAAAGTTTGATGACAAACTTTAAGTTGGCTTGAGAAAGCCGGACCAGAGCATTTGAAGTTTTGAAGTTTGAATGAAGTTTTAAAGATAGATTAGAAAGAAAGAAAGAAAGAAAGAAAGATGGATAGATTAGTTAGAAAGATAGATTAGTTAGAAAGAAATATAGATAGATAGATAGATAGATAGATAGATAGATAGATAGATAGATAGATAGATAGATAGATAGATAGATAGATAGATAGATAGATAGATAGATAGATGTTTTTGGCAAGAAGCTAACATGATTAACATGTAGCTAGCTTGATGCTAATTTGATTAGCATGTAGTTAAGATGATTAGCATGTTGTTAGCATGATTAGAATGTAGCTAGCATCATAATAGCATGATTAGCATGTTGCTAGCATCAAGCTAACGTGTTTTTATCAAGAAGCTAGCATGACTAGCATGTAGCTAGCATCATGCTAACATGATTAGCATGTTGCTAGCATCATGCTAGCATGTTTTAGCAAGAAGCTAGAATGATTAGCATGTAGCTAGCATCATGCTAGCATGATTAGCATGTTGCTAGCATCATGTTAACATGTTTTAGCAAGAAGCTAGCATGATTAGCATGTAGCTAGCATCATGCTACCATGATTAGCATGTAGCTAGCATCATAATAACATTATTAGCATGTTGTTAGCATCATGCTAACATGTTTTTAGCAAGAAGCTAACATCATTAGCATGTAGCTAGCATCAAGCTAGCATGATTAGCATGTTTTTAGCAAGAAGCTAACATGACTAGCATGTAGCTAACATCATAATAGCATGATTAGCATGTTGCTAGCATCATGCTAGCATGTTTTTAGCAAGAAGCTAGCATGATTAGCATGTAGCTAACATCATAATAGCATGATTAGCATGTTGCTAGCATTATGCTAGCATGTTTTTAGCAAGAAGCTAACATGATTAGCATGTAGCTAGCATCAAGCTAGCATGATTAGCATGTTTTTAGCAAGAAGCTAGCATGACTAGCATGTAGCTAACATCATAATAGCATGATTAGCATGTTGCTAGCATCATGCTAACATGTTTTTAGGAAGAAGCTAGCATGATTAGCATGTAGCTAGCATCATGCTAGCATGATTAGCATGTTTGCTAGCAAGAAGCTAGCATGATTAACATGTAGCTAGCATCATGCTAGCATGATTAGCATGTAGCTAGCATCATAATAACATGATTAGCATGTTGCTAGCATCGTGCTAGCATGTTTTTAGCAAGAAGCTAGCAGGATTAGCATGTAGCTAGCATCATGCTAGCATGATTAGCATGTAGCTAGCATCATAATATCATGATTAGCATGTTGCTAGCATCATGCTAGCATGTTTTTAGCAAGAAGCTAACATGATTAGCATGTAGCTAACATAATGCTAGCATGATTAGCATGTAGCTAACATTATGCTAGCATGTTTTTAGCAAGAAGCTAGCATGATTAGCATGTAGCTAGCATCATGTTAACAATTAGCATGTAGCTAACATCATGCTAACATGTTTTTAACAAGAAGCTAACATGATTAGCAGAAAGCTAGCATGATTAGCATGTTATTAGCATCAAGAAAGAAAGAAAGAACGAAAGAGAAAGAAAGAATTTTTAGAAAGAAAGATGCATAGATTAGTTAGAAAGAAAGATGGATAGATTTGTTAGAAAGAAAGAAAGAAAGAAAGAAAGAAAGAAAGAAAGAAAGAAAGAAAGAAAGAAAGAAGAGAAAGAAAGTATTGTTAGAAAGAAAGATGGATAGATTACTTGGGTAGAAAGAAAGAACGATAGATTTGTTAGAAAGAAAGATGGATAGATTTGTTAGAAAGAAAGATGGATAGAATTGTTAGAAAGAAAGATGGATAGATTCGTTAGGTAGAAAGAAAGAACGATAGATTTGTTATAAAGAAAGAACGATAGATTATTTAGAAAGAAAGATGGATAGATTAGTTAGAAAGAAAGATGGATAGATTAGTAAGAAAGAAAGATGGATAGATTAGTTAGAAAGAAAGATGGATAGATTTGTTAGAAGAAAGATGGATAGATTAGTTAGGTAGAAAGAAAAGATAGATATTAGGTAGAAAGAAAGATGGATAGATTAGGTAGAAAGAAAGATGGATAGATTTGTTAGAAAGAAAGATGGGTAGATTAGTTAGAAAGAAAGATGGAATAGATTTGCTAGAAAGAAAGATGGATAGATTAGTTAGAAAGAAAGATGGATAGATTAGTTAGAAAGAAAGATGGATAGATTAGTTAGGTAGAAAGAAAGATGGATAGATTAGGTAGAAAGAAAGATGGATAGATTTGTTAGAAAGAAAGATGGATAGATTAGTTAGAAAGAAAGATGGATAGATTAGTTAGGTAGAAAGAAAGATGGATAGATTAGGTAGAAAGAAAGATGGATAGATTTGTTAGAAAGAAAGATGGATAGATTAGTTAGAAAGAAAAATGGATAGATTTGTTAGAAAGAAAGATGGATAGATTAGGTAGAAAGAAAGATGGATAGATTTGTTAGAAAGAAAGATGGATAGATTAGTTAGAAAGAAAGATGGATAGATTAGTTAGGTAGAAAGAAAGATGGATAGATTAGGTAGAAAGAAAGATGGATAGATTTGTTAGAAAGAAAGATGGATAGATTAGGTAGAAAGAAAGATGGATAGATTTGTTAGAAAGAAAGATGGATAGATTAGTTAGAAAGAAAAATGGATAGATTGTTAGAAAGAAAGATGGATAGATTAGGTAGAAAGAAAGATGGATAGATTTGTTAGAAAGAAAGATGGATAGATTAGTTAGAAAGAAAGATGGATAGATTAGTTAGGTAGAAAGAAAGATGGATAGATTAGGTTAGAAAGAAAGATGGATAGATTTGTTAGAAAGAAAGATGGATAGATTAGGTAGAAAGAAAGATGGATAGATTTGTTAGAAAGAAAGATGGATAGATTAGTTAGAAAGAAAGATGGATAGATTTGTTAGAAAGAAAGATGGATAGATTAGGTAGAAAGAAAGATGGATAGATTTGTTAGAAAGAAAGATGGATAGATTAGTTAGAAAGAAAGATGGATAGATAGTTAGGTAGAAAGAAAGATGGATAGATTAGTAAAAGAAAGATGGATAGATTTGTTAGAAAGAAAGATGGATAGATTAGTTAGAAAGAAAGATGGATAGATTAGTTAGGTAGAAAGAAAGATGGATAGATTAGGTAGAAAGAAAGATGGATAGATTTGTTAGAAAGAAAGAACGATAGATTATTTAGAAAGAAAGATGGATAGATTAGTTAGAAAGAAAGATGGATAGATTAGGTAGAAAGAAAGATGGATAGATTTGTTAGAAAGAAAGATGGATAGATTAGTTAGAAAGAAAAATGGATAGATTAGTTAGAAAGAAAGATGGATAGATTAGTAGAAAGAAAGATGGATAGATTAGGTAGAAAGAAAGATGGATAGATTTGTTAGAAAGAAAGATGGATAGATTAGGTAGAAAGAAAGATGGATAGATTTGTTAGAAAGAAAGATGGATAGATTTGTTAGAAAGAAAATGGATAGATTAGTTAGGTAGAAAGAAAGATGGATAGATTAGGTAGAAAGAAAGATGGATAGATTTGTTAGAAAGAAAGATGGATAGATTAGGTAGAAAGAAAGATGGATAGATTTGTTAGAAAGAAAGATGGATAGATTAGGTAGAAAGAAAGATGGATAGATTAGGTAGAAAGAAAGATGGATAGATTAGGTAGAAAGAAAGATGGATAGATTTGTTAGAAAGAAAGATGGATAGATTAGTTAGAAAGAAAGATGGATAGATTGTTAGAAAGAAAGATGGATAGATTTGTTAGAAAGAAAGATGGATAGATTAGTTAGGTAGAAGAAAGATGGATAGATTAGGTAGAAAGAAAGATGGATAGATTTGTTAGAAAGAAAGATGGATAGATTAGTTAGGTAGAAAGAAAGATGGATAGATTAGGTAGAAAGAAAAGATGGATAGATTAGGTAGAAAGAAAGATGGATAGATTAGGTAGAAAGAAAGATGGATAGATTTGTTAGAAAGAAAGATGGATAGATTAGGTAGAAAGAAAGATGGATAGATTAGTTAGAAAGAAAGATGGATAGATTTGTTAGAAAGAAAGATGGATAGATTAGTTAGAAAGAAAGATGGATAGATTTGTTAGAAAGAAAGATGGATAGATTTGTTAGAAAGAAAGATGGATAGATAGATAGATAGATAGATAGATAGATAGATAGATAGATAGATAGATAGATAGATAGATAGATATATAGATAGATAGATAGATAGTTCATTAGTACATATAGAATGGTAGTTTAATTGAGTCTAGGGCTTCAGGGAATTTAGATTTGAGTTTTTGTTGTACGCTATTGGGCCACCGTAGTCTTGGCTCAATTTGACCATGCTGCAATGAAAGTCAATGGGATTTTTATGATTTTTAATATTAATTTTTAAGAAATCTGAAAGTCGAATCAGTCTAAAAAGATATAGCACACTAAGTCAGAACAGTCTGAAGGTCTGACCCGAGTTTGGAGTTTGTAGAGTTAAAGCTCTAGGAGGAGTTAGAGTCAGAAAATTTTGAGTAAGAAGAATAATAATAACTAGAAAAAAAAGTTTGATGACAAACTTTAAGTTGGCTTGAGAAAGCCGGACCAGAGCGTTTGAAGTTTTGAAGTTTGAATGAAGTTTTAAAGATAGATTAGAAAGAAAGAAAGAAAGATGGATAGATTAGTTAGAAAGAAAATAAGATAGATAGATAGATAGATAGATAGATAGATAGATAGATAGATAGATAGATAGATAGATAGATAGATGTTTTCGGCAAAATCTAACATGATTAGCATGTAGCTAGCTTGATGCTAATTTGATTAGCATGTAGTTAAGATGATTAGCATGTTGTTAGCATGATTAGCATGTAGCTAGCATCATAATAGCATGATTAGCATGTTGCTAGCATCATGCTAACGTGTTTTTTATCAAGAAGCTAGCATGACTAGCATGTAGCTAGCATCATGCTAACCTGATTAGCATGTTGCTAGCATCATGCTAGCATGTTTTAGCAAGAAGCTAGAATGATTAGCATGTAGCTAGCATCATGCTAGCATGATTAGCATGTTGCTAGCATCATGTTAGCATGTTTTTAGCAAGAAGCTAGCATGATTAGCATGTAGCTAGCATCATGCTACCATGATTAGCATGTAGCTAGCATCATAATAACATTATTAGCATGTTGTTAGCATCATGCTAACATGTTTTTAGCAAGAAGCTAACATCATTAGCATGTAGCTAGCATCAAGCTAGCATGATAAGCATGTTTTTAGCAAGAAGCTAGCATGACTAGCATGTAGCTAACATCATAATAGCATGATTAGCATGTTGCTAGCATCATGCTAGCATGTTTTTTAGCAAGAAGCTAGCATGATTAGCATGTAGCTAACATCATAATAGCATGATTAGCATGTTGCTAGCATTATGCTAGCATGTTTTAGCAAGAAGCTAACATGATTAGCATGTAGCTAGCATCAAGCTAGCATGATTAGCATGTTTTTAGCAAGAAGCTAGCATGACTAGCATGTAGCTAACATCATAATAGCATGATTAGCATGTTGCTAGCATCATGCTAACATGTTTTTAGGAAGAAGCTAGCATGATTAGCATGTAGCTAGCATCATGCTAGCATGATTAGCATGTTGCTAGCAAGAAGCTAGCATGATTAACATGTAGCTAGCATCATGCTAGCATGATTAGCATGTAGCTAGCATCATAATAACATGATTAGCATGTTGCTAGCATCATGCTAGCATGTTTTTAGCAAGAAGCTAGCAGGATTAGCATGTAGCTAGCATCATGCTAGCATGATTAGCATGTAGCTAGCATCATAATAACATGATTAGCATGTTGCTAGCATCATGCTAGCATGTTTTTAGCAAGAAGCTAGCATGATTAGCATGTAGCTAGCATCATGCTAGCATGATTAGCATGTAGCTAGCATCATGCTAGCATGTTTTTAGCAAGAAGCTAGCATGATTAGCATGTAGCTAGCACCATGCTAACATGATTAGCATGTAGCTAGCATCATGCTAGCATGTTTTTAACAAGAAGCTAACATGATTAGCAGAAAGCTAGCATGATTAGCATGTTATTAGCATCAAGAAAGAAAGAAAGAACGAAAGAGAAAGAAAGAATTTTTAGAAAGAAAGATGCATAGATTAGTTAGAAAGAAAGATGGATAGATTTGTTAGAAAGAAAGCTGGATAGATTAGTTAGAAAGAAACATGGATAGATTTGTTAGAAAGAAAGAAAGAAAGAAAGAAAGAAAGAAAGAAAGAAAGAAAGAAAGAAAGAAAGAAAGAGAAGAAAGTATTGTTAGAAAGAAAGATGGATAGATTACTTGGGTAGAAATAAAGAACGATAGATTTGTTAGAAAGAAAGATGGATAGATTAGTTAGAAAGAAAGATGTATAGATTTGTTAGAAAGAAAGATGGATAGAATTGTTAGAAAGAAAGATGGATAGATTAGTTAGGTAGAAAGAAAGAACGATAGATTTGTTAGAAAGAAAGAACGATAGATTATTTAGAAAGAAAGATGGATAGATTAGTTAGAAAGAAAGATGGATAGATTAGTAAGAAAGAAAGATGGATAGATTAGTTAGAAAGAAAGATGGATAGATTAGTTAGAAAAAAAGATGGATAGATTTGCTAGAAAGAAAGATGGATAGATTTGTTAGAAAGAAAGATGGATAGATTTGTTAGAAAGAAAGATGGATAGATTAGTTAGGTAGAAAGAAAGATGGATAGATTAGGTAGAAAGAAAGATGGATAGATTTGTTAGAAAGAAAGATGGATAGATTAGTTAGAAAGAAAAATGGATAGATTAGTTAGGTAGAAAGAAAGATGGATAGATTATGTAGAAAGAAAGATGGATAGATTTGTTAGAAAGAAAGATGGATAGATTAGGTAGAAAGAAAGATGGATAGATTTGTTAGAAAGAAAGATGGATAGATTAGTTAGAAAGAAAAATGGATAGATTAGTTAGGTAGAAAGAAAGATGGATAGATTAGGTAGAAAGAAAGATGGATAGATTTGTTAGAAAGAAAGATGGATAGATTAGTTAGAAAGAAAAATGGATAGATTAGTTAGGTAGAAAGAAAGATGGATAGATTAGGTAGAAAGAAAGATGGATAGATTTGTTAGAAAGAAAGATGGATAGATTAGGTAGAAAGAAAGATGGATAGATTAGGTAGAAAGAAAGATGGATAGATTAGGTAGAAAGAAAGATGGATAGATTAGGTAGAAAGAAAGATGGATAGATTTGTTAGAAAGAAAGATGGATAGATTAGTTAGAAAGAAAGATGGATAGATTTGTTAGAAAGAAAGATGGATAGATTTGTTAGAAAGAAAGATGGATAGATTTGTTAGAAAGAAAGATGGATAGATTAGTTAGGTAGAAAGAAAGATGGATAGATTAGGTAGAAAGAAAGATGGATAGATTTGTTAGAAAGAAAGATGGATAGATTAGTTAGGTAGAAAGAAAGATGGAGAGATTAGGTAGAAAGAAAGATGGATAGATTTGTTAGAAAGAAAGATGGATAGATTAGGTAGAAAGAAAGATGGATAGATTAGGTAGAAAGAAAGATGGATAGATTTGTTAGAAAGAAAGATGGATAGATTAGGTAGAAAGAAAGATGGATAGATTAGGTAGAAAGAAAGATGGATAGATTAGGTAGAAAGAAAGATGGATAGATTTGTTAGAAAGAAAGATGGATAGATTAGGTAGAAAGAAAGATGGATAGATTAGGTAGAAAGAAAGATGGATAGATTAGGTAGAAAGAAAGATGGATAGATTTGTTAGAAAGAAAGATGGATAGATTAGGTAGAAAGAAAGATGGATAGATTAGTTAGAAAGAAAGATGGATAGATTTGTTAGAAAGAAAGATGGATAGATTTGTTAGAAAGAAAGATGGATAGATTTGTTAGAAAGAAAGATGGATAGATAGATAGATAGATAGATAGATAGATAGATAGATAGATAGATAGATAGATAGATAGATAGATAGATAGATCATTAGTACATATAGAATGGTAGTTTAATTGAGTCTAGGGCTTCAGGGAATTTAGATTTGAGTTTTTGTTGTACGCTATTGGGCCACCGTAGTCTTGGCTCAATTTGACCATGCTGCAATGAAAGTCAATGGGATTTTTATGATTTTTAATATTAATTTTTAAGAAATCTGAAAGTCGAATCAGTCTAAAAAGATATAGCACACTAAGTCAGAACAGTCTGAAGGTCTGACCCGAGTTTGGAGTTTGTAGAGTCAAAGCTCTAGGAGGAGTTAGAGTCAGAAAATTTTGAGTAAGAAGAATAATAATAATAATAAGTTTAAATAGGATTTCAGTAAGTTGGCTTTCTCAAGCCAACTTAATAATAAGTTTAAATAGGATTTCAGTAAGTTGGCTTTCTCAAGCCAACTTAATTAGATGCGTTGTTTCCAGTCAAGACTTAGAGAAACTTGTGCATGCTTTCATCAGCAGCAGGGTGGATTACTGTAATGGCCTCCTCACTGGCCTTCCCAAAAAACACCATAAGACAGTTGCAGCTCATACAGAACCAGAACATATGAACACATCACACCAGTCCTCAGGTCTTTACACTGGCTGCCAGTCACATTTAGCATTGATTTTAAAGTATTATTACTGGTATATAAATCATTTAATGGGTTAGGACCTCAATATATTGCAGATATGCTCACTGAATATAAACCCAACAGATCACTCAGATCATTAGGATCACATCAGCTAGAAATACCAAGGGTTCACTCTAAGCATGGAGAGTCTGCTTTTAGCTATTATGCTGAACCAGCTTCCAGAAGAGATCAGGTGTGCTCCTACAGCATCACATTCACATCCAGACTCAAAACACTTCTGTTTAGCTGTGCATTTACTGAATGAGCACTGTGCCACTGCCACTTCATTTTATTCTAAATGGTTTTAATTTACTGTATTTTATTTTCATCATAATTTTTATTTTTCATTATTTCTTTTTTTTTATTCTAAACTGTTTTAATTATTCTGATTTCTTTTGATAATTTTCATTTCTTCTATGTAAAGCACTTTGAATTGCCATTGTGTATGAAATGTGCTTCATAAATAAACTTGCCTTGCCTTGCCTCGCCTACTAATATTAATATACTGAATAGTTCATGATTTTACGCTTTTACATTTCCAGGTTTCTCCGAGAAAAGATGTGACTCGTATTAGAAACTCTCAGGCTGCGGCACTAACCGTGTTTTGACCTCGGCAATAAATTAAAAGTTTAGTGTTATTAAATGTACTTTCAGTGAGAATGATAAATGATCCAGTTAATAACTGTGGAAACGCATCATCACAGTCTGTTTACGGTTGCCATGCACTCACGACTAAACAAGAGCTTGGCAACCGTAAAGTTATCTTTATGAACTCTATAAATTATTATCATTATGATAAATAGTGTAAATAAACAGATGAACCCGCGGCGACACACTGTCTGCGCACACCGTGATTCAGGCTGAAGGAGGATTATGTGAGTGTGACGTATTGTGTGTGTGTGTGTTGACAGGGACGCCGCACAGAGATACGGTGTGTGAGAGCTGCGCAGACGGGTGGTTTGCCAACATCACACAAGCGCATGCGGTGTGTGTCCCTCACAGCGTCTGCACTGCTGACCACCACGAGCTGCTGCCCGGAGCCGGCTGGCACGACAGTGTGTGTGCGAGCTGCCAACAGCTCTCTGAGAACGGTAGAGACGCCCTCACACTCCATCCATCACAGTGTTATAGTTCACTCGCCCTCAAGCCATCCTAGCTGTATATGACTTCTTCTTTCAGACAAATACAGAGTTATATTAATAAACAAATGGATAGATGCACTTTTATGATGGATGGATGCACTTTTATGATGGACAGATGCACTTTTATGATGGATGGATGCACTTGTATGATGGATGGATGCACTTTTATGATGGACAGATGCACTTTTATGATGATAGATGCACTTTTATGATGGATAGATGCACTTTTATGATGGACAGATGCACTTTTATGATGATAGATGCACTATTATGATGGATAGATGCACTTTTATGATGATAGATGCACTTTTATGATGGATAGATGCACTTTTATGATGATAGATGCACTTTTATGATGATAGATGCACTTTTATGATGATAGATGCACTTTTATGATGGATAGATGCACTTTTATGATGGACAGATGCACTTTTATGATGATAGATGCACTTTTATGATGATAGATGCACTTTTATGATGGATAGATGCACTTTTATGATGGATAGATGCACTTTTATGATGATAGATGCACTTTTATGATGGACAGATGCACTTTTATTTGTACAACTGTGTTTATTAATACAGCTCTGATTGTATGCGTCTGAAAGAATAATGTCATATACAGCTAGCATGACTTGAGGGAGAGTAAATCATGGGCTAATTTTTATTTTTAGGTGAACTATCCCTTTAAAGGCCATCCTTCCATTGATGCGCTGTTGTTTCTCCTCCTGTAGGTTGGGAAGAGTTGTTCCAGCCGGTTCTGAACGGTCTCCACATTCAGTACAGTACTCCCATCCGGCGCCTGCAGAACTTAGTGAACCGCCGTCTGCAGAGGAAACTGCGCAAAAAAGACACGCTCCGGACGGCTAGTCATTCCTCTGAGCTGCTGAACCTTCACCTGTTTCGCCAGGAGTCAGATCTATCTTATTTAGCCAACAGAATTTCCCACAGCGTCCGCAGTTTTTTACAGCAGCACTGCAGCAACACACGACAGCAGCGGCACTGAGACGAAGCCAACGCCTCTGCCGCTCTCGGCCTCATGTCTTTCACCTGCTTTCTGAAATATATGAGGGAGAATGTGTCTAAATCCACGGGTGTCAGACTGTACATGGGGGAAAAGACGTCTAAGGGACTGTGGTTTTTATTTAAGGGGCCACCGGAGGACTTTTGAGACCCTCCCTTCACCAAAAATATTTTTTTCTATGTCCTTCCAAAATGATTGTGAAAAAAGGCATGACTGGCCCTGATAGTTTTATCCTCAACTAGTTTTTTGGGTGTAGGTCTACCTTATATTAACAACAATAGTAATATAAAAACGGTAGCCCGACATCTAACACATCACACTCCACGGTTATGGTGGCGATTTCAGCAGATTTACTCGCTGACGCTGTTGTGGAAACACAATAAGAATGCAAACTGAATACGGTAGTATTGTACAGTGCAGATCATATCAGCTGCAGTTGCCTCAGCCCGATACTGTAAAACTCGATTTTTTTACTGTAAAAAAGGACACTTATTCACAATCACAAAAGTTCATTATTTGCTTTAAAGGAACACTCCGACTTTTTTTGTCTTTGGCTTATTCACCATATCCCCCAGAGTTATATAAGTCCATACATACCTTTTTCATCTCCGTGCGTGCTGTAACGCTGTTTGACGCACCCACCACTAGCCTAGCTTAGCACAAAGACTGGATGTAAATGGCTACAGCTAGCATACTAATCCCAATAAGTGACAAAAATGTACATGTTGTGATTTGTATAGGCACAGAGTGTACAAATAACAAGGTAATATGAGACACAAATATCCTTTAACCATATACATTTTGGGAACTATATTCTCATAAGATGAAGAACAGTGCGTCTCAGGTGCTGCGGTTATCACTCTGCTGCCCTCTGAGAATATAGTTCTCATGGTCAAAAGATATCTATGTCTCATATTACCTTGTTATTTGGACACTGTGACTACACAAATCACAACATGTAAATAGGAAAGATTTTGCATTATTTTGTCACTTATTAGGATTAGTATGCTAGCTGTAGCCATTTACATCCAGTCTTTGTGCTAAGCTAGGCTAGTTGTGTGTGCGTCAAACAGAGTTACAGCACACATGGAGATGAAAAAGGTATGTATGGAGTTATCTAACTCTGGGGGATACTGTGATTACGCTAAAGTCCAAAAAAGTCGGAGTGTTCCTTTAAAGCTTTGCTGGATAAACATTTCACTGTGTGAGACACTCACATACATTAGAGATTTGGTTTCAGCTGTTACACTAAAGGACTGAAGGATGTGTGATGTTTGTATTTGAGAAATTCAGAATGTGTCCGGTCAATAAATTTCACATGCAAGTTTTGGAAGGAGACTCCAGTGTTTTGTAAATATTAGATATGGTTTTTTTTTTCGTTTTTTCTTGGTTATACATTTAAACACTGATCTCTATTTATTATTTATTTTTTTGACTAAACTGTACAATGCAAAACAGCTCCATTAAAAACATTGAAAAGAGTTTCTTGTGCTTGTGAAATATATTAAATATTCGAGTGTTTTTTTCTTTGAAATCCTGCATTTGAACCTGAAATCAATCTATGTGAAAGCAGTGGGTTAGACTTTATTTCAGGTGTCATTGTTACAGTCAAGCGTAGCATCGCTAGTCAAGCAGTGACTCTCAGCTGATCCACCTATAGGAATACGACGCCATCACTGTATACATACTGTATATAAACTCCTTCAGTATTATGGACCGGCTCAAATAGCAGAATCTGAGTAATGTTTCCACAGCAAACATTTTAGGGTTTCTTCATATTCCCTATACTCCACTGCACTAACTCAGAGCGAGTCCCGCACTTTAATAATCTTCTCCCACTGTTTCCTTCTGAAACGATTCTTCAGTGTGTTGGACATATTAAAGTTACTCTGCCCTTTTACAGTCTCGCCATATTCACCACCTCCCAGTCGTGATAAAGCTAATTGCTCGCCTTAGGGCTAATTCTCCCAATATTTGACTAAATGGTCTTTTTTTTTCTTCAAAAAAAGCTGAAGACATCTTCTAAATGTCTATTTGACATCTGAAACGTCCTATTGCAGATGAACAAACACTCTAAAAAATAGGTCTTCCACATGTAAACACACACATATAGACGTCTGCGTGACGTACGTGTGCTATCAGGGAAGTTAGCCATTATGAATATGTAAAGTATGTGTATTTATACGAACACCACGATTTTGCCAAGTAAGACATCAACATTCCTGTCCCGAAATGTAGTCCTTACACCCAATCTCTACCCCTAAACCTAACCCTGCCCGTAACTCTTCCCTAAAATCATAAGGTGATGAAAGGTGAACACTGATGTTTAAGTGCTTCACTCTGGTTCTAAGCCTAAATTTGACATTTAAACGGTAAACTTGTCTCTCGAATCTGATTAATTGGAAAGTTTATCCAGGAACATGTGGTAGCTACCACTGGGTTAAACTCAGACGCTTAAAATGGCACTAGACAAGACAAAAAGTTGCCAACCCCTGGTATAGAGTATAAAAATAGTAGTATATGGTTTTAAAGGCTCGACGGCTCCAGGCAGACACACACAGGTTGGTGGTCAGTGTCATTAGTCTGACATTCAAATACTTCCTGTCTGCTCACATGCAAACCAGATTATTTATTCCTCTTTTGAGAGTAAGCTTCTCATTTGCATTGCATGTGGTTATGGAAACGCATGTCTTTATTGTTTGCGCCTGGTTTGTGGAAACTGACGTCACGTCATCATGTTTCAATCCGACGACGACACAGTAGACGAAACTAAAAAAGAAACATTAGAAGAGTTTCCTCTTCGTGGAAGAACAGAAACTGGAGCTTCTGCTTACTTACATCGGGAATCAAAGTGTTTTTCTGAATATCCTGGTTCATTTTAAAGGGGGAAATGTTGTCAAGGGATTTATCGGGGCCTTTCCATAACATGCTTTATGTTCATCATTAACTGTAATTAGGCAATAGTGTCCGTCCGCTCATTTGACTAGAAAATGTGTTCTGCGTCAACGGGCTATATCTGGATGTACTCAAATTTATCATGAGTTTGTGTGTGTGCTTCTTCGGTACCTGTGAATGAGGCTGTGTGTGTGTGTGTGTTTCTTTGCATACTGCTATTCCTGGAATTTATTTAATTGAATTGCTATTTGCAAAAACAAACACGCTAATATGTAGGCTACACCCCACTAACAGGAAAACTTCTCCCGGGGTTCTCCCAGTTGTTCTAACACTTTTTAGTTAACTTTACTTCAGAACTTAATCTAGTAATCTGTCCTATTCACATAGTGTGCCTTTTATTAAGAAACCCCAAGTTAATTGATTGATTTGAGGCTATTCTTATTAGCCTTTTCACTCATTTCCTCTTCCTCTACAGTTATCTGTCATGATCCCGGTATTCTTCTCTTACACTCTTCCGCCCTCTTCTGGTCACACTCTTTATTACATCCATTTACACACCCATACATTCCCATTCATTCCAGAGACTTTCTTCTATTGGATTTAATTGCCTTACGACTGTTATTGTTTAATTGCCTTACGTGTTATTTTACCTGAGCTGTTTGTAATCTATTAAATATTGTCAAACTGCCTTTGCTTTTGGGTCCTCTCTCCGAACACGTCACATTATCTTTCTTTAGTTGCATTTCCCAAAGTCATCCTGAAATGTTAATTGACAAAATAACTGATGAATTTGAGATAAGCTGACTTCACAAACTGATGTTGATTTTCCTAAAATGTTTTTGTTTGATCATTGATCATCATTATGGTGAACAGTGTTCCCTTTTAAACTTAATTATATAGTATTGTAATCATCTTCTTATTGAAGCAGTGACGCAACAAGACATCTTTTTGATTTCGACGAACAGGAAACTTTTACTTTTAATTACATCTTTAACTACTTTTCATGTCAGATAGTGATCATTTATTGTATTGCTAATGTTTATGTCATAAACACCTTGTGAAAATTTTAATTGTGTTGATATAATCCTTCTGTATTTGTAAAATAGCCTATGCGTCACACAGATTTCAACATTCAGCAAACAAAACACAGCCATGATAACCATGGTGTTGTGCTATACTGACACAAGATAGTAAGAAAATTGGCAAATAAAAAAACATTGTGAAACATAGCAATTGCACAATTTATTCATGCCCTAATGCACATCGTTAATAACTTAATGGGAACATTAGCAGTGTGTGTGTGTGTGTGTGTGTGTCAACAGTGTGTTCCAGTTTAGAGGTGATAAAGGTACCACAGAATCACACACACGTTTGGGCATGTGAGTATCAGAGGACATCTGGTCATGGATAGACAGATAAAGGATTAGTTTTCAATGTGGGTGAGTAATAAGCGTAAACTAAACACCACCATACAGATTAAAAATCAAAACAATCATAGATGCAACAAGATTACCTTCACGTATCAATGATTATGGCTGATTATGTGTTTAACCCATTAGCCATTATACCATTGATACATTTTTCTAGATAAATTCATTGTCTTTAAGGGTTAGTTGTTATTGGTAGCTGTTACAGCAAAAGGCACCACACTTAAGAACTGCTCAATACTTCAGGACAGAAGAAGAAGAAATGTTTAAGATTACGGATAACTGGAGTTGAGATGTAGCCTATGGTCGAATGTCTAGCCCCGCCCACCTCGTTACTTGATTGGTTCATTTGCCCCACCTGTCCTCCCCGTAACCTGCCTTGATTACAATCCCTATTTATTCTCCTTGTGTGTTACCGATTCGTCATCGAGTGTACACTGTGTGTTTCGCTGCTGTGTGCTTCAGTCTCTGTCTCGTTTCCCCCCTCGGGGTAGTTTTTATTTTCTGTTTTGTTTTTTATCATCATTAAAAGCCCAGGATGGTCTCTGCATCTGATCTGAGTCCTCACTCCTCCACCACACCTGCCATGACACGCTCCAGTCTTTCATCCGTCTCTCCTTTTATGAGAATAATGGATGTAACTGGACTCTGGCGGTCTTGTGTGAATATAAAGAAATGAGCTCCCGTAAGAACAATAGTGTGTGTGTGTGTGTGTGTGTGTGTGTGTGTGTGTGTGTGATTAGGTGTGTTTGTGGGAAATCATCACAATCATCTCTCAGTCCTCAGGTTTCAGTTCCACTAAAACACAATCGGCCTTTATATTACTGAAGCTGGACAGTGTAGCAAATAGAACAAACACACTGACCATGGGACTAGGCTAATATTTACTAAATTATATAGCCTATATATATATATATATATATATATGAATTTTGTGCATCGACAGCAGCATTCAGTGCAATATGATCATGAGTCTTTACATTTGCATATAACATTACTGTACATTAATGCATTTTAGTAGATTTATATTTTATATAAATGCAAGGCTACGAAAGTTCAAATAATCCAGTTGTTGTTGTTTTTTTATTCAATATGAATTTAAACATTTATTTACAAAATACAAAAGAGCCAGAGGTTCGGGACGGCCAAAATTACATCACATTTGAATTGAGAAAAATAATAATAGAAATAAAGTAGAAAGTATATAAATATATATATATATATAAACGAATAAAATGTGTAAATATTGAGTAAACAGGTCACATAAATATAACAATCTTCACCACAAAACATAATTAATAATATGTGTAATTTAATAATGGTGTATAATTGTTGAAAGTTTTCTGAAAGTAGTCTGTTTGTTACATGTGATGCAGTGGCGCCCCCTGTTGGACAGGAGAAACTTCACTGAAACACCACACACTCACAGAATGAGCTTTAACACACACACACACACACACACACACACGCACACACGCACACACACACATTACAGTTCTTTACAACACACTTTATATTCAGCGACATGAGTGAATCAAATAACGCATCTGACTCATACAGACAGACAGACAGACAGATATTCAGGTAAATGAGGGCGGGGTCTGTGTGTGTGTGTGTGTGTCTCGCGGGAGGGGTTTCTCTGCTCGGTGTTCCGGCTCACTCTCAGCTCTGTTACTGTAACTGTAAGTGTTAAAGGTTTAACTGAAGCTCATGAAGAACCAGTGAAGAAGATGAGCGGGGAAGAGTCTGGCGTTCCTCGGGATCTGCTGGGTAAACACTTCAGTCATATCTCACATTTGACTTACTCTGCGTCTGTGTGTGTGTGTGTGTGTGTGTGTGTGTAGGTGTGTTTGTGTGTGTGTGCGACTGCACTGCTTAAAATCGCGTTTGTGCTCAATGCTCATTTACTCTGGAAAACTATAAATAGACTTTAATAGCGCTTTATTATTGAGGTATGTTAGCTGTGGGAGGGGCCTGTTCAGACTCCGCCCACACCTGACGCTGGCGCGAGCGGCGTGTCGTGACGTGACCAACGCACAAGAGCCCGTTATAATAATCAAATCAGTCAACAACACTGACTGATGGATCGACAAAATCACGATTTAGCTAATCTTAACGATGACACAAAAAGTGTCAAAAGTGTGAAATGATGACTGTAATTCTGACTTTTAATGCCATAATTTTGACTTCTTGTGTTATAATTTTGTCATCATTTTTACTTTATTTCATAATGATTGCTTTTTATTTCACAGTTATGACATGAAAGTGATTTTTGTCCTGTTTGTGGTGACAGGTTTCATTTAGAGATCATCTTCATATTGATGTTTCTCCTAATATCCTCAATAAATCTAGACACCATGAGCCACTAGATTCAGATATAGAGCTATAAGGAGCGGTCGGTCTGATGAGAAATATGATGTTCTGGGACACGTTTATGATCAAGCACTTCCTGTCTTGAGCCTCTCAAACCTCTCAAAACCTGTGTGTGTGTGTGTAGAGAGCGTTCAGGAGGCCATCGGGCAGCAGGTCAAGCTGTGTTTGGTTCAGAAGGTCAACCTGGAGGTCAAAGGTGACAAACTGGACAGCAGAATCCTGGTGAGTGAGACGTGTCTCCTGTCCTGACACTGAGTGTGATATTAATGTCCTAAAAACTTCATAAAACCGCGAACTAAAGCAGCCATACAAAGACAATCACAACATCACAAACTAAAAGTATGTGAAAGTCAGAAGGAAAATACTAATCTACGAGAGGGAAAGAACTACAATCCTACAAAGCATTGCAAACAACCTGAAAACAATGAAGAAACATAAACCACTGAAGTTTACTGAAAAATATTCAAATATATTCAATTATTTCAGTGATTTGAGAGTGTGGGGTGACGGATTCAATCTTTTGCCAAGTTTTGCTTGTTTCGACTCTCTGATTGGTGGACTTTTCTGTAAGGCATTATGGGTAATGTAGTTTCTCACCAGGAAAACAATTATTTGAAGGAAAGGTTGAAATAATACTGACGGCCTTCAACAGAAGCAAACATCATCAGTTCACCTCCTCACTGCTCACTGTGGTTATCGTTAGAAGACTTTTCTTTACTTCTGGAACGGACTCTCTATTGGTCCCGATCTCACAAATAAGAAAAGAGAGAGAACAAGTTGAAGAAAAGTGTTTGTGTGAAGCTAGTGTTAGTGTTAGTGTTAGTGTTAGTGTTAGTGTTAGAGAAGCTCCTCTCTGTAAAACACACATTCTTACCCTCATTCTCCTGCCCTGACACGACAGAGATCTGATCCTCTGGGCATGAACACACACACACACTCACACACACACTTACATACATACACACTCTCCTTCTCTCTCTCTCTCTCTCTCTCTCTCTCTCTCTCTCTCTCTCTCTCTCTCTCTCTCAAACACACACATACACACACACACACACACACACACACTTTACATTCCAGGAGCCTCCACAGGATTTTGCAATAGCCTCAGTGTTGTTATTCATGTTTGCCAGTGATAACACGCGTCTCAGTGAAGCAGATGTGTGTGTGTGTGTGTGTGTGTGTGTGTGTGTGTTATTTCATCTGATGGAGTTCACGGCAGGTTTCCAGTCATTATTCTCACTTCTGCTCTCTAAATGAATGTGTGTGTGTGTGTGTGTGTGTGTGATCGGTCAGGATGTCTCCTCTGTTCAGTGTTTATTTAAATCTTGAAGATTTAGATCTCTATCCGACTGACAATATCAATATATCAAAGATAAAACATTATAATACTAAACTGGATTAAAATTCAGAGTAACTGTGTCTTAGATTAGAAATAGATGATACTTGCTGAATTGAATATGCAGTTTAATAAGGTTTGCAATGTTTATAATTGCAGAATGACTTATGTTTTACGTACATTATATTTAATGAATAGTACGCATTAAACTGTATAATCAATATTGAACACATGATTATAACTTAATTGATTGTGTTTGATTTATTTCATTGGAGTCACTGATGCTCTTCTTCTCTGGTTCCCCACAGGCTCTCGCTCCTCATCGAGTGTTTCTGCTCAGCGCACGAGTGCCTGCTAAAGTGAGTGAGTGAGTGTGTGTGTGTGTGTGTGTGTGTGTGTTGAAGTGCTCTGACTCTGTGTGTGTTTCATGTCTTCAGGTCGATCAGTCCTTCAGTGTGTTCGACATTCAGAGCATCAACAGTGTCAAACAGAAGCAGGTGAACATCAGCTAGCACACTCTCCTTTCTTGCCAAATGCTTAAACACACAATGATTATATATATATATATATATATATATATTAGGGCTGTGCAAAAGTTAATTGCGATTAATCGCATCCAAAATAAAAGTCTGTGTTTACATAATATATTTGTGTGTGCTGTATATAATTATTTTGTATATAAAAATACACACACATGCATGTATATATTTAAGAATTATTTGCGCTTAAATTCTGTATATATTTATAAATACATAATCTATATTATATAAATATAAATATTTTATATATTAATAACATATTTTCTTAAATATATACATGCATGTGTGTGTATTTATAAATACAAAATAATTATATACAGCACACACAAATATATTATGTAAACACAGACTTTTATTTTGGATGCGATTAATCGCAATTAATTTTTGCACAGCCCTAATATATATATATATATTTAAAGAAATATGATAAACAGATATAGGTATAATGCACATGTAAGTGTGTATTGGGTATTGCACATGGTTTTATTAACTGATCATTTCACATTCAAAGTAGAGATACACTGATAGTTTGATTCAGACAGACAATTATGTTTCATGCTGTACATAATGATAATTAATTTGATATGATTTAAATACTAAAAATAATACTTTTTACATTATCAAATAAATGATAATGTAATGATGTTTAATTCATGAATTTGATTACCACGGTTTAACTGGGTTTAACAGTGATGTAATGCTGTGATGGATGTACATGATCACCCCCTGCTGGTCATATTGTGCCGTAACAGTGTGTGTGTGTGTGTGTGTGTGTAGCTGCTGGTGGACTATGACAGAGGACAGCTGTCTCTGAGACTGGCGTCTGATCGAGACACTGATGATTTTATTGCACAAATAGGAACAAACATTCAGGAGATTTGTCCAGGACTCGACCCGCTGTAAGACTGTCACACACACACACATACACACTATAACTCCATACACACGTGTGTGTGTGTGTGTGTCTTTATTTCATGTGTTTGTTTGTGTGTTTCAGGAGGGTGATAAAGAAACTTGTGTTAAAGCCGGTGGAGAGAATCACCAGTTTACAGACACTGTGGGAAAACCCCATCCCAGCAGAAGCCGGACCCTGCGGTACAGAATCTCTCTCACACACACACACACACACACACACACACACACACTGCTCTCGTCTGTGTTAACCCGTCTCTGTATCTGTGTGTGTGGTGCTGCAGGCGGTTTCTCGCGTCTCTACTGGTGTGTGTGTGATCAGATGGGCGTCCCCTACAGAGACGAGGTTCAGTGGGTCAGTACAGCTCAACTCTGTACGTCTCGTGTGTGTCTCAGTGTCCGTCTCGTGTGTGTCTCAGTGTCCTTCTCGTCACGTCTCGTGTGTGTCTCAGTGTCCGTCTCGTCACGTCTCGTGTGTGTCTCAGTGTCCGTCTCGTCACGTCTCGTGTGTGTCTCAGTGTCCGTCTCGTCACGTCTCGTGTGTGTCTCAGTGTCCGTCTCGTCACGTCTCGTGTGTGTCTCAGTGTCCGTCTCGGGTGTGTCTCAGTGTCCATCTCGTCACGTCTCATGTGTGTCTCAGTGTCCGTCTCATCTCGTCTCATGTGTGTCTCAGTGTCCGTCTCGTCACGTCTCGTGTGTGTCTCAGTGTCCGTCTTGTCACGTCTCGTGTGTGTCTCAGTGTCCGTCTCGTCACGTCTCGTGTGTGTCTCAGTGTCCGTCTCATCTCGTCTCGTGTGTGTCTCAGTGTCCGTCTCGTCACGTCTCGTGTGTGTCTCAGTGTCCGTCTCACAGCTCTGTGTTTGTTTCTGAAGGACGTGGACACCATCTATCTGTCTCAGGACACACGGGAGCTCTGCCTGCAGGACTTCATCCACCTGGACAACAGGTAACACACACCTGTCGTACGCTACGGATTATGGAATCCAGGCACAAAAAATACTGTGTACACTTACTCAAAGAATGATGTGGACGCCTCCAGCATGAGTGAAAACGCAATATTACTGTTGCGTCACTACTGGTGTGATAGAGGTTTCTGACCATATTCACTGTGTGTAGATGCATGCGTCATGTCCTGTAGCGGTGTAAAGTGCAAGTGTGGTGTGTGTTGAGCGTGATTTGTGTTAAAGTGGTGTGTGTTGGGTGTGGTTTGTGTTAAAGTGGTGTGTGTTGAGTGTGATTTGTGTTAAAGTGGTGTGTGTTGAGCGTGATTTGTGTTAAAGTGGTGTGTGTTGAGTGTAGTTTGTGTTAAAGTGGTGTGTGTTGAGTGTGATTTGTGTTAAAGTGGTGTGTGTTGAGTGTAGTTTGTGTTAAAGTGGTGTGTGTTGAGTGTGATTTGTGTTAAAGTGGTGTGTGTTGAGTGTAGTTTGTGTTAAAGTGGTGTGTGTTGAGCGTGATTTGTGTTAAAGTGGTGTGTGTTGAGTGTGATTTGTGTTAAAGTGGTGTGTGTTGAGTGTGATTTGTGTTAAAGTGGTGTGTGTTGAGTGTGATTTGTGTTAAAGTGGTGTGTGTTGAGTGTAGTTTGTGTTAAAGTGGTGTGTGTTGAGTGTGATTTGTGTTAAAGTGGTGTGTGTTGAGTGTAGTTTGTGTTAAAGTGGTGTGTGTTGAGTGTGATTTGTGTTAAAGTGGTGTGTGTTGAGTGTGATTTGTGTTAAAGTGGTGTGTGTTGAGTGTGGTTTGTGTTGTTGTGTTCAGGGATCTGCTGGCCATCACCGCTGCTCTGGAGTTCAATCAGTGGTTCATCAAACTCTCCATAAAGGACTTTAAACTGGTGACTGTGTGTCTGTCGGATTATATCGTTCTGCTTGAGGATGATGTGCTCTTACACTCATCATGTGTGTGTGTGTGTGTGTGTGTGTGTGTGTGTAGACAGCAGATCTGTGTGATCAGATATTCAGAGTTGTGTCTCGATCTACCAGACTGGAGGAACTCACTCTGGACAACACCGGACTCAAGAGGTTCACATACACTCACACACACACACATACAGTATATTTATATATATATATAATTTTAATCAGAATAGTCTTACACTATGTTTTACGGTGTTACACTGTGTGTTTCAGTGATTTTGCTCAGAGGTTTGCTGCTGCGTTGAGTCACAATCCAAACTCAGCGTTAAAGGCAGTCAGTCTGCCCAACAACTGTATTGAAGACAAAGGTACAAAACTCTCACACACTCACACACTCACACACACACACACACACACACACACACACACACACACTAGGGCTGAGCGGTTTGGGGTAAAAATTGAATTGCGATTACAACCGCTCTCCGTTAGGCTAATGTTCTGGAGAGGTTCTCAAAGGTTCTGTTCTGTGTGTGTGTGTGTGTGTGTGTGTGTGTGTGTGTGTGATTGACAGGTGTCATGTTTCTGAGCCCTGCCCTGTCTAAACTCACACCTGGACTGAAACACCTGGACCTGTCCAAGAACTCACTGTCATCTAAAGGTACACACACACACACACACACACGCACGCACTTATAAATGTGGGCGGGGCTTGATTGTGTCCGTAGGGAATTCATTGGATGTTTGGATGGCTGTGGTTTGCTATTGGCTGATCTCCTGTGAGTGACAGGTTATAGCCCCGCCCTCGTCATCAGAGAAGAGAAGAGATGCTGAAGAGGAACTGATTCTGATTTAAGATTATTAAAACATTAATAATGTGCACATATAAATCCTTTAGAATAATCTAAATGTGTGTGTGTGTGTGTGTGTGTGTTTTCAGGTGTGAATATTCTGGCTCAGTGTTTCTGCTCCACATCACTCACACACCTGAATCTGTCTGGAAACACACTAAGAGGGGAGGACATGCCTGTACGCACACACACACACACACACACACATTATTTTATATAATGTGAATTAGTTTGTCGGTTGTGTTGATCTGTGTGTTGTTGTGTGTTTGTAGCATCTGTGGAGTTTCCTGTCTCAACCCAACCGTCTGCACACACTCGACCTGTCGAACAGCGAATCTTCCCTCGACCTGGTCAGACACACACAACTACACAATCACACACCACAACACAATCACATTAAAAAAATCTAAAAGAATAATAATAATAATAATAATAATTTGATAAAAATAAATACTATTTTATTAAAATAAATGAAACACATCTAACAGCATTACGAGGAATAGAATAGAATGCAATGATGTAACATAATAGAAACTAAACATTTTACAAATAATTCTGTAGAAATATTGAAAATATTAATATAACTGTATTAATTTGGTCTTTATAATAATATATAGGTTATAAATTTGAGGATGATGATATTTGTTGTTCTTCAGGTGTGTTCGTCACTGCAGCGTGGCTCTCTCAAACACCTGACAGTTCTCAACATGTCCAGAAGTGTCTTCAGTCTCAAGTACGACAAACACACACACACACACACACACACTTACTCTAACCTGACCCCTAAACCTGCCCATCACACACACACACACACACACACACACAGGTGTCAGGTGTTTCAGTCTGATGGTTTGTGCTGCAGGAGAGGGAAGGAGTTTCCGTCCTCCTTCAAGCAGTTCTTCAGCAGCGCTTCGTCCCTCCAGAACATCTGCCTCTCTGGAACCAAACTCCCTTCTGAAGGACTCAAGTGAGTCTCAGTCCAGCAGCCCATCCAGACCCCTGATCATGTTCTGCTGATGTTCTCCTGATGTTCTGCTGATGTTCTTCTGATGTTCTGCTGATGTTCCTCCTGATTTCCTCCTGATGTTCTCCTGATTTTCTTCTGATGTTCTTCTGATGTTCTCCTGATGTTCTCCTGATTTCCTCCTGATGTTCTGCTGATGTTCCTCTGACGTTCTGCTGGTGTTCTCCTGATGTTCTCCTGATTTTCTTCTGATGTTCTTCTGATGTTCTCCTGATGTTCTCCTGATTTCCTCCTGATGTTCTGCTGATGTTCTTCTGATGTTCTTCTGATGTTCTGCTGATGTTCTTCTGACGTTCTGCTGGTGTTCTCCTGATGTTCTGCTGATCTCCTCCTGATTTCCTCCTGATGTTCTACTGATGTTCTCCTGATGTTCTCTGCATGTTCTTCTGATATTCTGCTGATCTTCTTCTGATGTTCTCCTGATGTTCTCCTGGTGTTCTTCTGACGTTCTGCTGGTGTTCTCCTGATGTTCTCCTGATTTCCTCCTGATGTTCTGCTGATCTCCTCCTGATGTTCTTCTGATGTTCTGCTGATGTTCTTCTGACGTTCTGCTGGTGTTCTCCTGATGTTCTGCTGATCTCCTCCTGATTTCCTCCTGATGTTCTACTGATGTTCTCCTGATGTTCTCTGCATGTTCTTCTGATATTCTGCTGATGTTCTCCTGATGTTCTCCTGGTGTTCTTCTGATGTTCTCCTGGTGTTCTTCTCATGTTCTCCTGATTTCCTCCTGATGTTATTCTGATGTTCTCCTGGTGTTCTGCTGATGTTCTCTGCATGTTCTGCTGATATTCTGCTGATGTTCTTCTGATGTTCTCCTGGTGTTCTTCTGAAGTTCTCCTGGTGTTCTTCTGATGTTCTCCTGATTTCCTCCTGATGTTCTTCTGATGTTCTCCTGACGTTCTGTTGATGTTCTGATGTGTTCAGAGCTCTGCTGCTTGGTCTGGCCTGTAACCCTAACCTGAGAGATGTAGCTCTGGACATCAGTGGCTGTGAGGTACTGTCTCACACCAGATCTTCTCAAGGACCGCAACTTTTGAGAAAAAACTGTGAATTAATAAAATAAATAGATTATTTAGTAATATTAATTATTACTATGACAACATTTGTTATAATATCTAGTTTTGACACACACAGGTCGGTTGACACACACTCACCTGTTGTTGTTGTTGTGTTTAGTTGCGGTCAGCGGGCGCTCAGATTCTGGAGGGCTGCATCGCTGAGATCCCAAACATCACCAGCCTGGACGTGTCTGACAACGGTTAATACACACACAAACACACACACAATCACATGCACACAATCATACACACACTGCCGTCTGCTGCTGTGTTGATTCAGTACTCAGGTGTGTGTGTGTGTGTGTGGTAGGGCTGGACTCAGATATGTCTACGCTGCTCGAGTGGCTCGGGAAGAACCGCTCCATCAAACACTTGTCCATCGGCAGGAACTTCAGCAACATCAAAACCAAGTCAGACTCGGATTCAGTTCTGAGCTCATGTGATGCTCACAAATAATGAGGGAATAACTGCAATCCAGTTCAGTGACAGTGTGTCTGTGTGTGTGTGTGTGTGTTTCAGGAATCTCGGGCAGGTTCTGGTCTCCGTGGTCCAAATGATTCAGGAAGAGGATTCAGTGAGTCTGTAGATCCGTCCCGTTTGGACCCTGCCTCGTTTCCCTATCACAGATTTGAATAATCATCACAAGTTAGGCATTATTTGAAGTTGCAAAACACTCCAAATTTATCCTGTGAATTTTTTTGAAAGTTTTGAAATCAAACATTGCATTAGGGCTCATTTTAGGCTCCTCCCCCTAGTGGGCGGAGTCATGTTTCAAATTTGACAACAACATTTCCTGCATCAAATCTTGACATCATGCATATCATTGGAAAGCTCTGAGTCTCAGCGGTTCATATTCAGCTGCTGTTGTGTGATAGAAGTTAGTGATGTTCATTTCTCACTGGAGAAAGCATAATTTTACCTGGGTGTCAGACTCTCTCTGTGTGTGTGTGTGTGTAGCCACTGGCGTCTCTGTCTCTGGCCGACTCACGTCTGAAGGCCGATCTGTCGCTGGTTCTGAACGCTCTGGGCGGGAACACCAGTCTGACACACCTGGACATCAGCGGGAACAACATGGGAGACTTCGGGGCCAAGATGCTGGCCAAAGCTCTGCAGGTCAACACCAAACTCAGGTGACACACACACACACACACCAAACTCAGGTGACACACAAACTCACCAAACTCTGGTGCGAAACACACACACTCATTCACGTTAATTTCACCACTCTCTGAAACGCTTGATTCTGATTGGTCAGTCACCTGCCGAGGTCAGTTATTGGCTGATGATAACCGTTGTCGGCTGCTTTTCAGCTTTTCTCTACGGAAGCTTTGTGTTTAATGATCTAATAAAAGCTTGACCTGTGTGTGTGTGTGTGTGTGTGTGTGTTTCAGGACGTTGATCTGGGACCGAAACTCTGTCAGCGCTCAGGGACTACAGGACATGGCTTCTGCTCTGGAAAAGTGTGTCAGCATTACTCCCTGTGTGTGTGTGTGTGTGTTTGAGAGAGAGAAATAGAGAGAGTGTGTGCACACAACACTAATAAATACACACACACACTCTCTTTGGTCTGCAGGAATTACACCATCAGGTTCATGCCGGTTCCCATCACAGACGCGGCTCAAGCTCTGAAGAACAGTCCGGAGAAAACTGAAGACGCCCTTCTGAAGGTCAGGAACAGACACACACACACACACACACACACACACACACACACACACACTCTCTAACCTGTTATTATAGTTAACTTAAACACATACACACAAACATGGCCCACACAGCCACAACAGAAGACTCTTTTAATTCTGTCATGCTGAATGCTCTGTGTGTGTGTGTGTGTGTGTGTGTGTGTGTGTGTGTGTGTGTGTGTGTGTGTGTGTGTGTGTGTGTGTGTGTGTGTGTGTGCAGATGGAGCAGTATCTGCTGCGTAACCACGAGAGCAGGCGATATCTGCAGGATCAGGCGTTCCGGCTGCAGCAGGGCCTCGTCACCAGCACAACACGACAGGTGCGCAACACACACACACACACACACTCTACCTCAGCGGTGAAGCGGCGACTCAACTGCAGCACATGACCAAATACAAACGAAACATGACTTGACAAAACCACTGGAGGAACACACAAGGGGAAACATTCGACGACGGACCAGCACAGGACTGCAAACACAAGGAGAATCAAAGCAGAGAACGAGGGAGGACAGGTGGGCCAAACGAACCAATCAGGAAACAAGATGGGCGGGGCTAGACAATCGACAGGAGAGCACATGGCACAAGGAAACACAAGACAAGCCATGTGACTAGAACACACAGCTAATGAGAACACAAAACATGACAACATGAAAGCTCAGAGCTGCACACACACACACACACACACACACAACACAAAACATGACACTAATACACACGCCGACGTGAACCTGAACCGTGTGCTACAGAACCCTGACACGACACGGAAAACCATTATAACAGATGTCTGATCTGTCTGTCAGTAGTGTGTGTTTGAGCAATATCTCATCCATCTGTGTGTGTGTGTGTGTGTGTGTGTGTGTGTAGATGATGGCGCAGGTGTGTGTGCAGGTCCAGGATCATTTGAACTCTCTTCGCTTTAGTAAGAGTGACAGAGTTCAGCAGGACATGAAGACGGCCGAGAGCCTGATGACGGACGCCAAGAACTCCACAACAGTGAGGCACACACACACACATGTTGATGTTGAATGTTGATTATTCTCCTCATATTCTCCATTGTTGCGGCTCCTCTCTTCCCAGTCTGTCAGTAACGCTCTGTTAACTTCCTGTCTCTATGAAGCCCCTCCTCCTGAAAAGCACACTGTGCTCTGATTGGTCGGCTGGAGCAGTGTGTTGTGATTGGTCGAGAACTTCGAGTGTGATTGAGAAATGTCCCGCCCATTTCCATAACCGCCAGTTTAACACACTACCGACTAACTCCAGGCCCCGCCCCTTTATTCTGCGCATTAATTATTATAATGAGGAATATTGTGACGTGTTTTTTCCTGACCTCGGTTCCTTGAAGGAGGGAACGGAGACGTCATGTGGGGTCAGTAGACCGACGAATTTGGATCTCGCTCCAATCTGTATTGTAAAAAGCGCTGTATAAGTAAAGGTAGAGTCAGCCTCGGACGCGCTCGGACCGTTGGATGCACAGGGCACACTTCAGGAGCTGCAGACTCGCGATCTGATTGGTTGAATTCTACAGGATGTAGATCCCCTAAACACTGACACTGAGATGAACTGGAGCTTTACAGCAACACTAAAGACAAAACACAACTCTGTAAAGCAGCATTCTGTGTGTGTGTGTGTGTGTGTGTAGCTTCTGCGCAGTCTGTATGACCAGCGCTCATCGGTGGGCATCAGTGACGGGTCAGCGGGAGTGTGTGTCCAGCAGGTGCAGGAGAAGCTGTGTTCAGTGGCTGGAGAGATCAGCATACTCCTAGACCAGCAGCTGCAGGTACACACACACACACACACACATTTAACATCATCAGAAGGCTGAGAAACTCTCTGAGATGTGTGTGTGTGTGTGTTCAGGGTTTGCTGGTGTCGATGTTGGACACGGCTCAGAGTGTGTGTCCTCACGTCATGCAGCAGGCGTGTTTGCGTGAGAATCTGCTCCACGCCAGTGAAGGGAGGACGAGTGTGTCGAAGGCCTTCATCACCTCCACCCTGCTGGAGCACTCGGCCTTCGACATCATCAACAAGATCAGGTGCGCTCACACACATCATCTCTGCTGACGAGGTGTGTGTCACTCATTAACAGTCACATGTTAGCAGATTGTGTGTGTGTGTGTGTTTTCAGTGAGGTGAAGCTCAGTATGGCGTCGTGTCTCTCTGAATACATCACTGATGAGATCTTGCGGTCACTTTCTCGCTCTCAACACACACTGGTGAGATTTACACACAGAAAACTACACATTATCACAGTGTGTGTGCCTCATTCATGTGTGTGTGTGTGTGTGTGTGTGTGTCAGGCGGGTCATCTGAGCAGGAGAGGTCAGCAGCTGCTGCATCAGGACTCACAGGAGACAGAAGTTCTAGACGAGAAGGAAATACAGACAAACAACCTGGTACCAGCAGAACCAGAACCAGAACCACAGGTACACACACACACACACACACACTAACCCGACCCCTAAACCTACCCATCACACATAAATCTTCATGCATTTTTACATTAAAAAAACATTTTATAACATCCATTAATCAATTTCCCTTGTAAGGACTAGGAAGTAGAGAATCTCAAGTTTTACTATCCTTGTGGAAACACACACACACACACACACACACTCACACTGTGCTGCTCTTTTCTCTTCTGTGAAATGATACTGTGATCATGAGCTCCTAAAAGAACAATCACACCATGTTGACGCTGTGTGCTTGCCTACACACATGAGTGTGACTGTAATGAGGTGTGTGTGTGTGTGTGTGTGTTCGATCTCCAGCGGACACATAAAGCCAAGAGGAAGAGCATTCACAGCAGGATGTTCAGACCCATGTCCTCCGCCTTCGGTACACGTCGTCACCAACACCAATCAGATTCCATTGCTCTCGTTAGTGTTTGTTAATTACTGCTGGTTAATTGTGTGTGTGTGTGTGTGTGTGTCAGAGCTGGACTTTGATCTGTGCAAGGCATTAGAGGACGTGTCTCTCTGTGTGGACGATCTGCCGCCGCCCCCGACTCCGCCCCCTCCACAGCCAGAGTCCCCGCCCCCAGTGGAGGTGGAGCTACCACAGCCTCAGCCTATGAGCTTCAGCAACCTGCCCACCGGAGACACGCCCCCTCTCCAGCACGCCACCAAGTTCAGGCCGCGGCGGACCAAGAAGGCCAAACCCAGCAGAGCCGCCGTAAGACGCCAGAACACACTTGGAGAGTCGCAGCGCGTGAGTGTACAGTTTATATTAAGCTTTATGTACTTGTGTGATTTACTTATTGTGTTCAGGTTGAATTGTAAAACCCATTGCTGCTATTGAGGTGTGACACGGGTAAGGTTAGGGTCACGTGTGGTGGTATGGGTCGGTTTAAAGGTGGGAGAAGGGTCAACAGTGTAATTACAAATGTAATTACATAAATTAATTACAGATGTAATGACATGCAGGAATTTTTAAAATATGAGTACAATGTAAAAACATGGATGTACACAATAAGTCAATTGTATCAAATAATGAATTTCAATGGAAAGTAAAAGTGGGACCGTTTTTTTACAGAGCCAAGGACAAAATAAATGAACTGGACTCATTATAATTATTTTCATGTCCATTGAATATGTAATATCCAGTAATAATATTAATTTGACACTGACACTGTCAGATGAGAACAACAACGGATCTGAATAATGACTCTTCCATCTTCTGTAGAGCTGCTTCACTCCTGAGTCTATTTGTCTCATATTTGATGAGGTTTGCATCATTGATTCTGTACAACTGTGAAGTTGCACACAGTTTGAAATGATCTTTACTGATTAAGTGCTGTAGAAATTGACTGACTTGACTAGATAGGAATGAAATATTTGAGTTTAGAGGTGAAAGGTCACGGTCAGGGTGAATCATCCTCATAGACAGACCGGCTCATTAAACGCCTCTGATTGGATGTTTTCTCAGTGTCAGCCAATCAGCACCGCCCCTGTGCAGGAAGTGGATCAGAGCAGCTCTGTGGATGAAGGCGTGCCGGAGTTCTACTCCAGAAAGGTCACCAACATCGTAGCCAAGTAAGATGTGAGATGTGAAGAGGAGTGTGTATGGTGGACTCACGCTCGTTCTGTCTGCCCAGCAAGCAAGTTTGTGTTTAAAATACATCTAATAGCCGTCCAGACACAGCCCAGACGTCTAGGCTAAAACAAGGCAAAGATTGGGCTGCCCAAGAATAGACTAGTCATCAATTAGATAACAAAGAGTGAAGAAATGAATGCTGTGTTACTCATAGCCGGCCTATATCGGAAGCAATATCCATCATTTTACCTAATTTTCTTGGTTAACTCTAGACCTGATATAGTCTGGGTTTGTTATTTAACAAATTGAATGTGTTATCTAATTGATGACTAGTCTATTCTTGGGCAGCCCAATCTTTGCCTTGTTTTAGCCTAGATGTCTGAGCTGTGTTTGGACGGCTATTAGACGTCTTTTAAACACAAAATTGCTTCCTGGGTAGTTAACCTAGACGGTGAAGTGACGGCTTTTTGTTGCTGGTTGCAGAGCGCCTGCCGCGGACACAGAGAAGAGCAGAGACTCGCGACTGAGCGGCTTCTTCAGCCTCATCAAGCATCGCTCCTCCACCAAAGCCACACCCACCAGCCCCACCCCTGGTGCCATGGCAACCACCGAAACGATCACAACGGTCTCCGTGACAACTGCGGAAAAAGATGCCCCGCCCCTAGAGCCGGTCGTGATCCCGGAGCCTGTTGCGCATGAGGTCAAAGGTCACATGCAGGAAGGTGTCAAGCGGGGCAGTCCGCTGATGGGGCGTCACATGGCCGTGCAGGTGCTCGGCAACGACCTGCTGCTGGCGGAGATACGAGCCAAACAAGAGAAGCGCAAGAAGGTGAGATTCACACGCTGGCACTGTAGGGGTCAAAATTAGCGATTTTTCTTTAATGCCAAAAATCATTAGGATATTATGTAAAGATCATGTTCCATGAAAATATTTTGGAAATCATATCTCAAACCATACATCAATGGAAAGCTTATTTATTCAGCTTTCAGATGATGTATAAATATAAAAGAATTTACCCATGTCCAAGGTCACATATAGATTTGATTGAAAACTGCTGATAACCCGTGTGATTCATGAGCTGACAGATGATGATGATGATGATGATGATGATGTCACTTGCAGGCAGGTGTGTCTCCATCTGCAACATCCAAACCTGAAGCTCCCGATGAAGGTGACGTCATTGTGTGTTTAAGATGATAATGATGTTGATGTGTGTGAGTCTAATGTCTGTGTAGATTTACTGACAGAAGACTATTGCAACCACATAGCGACACCCTAGCAACCTCCCAGAACACCACGCTGTAGCAACCACACAGCCACACTTAATTCGAAATCACTTAGAAGATCATAGCACAGCAAACCCCTAGCAACCCCTAGAATACCCTAAAACCTGCATAGCAACACCCCAACAGCCTAGAACACCACGCTGTAGCAACCACATAGCAACTTCTTAGAAACCACCAAGAACACCATAGCACTGCAAAATAACCCCATAGCAACACCCTAGCAACCACCTATAACACCCTAGCACCTGCATTGCAAGTGCTGCTGCACCCGCCGGTGTCACTGATATCAAGGGTTTCTGGATTCTACATATAATTCCTTTAAAACCATTTCAAAATACTTCAGAACGGTCTGGTCAGGCTCTTCTTTTTTTTTTAATTCAGTTACAATCTTTGATCGAGCAGGTGGAGATCACGGACACACGACACCAGCGGTCCAGAAAGAGGCTCAAGACGAATCTGCAGCCAGAAAACTCAAACACACACCTCAACACACTCACACACCTGAACACAAACACACAGCTGAACACACACCACCATCAGAGCACCACTCCAGCCGTCCTTCCGTGTCGTTCAGCACCTCGGACTGCATCAGTGAGTTACACACACACACACACACACACACACATGTTGAATCTGACCTCTGACTCACTCTTGTCTTCTGTCGTCAGTTCCTCCTCATCTGGATGATGTCCCAGAATCCCCTGTTCTGCCCACACTGTCAGTCACCGAGGGGGCGGAGCCGGGTCCTGTCACTCACAGCACAGAGGGAGGAGCCTCATCTGCCCCCCGTGAGTTTCATGATGTGTAATTCATGTCAGAAAACTCTTCTGCTGATACTGACCGTCGGCTCTGCCTGCAGCTCCTGAGTCTCCTGTGTTCGACACACACACCTCACACACACCGAGTGTCGGCCGCTCCATCTCCTGCGTTCAGTCCCGGACCGACCCAGAGGAGGGCGACACCGAGCGCCAGCGCACCAAGTCCCTCCCCTCGGCCGCTCCGGCCAATCACACCGCGTGATCATTTCTGACACTGCAGTGGCTTCTACTGAAATTTATATGTTTTAAAACTGTTTTTTACATAATTAAATCATTTCTAGTTAAACCTGAATGCAAGATTATGAGCTAGATCAGCGCTTCTCAACAAGGGGCCTCAAAAAACGTACAAGATGACTTAAAATATTTATCAAATTGAAAATATATATTAAAAATTATTTGCTAAAAAATCAAAAATCTAATTGTATTTTCCTCTAATCCAGTGTTATTATAGTATTATTGAGATACAGTTATAGTCTTTTTTAACCATTTTTAATTTTTTTGTTATTTTATTATTATTTTAATTATATCAATATAGTTTATATTCATTTTTATTTCATTTATTAGTACATCAAGTTATGTTTAGTTTTATTGGAGTTATTGTTTATTTCGTTTCATGTAACAATATGTTTTGTTATGATTCAGGTAAATATCATAACCCTCTCCATTGAAGATCAAACTGAATCTGGAATTTTCTGGAATCACTAAATCAACTGTAGTTCGTCACTTTAACAGTGTTTCTTAATAAAAAAAATTGAAATCAATCCTAATTGTCATAATTACAGCACAGGAAAATAAATATGAGCAATTATAAATGATTCATTGGTGGTGAGATTCTGAAGTGTGTAATCAACTTTTTTAAAAGGAGTATAAAACAACCTTTAAAAAACATGAACTGAATAATCTTGGAATAATGTATAAATAATGTTTTTGTGCTGTTGTGTGTGTGTGTGATAGATGTCGTCTGGGTCTGTTTAGACTAGTCGCTAGAAGAACATGTGTTGTTTGGATCTGATGAATTATTGATGCTCTTCTGTATTCTTCTATATCTGTGTGTGTGTGTGTGATCATGGGATGAATGTAGTTTCGCGTGTGCCGCGCAGCTGTGGAGTGTGTGGGTTTGCTCAGTGTGTGTGTGATTGTGTGTTGTCACCCATGACGGATCATTATGTGGGTGTAATTGTGGCCTGGAGGAGAGGAGGAGCTGCTGGTGCTCATGATGACCTGCAGCTCGACTCCATCATCAGTCATGGAGAGTTTCTTCAGAGGTCTGACCGCCACTGCCTTCCTCAACACCTGGACTCAGTTCGACCGCGACGGTGAGTTCACACACCTCACACACACCCCGACGGGGAGTTCACACACCTCACGCATGAGGAACGACCTTTGACCTGCTGCTGACCTCTGCTTCTGTGCAGATGATGGGTTCATCGACGCGAAGAACCTGGGGGAGTTTTTACGGCACGTGATGAAGACGCCGAAGACTGTGAGTGAAATCAAGTGTTTGTGTTTCGTAATCTACCATCAATGACATTCGTTTTGATATTTTGTATCTTATATGACATTCAGACGGACTTCAAATTTTGAATTTTGAATAATTAAGATTTGTTAATGTTTACAACATTATTCTGCTCATCAAAGCTGCTTTTATGTTATAAAAAAATAACAGTAAAAACAGTGAAATATTATTATTATGTAAAACGTCTCGGTTACGGCTGTAACCTCGGTTGGACTCGCGCTGCGTCGATTAACGCTGAGGGAACGCTTCGGCTGATGATGTCCTGAAGCACATGTGAAATCAGTTCGATGGTGTGGTGGAACGTGAGAGTCACGAACCAGTGAACTATAACTGTACGTTCACACCGCCGCCGACTTGAGCTTCCAAAGCCATTCATTTTCAATGGAAGCTGGCTTCTCTCAGCTGCAAGGAGCGTCAAATCCATCCGCGTCGCATTTTGGCCGTTTTGAGCACAAGATTACAATCAGCTAACCACAACCTACGAGAAACATCAGAGAATCAGGGTCACCTTAAAGGGGCACCATAACTTAGAAACGCATCTAACGGCTGCAAAGTGTACTTGCATTGACTTCGATTGCTGAACAAGTCCAGATGCAGGCGGTTCTTGAGATTCTTGATGGTTTTGCCTGGAGTGCGCTGAAGCATCATGGGGTGGTCCACGTTGAATCCAAAGAAGTTAACATGAAAATGAAGTGGCCGGAAGGAGACAGGAAAATGTTGTCTCAAAGATCTGACCTAACCTGACACTCTTAAGTCCTTGTTATCCCCATGTGCCACTCTTATCCCCATTTGCATGTTCATGGTGTCATGCACCAGTTTACGCATGTTGTTCATGGTGTCATGACAACAGGGGAGAGGGGGAAGGTCTTATTAAGTTCACTTGTTACGAGTCGCTGACAGACACGTAGGAGATATGGCAGGTGACGCAGCATCTCGTTCCCTCTCAGGGAACCAAGCTTACAGTAACCGTGGCATTCCCTTTCAAGGGAACTTGCGCTGTGTCGATTGGCGCTGAGGGAACGTCTGTACCAATGCCACCATAGCCACAAGATTCTGTCCAGTGTGAAATCGTGTGGGAACTAGCCAATGAGATCGCCTCGACCACCCACTTGCTCATTCTCTGCTTAGATGTTGGGGAACCCATGTCAGGGGACCCAAAACATACAAGCAACTGTTCAGATTTATGCCACGGGCAGCTCTGTGGACATAGGCATCGAATGCCCTGACTGGGCATAGCAGGTTATTATTTTCCTGGTCCCAGTTTAGGAAAGGTAGATCTGCAGTACAATAGATCTAGCCACATTAGAGGGAACCTTAGGAATGTATCCTGGTCCAGGGTGAAGGAACGCTTTGACCATGCCAGGTGGTCCTGACTCTCTGTGGTCATTAAAAATGCCAGGATGTCTTTGGAAAGAGTAGGGGTGTAACCCCGGCATCCTGGCCAAATTTGCCCAGTGGCCTCTGTCCATCATGGCCTCCTAATCATCCCCATCTATATACCGATTGGCTTCATCACTGTCTCCTCTCCACCAGTAAGCTGGTGTGTGGTGAGCGTTCTGGCGCACTATGGCTGCCGTCGCATCATCCAGGTGGAGCTGCACATTGGTGGTGGTATGATCTCAGGTGTCACGTGTGTGTGTCGTGTTTGTAGTTTGATGAGCAGTTGCTCCAGAAGATCCAAGACACGATTCTGTCCAGCTGTGGAGTTACAGGAGGACGCCTGTCGATGGAGCAGGTACTGACATACATCTATCTATCTATCCATCCATCATCCATCCATCCATCTTATCCATCTATCTATCCATCCATCATCCATCCATCCATCCATCCACCCTCCCACCCATCCATCCATCCATCTTATCTATCTGTCCATCCATCCATCATCCATCCATCCATCCATCCATCCATCCATCCGTCCATCCATCTTATCTATCTGTCCATCCACCCACCCATCCATCCATCCATCCATCCATCCATCTTATCTATCTGTCCATCCACCCATCTGTGGGGATGAGTAACGGATGATCCTCTAATGCTGATGTTGTTGTGTCTGCCATCAGTTGGCCGCTGTGGTTCTCCCCGAGGAGGAGAACTTCCTGTTGCTGTTCCGCAGGGAGACGCCGCTGGAGAACAGCGTGGAGTTCATGAGGGTCAGAACCTCACACTTACATTCTTCATCATCATCAGGTTTGTCTTACTTACAGTTCAGTTTAAATCAGGTGTTCAGACTCTCTGGTCTCATCTCAGATCTGGCGCTGCTATGACACCGACAGCAGTGGATACATCTCTGCTGCGGAGCTGAAGGTGAGCTGTGCTGATGATGTCACTTCCTGTGCACGCATGAGTGTGTGTGTGTGTACTCACGCTGCTGTCTCTGTTTTGATGATGTCAGAGTTTCCTGCGGGATCTTTTCCATCAGAACAACAGAGAGATCACCACAGCCAGACTGGAGGAGTACACCGCTATCATGGTAACATATGCAATTATAGATTACAAATTATTTTTTTCAAAATGTATCTTTTAGAAAAATAGTTTTGTATAATTTATGGGTCTATTTTAAACCCCTCAGTTCTCCATCTTCTAAAGCCAAGCTGATGACACACACACACACACGTGACACACACAGTTTAGTAGATCGATTGATGATGTATTGACTCATTATATAATAATTTTTAGTTTTAGTTAAGAATAATAACCGTATGTAATAATAACTCATGTGATTCTGCCTCCTGACTCTCAGATGAAGATGTTTGACAAAAACCAGGATGGTCGTTTGGATCTGAATGATTTGGCGAGGTGATGCGAATCTCATCGAACACATCGTCAGTCACATGACTCAGGAATAACTGATTGTGATTTGTCAATCAGATGTTTGTGTCTAATGTATAACTAATGGTTTTCTCTCTCAAGTTTATCCAGTTCCCTTTCGAAACGGTTCACTTTGCATTGCGTTATTATTATATTAATAATCCACACACTATGGGGAAACTCCATTTTCTCAGAATACTGAAGCCTGATTGGTTCATGTCTGTGTACTTGCAATGACAAATGGCATCTCACAACTCCGATCCATACTTAAGGGTTTATTTGGTATATTTATATGATGCATACAATCATAAAGTCAATAATAATTTGATTTTTGGTTTGATTCATAATAATGTATTTAAATATGCATAAAAAGATGTGAATACATATATAGTGAATGACCTTTATATTGTTGTTAATGTTTGTGTGCAGGATCCTGGCGCTGAAGGAGAACTTCCTGCTGAAGTTTGAGATGAAGGCGAGTGAGATATGAAGCGTAACTCGTGGTGTTCAGGTGTGTGTGTGCTGTAATGATGAGCTGTGTGTGTGTGTGTGTGTGTGTTCAGGCCGGCAGTCGGGAGGATCGGCGCAGAGACTTCGAGAAGATCTTCGCTCACTATGACGTGGTAAAAGGAGAAATGAGCTAATCTCTAACTATTTTTAGATTTCTTTTTCTTTTTTATTTCTTTTTTTTTGTTATTTTGTCTTTTTATTTTAAAAAAAAAAGTATATTCTTTTTCATTTTGTCATTTTTTTATTTTTATTTTGTCATTTTCTGTGTTTATTCTTTTTGTTTTTGTTTTTAGTGGATGAAGTTAAACTATGTTAATGTGTGTGCTGTTGTGTATTAGTGTATTATATGTGTATTAATTTTTTATGTATTTAAGTGTTTTAATCCATGAAGTTAAACTGAAATGTGTGTGTGTGTGTGTGTGTGTGTAGAGTAACACCAACGCTCTGGAGGGCGAAGAGGTCGATGGCTTTGTCAAAGACATGATGGAGCTGGTGAAGGTGAAGCTCGTTATATCTCAGAACCCCTGACCGTTTGTGTTGATCTGGCTGGTTAGATGCTCACGTGTGTGTGTGTGTGTGTGTGTGTGTTTCAGCCCAGTCTCAGCGGCTCGGACCTGGACAAGTTTAAACGGGTTCTGCTGGGTCACTGCGACCTCAACGGAGACGGGAAGATCCAGAAGAACGAGCTAGCGTTGTGTCTAGGGCTCAAACTCTGAGAACACTCATTACACCCTGTATGTGTGTGTGTGTGTGTGTGTGTGTGCCAGCACTGTAAGACACACAAGTCCCCCTTTTACATAAGTTTGTTTAGCACCTGTCAATCTCAAAATGGCAGCCAATTAAGTGAAAGAAGGCGGGGTTTACTGTTAGTGTTTTAGCAGTGAAAGAGTGCTTGTGAAGATTCATGCTAAACATTGAACATTTGACAACTTTAGCGACCGAGTAATATCCAGTGATGTGAACTTCTCAAAGTTTTGTCTTGAAATTTCACCGTTTTGAATTGAAATTGTGCTATTGTTTATGTTGAGACAAATGTGCATTTTCATTTTAGATTTGCCAATAAGAGTGAATGTGTGCATGCTTTAAATGGATTACATTGTTACTACAATAGACCTGGTACTCTATATTATTATCACTCTCTCTTTATTCTTTTAAATCAGTTTTACTCTTATAATGATTCAGCTGTCAGTGATTAAAGCTCAAACTCAAGCTTATGATCTCTTTTATTAATGCTTCTAGTTCATTTTTATCCATAAATGTAAATGCATGGAAAATTCAACTTTATTTTATTTGCCTAAATTTATTTATTTTGATGTGTATAAATAAATAACTGGTATTTACTTTGTTCTCAATGAATAATCCTAAAGTTCTTAATGTATTACTTTTATGTAGTAAGTGTAGTTTGTGTCCTGTTATGTGCAGTAATATCTGGTTTGTATGAATGCATATCTTTACTGTATTTACATCATCTGTACTGCCATTGTATCATTATGTATGTACAAGATTTGTGGTACTTAATAATAATAATAATAAATATCAATAATCTGAACCACTATATCTGAACCATTATATCCTGAGATAGATAGATAGATAGATAGATAGATAGATAGATAGATAGATAGATAGATAGATAGATAGATAGATAGATAGATAGATAGATAGATAGATAGATAGATAGATAGATAGATAGATAGATAGATAGATAGATAGATAGATAGATAGATAGATCATTTGTCCTCTAGGTGGCGCTCGATCTACATTAAAAACCCTCTGGAGTGTTTTTTTTGGCCAGTGTAAAATAAAATAAAAATAATTTTGAAAATAAGTAAATGAAAGTAAATAATATTTGATTTAAATAGTGACACTTCAAACAGTACAATAGTGGTTAGAAAAGTAATATTATACATATTTAGCGGATTAATTTTTCACACTATCACTTGGGTCTTTACACATGCAAATATATAGTAGCCTTTTAAAGTTTCGGATGTGGGTCCATCGCACGAGGATGATCATATTTGATAAAAATGATCTAGAATATTAATACTCCCCGCATTGGAGAATACAATTGTTAAAATATATTTATTCCATTCTGACATTAGATGTAAATCGCTGCTATCTCTCCTCTGATTGGTCCATCCTAAGCAGCGCTGAGGAAAGTAACTTAAACACGTGACATCTGTCTATACGCTATTTATACAACTGAGTGAGTTTAGAATAGCATAATACTTTACTGTCTCTGCCATATGAAGTAGTATGCAAGTATAACATTCAAATTGCACCTATAATTATTACTTTAGACCATCGATACTCCAAATCGAGACTCTTCCGGGTCGCGAAGCCCCGCCCACTTGACCACGTGTCTGTTGTGTTGATGGGCGCGTTGAGAAGCGCGTGCAGGTTTTATTTCTCTACTTCTGCAAAAATCACAATGGCAAACTTCAGATTCATAGGTGAGATATCACTATTATGTGTCTGATAATTTAAGAAATGATCTGAAAAATGAAGGTTTATAATTATGCCACTGTCACTATCACTCATAAAGAAACATATAGGTTTTGAATAAGCTCTATTATGAACACAATATCGATCTTGTCTGCAGATATTGGCATCAATCTAACAGACTCGATGTTCAGAGGAGTCTATAGAGGAACTCAGAAACATGAAGGTAATGATATTATGAAAATTCATTGCTTTTAAAAATGAAGAATATACACTGGCCACTTTATTAGGTACACTTGCTTCCAAGTGATACGGGATAAATGTAGGGCAGATTTTCTGCATGAAGAGTGTATTGGCACACACTTTATACGTGTGTCATGTTGTTTCAGAGCAGATCACAGTGTGTGACGTCTGTTGTGTCTCTCAGATGATTTCCCTCAGGTCATCGAGAGAGCGCTGAAGGTCGGCGTGCAGAAGGTCAGCAAAAGTCTTCATCATCCATAAATGATGTTTGAGCAAAAATGAGGTCTTCAGTGTTTCCTTCGAGTTTCCTGTTTTTTTTCCTTCACTTCCTCCATATTTCCAGTTTCCTACACGTTTCTTTCTTATTTTTCAATATTTCCTCTGTGTTTCCTTCATGTTTCCTTCATGTTTCCTCTGTGTTTCCTCAGTGTTTCCTTCATGTTGTTTTAATGTGTCCTCCGTGTTCAGGGCCGGCGCTCCGCACACGCACATCACGCACTGCGCGTAGGGCACCAAGTGCTTGGGGGGGCACCAAAAAATCTGGGTGGTGAAAAATCATCACAATAGGCTACTAGTATAAATAACAAATACAATATGTCTAAAGCATGTTAATATACAAAAGCAATACAAAAGTAATATAGGCCTAGACCAAATTAGTGGAGAAAAAGGTGAATCTCCTGTGCCACTCTCCCTCTGGTGCCCCCCCTTCCCCACCTCGCAGTGGTCTGTTCCTCAATCAGTGTCAAATTTGGCAGACACCTGATCGACATCAGACATGGTCTCTAAAGAGTCGGGGGCGGAAAAAAGGAAAAAGAAGAGACAGTGGGATGATACTTGTTTGCAGGTAAGACAATGTTTTAAATAAAAGTGTTAGTTTTGTAGGCACCCTTGCTTCGTGTATGCATGTCCAGAGGGGCGTCGCTAGTTGTGCAAATGATCCAGGGCTTTGCCCTGCATGTAGAATTTTTTATTTTAACGGGGGTCCGGGGGTTTCTCCCTGGGTTTTTTTTTTTACTTGGGCTGTTTAAGATGCAGTTAGTTTGTTTGAGAAGAAAAGGAAGATCGCTTAGATATGTTTTTTCGTTGTTGTTCTATCGGATAATGCGGTCAAAGGCCCAAGGGCGACATCTATTGGTGAAACTGCAATTAAAAAAAAAAACACAATCTCACTGTTTGTATATTTTCATATGGAGTTGTCAAATTATTAGGGCTGGGAAAAGCGTAATCACATCCAAAATAAAAGTTTCTACATGAGTACTGTGTATAATTATTTTGTATATATAATATACACACATATATATATTTAAGAAATATTTGCATGTATATACTGTATATATTAATAGATAATTTATATTATATATATATATATAAATTAAAATATTTTATATATAAATAACAAATATTTCTTAAATACATATACAAAATAATTATACACAGTACACACACATAGGCCTATATCATTAATGTAGACACAAACTTTTATTTTGGATGCGATTAATCGCGATTCATCTTTTCAGCCCTACAAATTATGTACAGAATTATTATACTGTGCCTCATCAGACCTCTTTTAAAGGTAGAATAGAGTTTTGAATTTTAAATGTTCCAGTGACACATAGGCCTATATTATATAAAAGACTAATGTGTGCAATATTTTTGTATACGATGGTTATTGATTTAGTACAATCCGTGAATATTTTGTCTTGTATTTCTGAATGCAGGGTCAATGCTAAAATACATGCAAGGAGCAACTCAAGGCCAGGAGGAAGAACCATCAACCAGCAGTTGTAGCCAGTTCCAAAAATGTGTTTTTAGTAATTGTGGTGGTTTTTGGTATTTATAATTTTAACCTTTTTATTATTTATTACTTTTCATATTTGGTGCCATTGTTAATGTAAATGTATTTATTTGCAGCAGTTATTTTGGAAGTAAAGAGAACCTAACTAAGAAATTCTGAATGGTTGTTATTCCTTGGGTGAGTGGGTGGTGGGGGTGGGTGGGGGGGCGGGTGTTAAGGGGGCACCACCAAGCATTTGTGCTTAGGGCACCCAAATGGCTAGCGCCGGCCCTGTCCGTGTTTCCTTCATGTTTCCTCAGTTTTCCTCATGTTTCCTTGATGTTTCCTCTGTGTTTCCTTCATGTTTCCTCAGTGTTTCCTCAGTGTTTCCTTCATGTTGTTTTAATGTGTCCTCTGTGTTTCCTTCATGTTTCCTCAGTGTTTTCCTCAGTGTTTCCTTCGTGTTTCCTCCAAATTTCCTAAGTGTTTCCTCCGTGTTTCACCCGTGTTTCCTCCTTGTTTCCTCTGCTTCCTCCGTGCTTCCTCTGTGTTTCCTCAGTATTTCCTTGATGTTTCCTCCGTGCTTCCTCTGTGTTTCCTCCGTGTTTCCTCAGTATTTCCTTGATGTTTTCTCAAAATTTTCCTCAGTGTGTTCAGTAAAGGTCATTAATAGTGATATCTGAGCAGGAATGAGGTTGATCATGATGTTTCCTCAGTTCATCATCACTGGAGGATCCCTGGAGGACAGCAGAGAGGCGCTCAGACTCGCTCAGACCCGAGGTAACATCACTCCATGCGGCATCACTGCAGCTCTGCGGCCACACAGTAATGTGTGTGTGTGTGTGTGTGTAGAGGGGTTCTTCAGCACCGTGGGCTGTCACCCGACCCGCTGTTCTGAGTTCGACTCGCTGGGCTCGGATCAGTACCTGTCGTCTCTGCTGGATCTGAGTCTCAGTGACACACAGAAGGTGGTCGCTGTGGGAGAGTGTGGCCTCGGTAAACCTTCATGCCAATCCTTAGGGAAATATATAAACTTCACTGCTTTCCTGACCATGTAGAATTATCCAAGTGAACAATGAATCAGATGTTGTTAATGATCATCAGTTGATCTGTTTATCTGGTTTTCTCTTCCAATGCTGCACAGATTTTGACCGGTTGGAGTTTTGTCCCAGAGAAACTCAACTGAAGTAAGTGTTTTTCCCACATTAAAGCTGTTTGTTTTGCTAATATAGTGATGTTTATCACGTGTGTTTGTGGTTATGTTGATCTTGTGTGTTTGTGATGTTGATCTTGTGTGTTTGGATCTCACAGATACTTCGAGCTGCAGTTTGATCTGGCTGAGGAGACTCGGTTACCCATGTTCCTCCACTGCAGGAACTCACACACAGATTTCCTTGGTACGGAGTATCTTCTGGAAACGTGTGTGTGATGTTGAGTGTGTGTGAGTAAACTATATGTGTGTGTCACTCACAGATATAATGAAGAGGAACAGAGACCGGTGTGTCGGTGGAGTGGTGAGTGTGACTTGTATCTTTTGGCATCATGATAGTTCCTCCATATTTCCTCTATATTTCCCGTTTCTCCTTTGTTCCTTCCATGTTTCCTCCGTGTTTCCTCTGTGTTTCCTCCATATTTTCTTGGCGTTTCCTCCTTGGTGTTTCCTCAGTGTTTCCTCCATATTTCCTTGGTTTTTCCTAGGTGTGCCCTTGGTGTTTCCTCCGTGTTTCCTCAGTGTTTCCTCCGTGTTTCCTTGGTGTTTCCTAGGTGTGCCCTTGGTGTTTCCTCCGTGTTTCCTCTGTGTTTCCTCCGTTTCCTCCATGTTTCCTCAGTGTTTCCTCCGTGTTTCCTCCATATTTTCTTGGTGTTTCCTCCTTGGTGTTTCCTCAGTGTTTCCTCCATATTTCCTTGGTGTTTCCTAGGTGTGCCCTTGGTGTTTCCTCCGTGTTTCCTCTGTGTTTCCTCCATTTCCTCCGTGTTTCCTCTGTGTTTCCTTGGTGTTTCCCTTGGTGTGCTCTTGGTGTTTCCTCCATGTTTCCTCAGTGTTTCCTCCATTTTCTCCATGTTTCCTCTGTGTTTCCTCCATATTTCCTTGGTGTTTCCTAGGTGTGCTCTTCGTGTTTCCTCCGTGTTTCCTCAGTGTTGTCTCTGTGTTTCCTCTGTGTTTCCTCAGTGTTGTCTCCGCGTTGTCTCCGTGTTTCCTCAGTGTTTCCTCTGTTTCCTCAGTGTTTCCTCCGTGTTTCATCTGCATTTCCTCTGTGTTTCCTCAGTGTTTCCTCTGTGTTTCCCCTGTGTTTCCTCAGTGTTTCCTCAGTGTTTCCTCTGTGTTTCCTCCGTGTTTCATCTGCGTTTCCTCTGTGTTTCCTCAGTGTTTCCCCTGTGTTTCCTCAGTGTTTCCTCCGTGTTTCATCTGCATTTCCTCTGTGTTTCCTCAGTGTTTCCTCTGTGTTTCCCCTGTGTTTCCTCAGTGTTTCCTCAGTGTTTCCTCTGTGTTTCCTCAGTGTTTCCTCCGTGTTTCATCTGCGTTTCCTCTGTGTTTCCTCAGTGTTTCCCCTGTGTTTCCTCAGTGTTTCCTCCGTGTTTCCTCTGTGTTTCCTCTGTGTTTCCTTGATTTTCTCCGGGTTTCCTTAGTGTTTCCTCGTGTGTTTCCCAGGTTCACTCGTTTGATGGCACGCGTCAGGACGCAGCGGCTCTGATAGATCTCGATCTCTACATCGGTATCAACGGCTGGTGAGTTCAGTGTCTCTGACTGATGCTTGTCTCACAGTTTATTCATTGTTAAAATGATTTTATTTCTATATTTTAGCTCTTTGAAAACAGCAGAGAATCTGGAGGTGATGAAGTCGATCCCATCGGACAGACTAATGATCGAAACAGGTTCAGGCCAAATCTTTTTCTATCACAGGAACACTATATATGAATATAATTTTATAAAAAAATTTTGTTGCTGGAAATTCAGCTACAGTTTGAGGTCGGTAAGACTGTTTACTTGAATTGAAAGAGTCTCTTCTGCTCACCAAAGCTGCTTTTATTTGATGAAAATTAAAGTAAAAACAGTGAAATATTATTCCAGTGAATATCATCTGTTGTCAATGTGAATATCCAGTAAAGTGTAATTTATTCCTGTGTTCAAAGCTGAATTTATCATCATTACTCCAGTCTTCAGTGTCACATGATCCATCAGAAATCACTCTAACATGATGACCTGATGCTCAAGAAACAATGTCTCTGTGTTTCTTTACGTGTTCGTGTCCCAGACGCGCCGTGGTGTGGCATTAAAAACACTCACGCAGGAGCGAAGATGATCAGAAGCTCGTTCCCCACCAAGAAGAAGTGGGAGACGGGACACTGCGTGAAGGACCGCAACGAGCCCTGCCACATCATGTATGACACACACTCTCTCTCTCACACACACACACACACTCTGAAATGATGACTGAACTGTGTGTACTGTGATTATTAGACAAGTTCTGGAGGTTCTGGCGGCGGTGCGGGACGAAGACCCACTGGACCTGAGTGAAACCATCCACGACAACACCACGAGACTCTTCTTCAAGAACAGTTCATGAGAACGACTTGCATTTCCACACGTGTGTCTGTTATACTGAAGATGCACAATAAAGGCGACAGGAACTGTGTGTTCTGGACACGGTTATTATTGCTAAAGTCCAGCCATCTTTATTTAAACAGCACAGAGCAGCTTTACAGAGATAACAGGAGAATAATGCAACAGAGTTTGTGTTTAGAAGCGTCACAGTCCAGCTTAAGTTCAGTCATTTCTGTTGTAAGAAAGTTATTAATTTAGTTCATTTATATATATCTATATAAATCTCTGGTGAAAACCGTGATGTCATCGTCCAGTTCAGTTCTCATATAATTCTGTCAATGCAGGAGATTAAATTAAAAATATTTTTTTTTTCAAATAGAAAATTTAGAAATATATCTGAAGATGTTTCTGTTAAAATATGCATGTCATTATTAAATATAAACCGAAATCATATGAATAACAGAGTTTTATTATTTTATTAGTGTGCACGCTGGCTGTGGCGTGTGTAGTTACTCTGCCTACTCTGCACTGCGCGCATGTGCTTAGTCACTTCCGCGTTCCTCACATAGCAACAGCAGAAGAGCCAAAATGGCGGCAGGTGGAGATCCTGCGTGACATCGAACCGAGTCACAACACCCAAACCTGCGGTTCCCGGACAGCGGCGTCTCGCCATGGCCTCCGCTCACGGGCGGCTGGGTCAGCACTTTCTGGCCGTGCTGGATGTGGCTCTGCGGGTCCCGAGCATCTTTATAATCGACGCGATATTCAACTCATACTCGGATCCCGGTACCGGATGGAGCGGAACCGCCGGAAGAGCGTTAATCCGCGCCCTGGGTGAGTCTGTCAGTCAGTCAAACCGGGATCTGGGTCGATCAGGCGAGTTCTAGTGCTGAGGTTCTGGTTCTGCTGTTTAATTCAGAGATAATGAGCTTAAATCCGCGAACCGGGCCTGGAAGCAGAACCGTGTGACAGCCAAATCACGCGCTTTGATCTCCGTGTGTTTATAACGTGAGAGAAGCTGTCAAACTGTCCGTACATTCATATGACGCAAGAGTTATAAATAATATGTAACGTTAACTTAAATAATAATCACAATGTGTTCATGAACCATCTCGCAAATGACAGCCACCGTTTATGTTTAACGTTACATTGGACGACACAACATTAATATCTCATTAAAACTGTCATTTAAATGTTTGTATGCAAATCAGTTGTTAATTTTAATCAGTAATATTACAGGTTCCTGTATTGTGTAGTGTTGTCACGATACTGGAGTTTGTGACTTCGAAACGATACCTGAATAGTTTACAGTTTTACTTCAGAGAGAATTGATATATGATAAATATACAATACAATTTTATTTGTATCACATTTAAAACAAATGACGTTGACCAAAGTGCTTAACAAATCAATAAAAAGGTAGACAAAACATGCACAAGTCAAACAGATGCACGTCAAAGAGAAAAGACATCGAGGTACATTAAAAGCTAGTGAAAAAGGTGCGTTTTCAAAGAAGTTTTAAGAAATGTCAGAGTTTGGGCAGATCTGATATTTGAGGGTAGGCTATTCCATAATTTGGGTCCATAAACTGCGAAAGCACAGTCACCCCTGTTTTTTAGTCTGGTCCTGGGGACAGAAAGATTTCTCCGATCTTAGTGATCTTGACTTCAATTTTGGGTGAAGCAGTTCGGATAAGTGCTGGGAGCTAAATTTTGTAAAGATTTAAAAACAAAAAGCAAAACTTTAAAATCTTTTCGAAACTTAATCGGTAGCCAGTGAAGCGAGATCATAACCGGAGTAATATGTTCAAATTTTTTTATATGTTCAGGTTTTTTTTTTCAGTCTTGTTTTCATTTAAACTCAAAAAGTTATCAGTAAACCAGTTTCAGTTCATCTATACAGTCCAGTAGAGGCTTTAAGGCAGACTTATCATTACATTTTAGGGGCATATAGGTGATAAGAAACCCCATGTTTAGTTAAAACGTGGCGTTTCTTATCACTTCTTATTGTATTGTATAAATGTATCCAAATATTCGAAATTCAGTCGAATGCAACTCCAATCTAATGGTTAAATTACATTTTAGTAATCAAAAAAGATGTGTAATTAGTTGAATTCAGAAAAACAACAATTTAATATATTTTTATCAATTTTTTTTAGAAATGTGTATATTTTTCTGGCAATCAAATGAAGGCGTAAAACATTAATTTAATTTAACATTGAAACAACGTATTTACTGTTAAAATTAAAACATGGTAGAAAAATGTTTTGAACATGCAGAAATCATATTTTATTTTGTGTGTGTGTGTGTGTGTGTGTTAATGCAGGATTCATATTTGAATAAGTGTTTTTGCGGTTTACACTTTTCCGCATCATAGGGCCCTAAATATAGCCGATCAAACCGTGAAACTTGTGTAAAATCATATCGAAGTTCTCTTGCAAAACTGAACGTGAGGCATCATCACCATGTGAATGTTGATGTGTAGCATTAGCATGTTGTGTGTAGCGCGTCAGTTTTCATGCCCTCCGTGTCTTGCAGGTATTCTGGTCTCCGGTGTGGTTCTGGTGCTTTCCCAGAAGTCCCTGTTCAAGTTCTACACCCTGCTGGCGGGCGTTCTGCTGGGCGTGGCCTCGGTTCTGCTCAACTACTACGGCACGTCTCCGGCGGTGGCGCTTCTGCCGCTGCGTAACGGGCCGACGCTCTGGCTAGGGCTAGCGCTGTTGCAGCTACTGCTAGGACTGGGCTACGTGGCGCTGCTGAACGTGCAGTCGCTCTGCGCTGCCCTGCTGGTGGCGAACATCATGGCACCACTGTGTGGGATGGCGGCGGAACTGCCGGCGGACGCACGGAAGACATTAGCGCTGGCCTCCGGCGCAGTTCTAGCGGCGCACTCCGCCATTAACCTCCTGCTAAAACTCAAGTGGTTCTACTACTCGTGCCGCTACGTCTACTTACTGCTACGCCACATGTACCGCATCTACGGCTTGCAGCTGCTGCTCGAGGACACGTGGAAGCGCATACGCTTCCCGGACATACTGCGCGTGTTCTGGCTTACACGCATGACCGCGCAGGCCGTAATCCTAGCGTACGTGGTGCGCGTAGTGCGCTCCGAAAGCGGGCTTCCGCTTGGATGGGACGTGTTCTGGGATTTGCTCGGCAACCTCATCATCAGCGGCTGCGACTCCACGCTAACCGTGCTCGGCATGAGCGCCGTCATCTCCTCGCTCGCGCACTACCTTGGACTTAGCATCCTTGCGTTCATCGGCTCAACTGAGGAGGAGGATAAGCGGTTAGGCTTCGTAGCGCCTGTGTTGTTCTTCATCCTCGCGCTGCAAACGGGATTAAGCGGATTGATTCCAGAGGAACGGCTTGTGCGGCTAAGCAGGAACATGTGCCTCTTGCTAACGGCTATCCTGCACTTCATCCACGGTATGACGGATCCGGTGCTAATGTCTCTCAGCGCGTCGCACGTCTCCTCCGTGCGCAGACATGTTCCCGTCCTGCTGGTGTCGCTAGCTCTGTTCGCGCTGCCCGTGCTGCTCAGCTACGTGCTCTGGCATCAGTTCGTGCTGAACACGTGGCTGTTCGCCGTCACCGCGTTCTGCGTGGAGCTCTGCCTGAAAGTGCTAGTGTCGCTAACCGTCTACGCGCTCTTCATGATCGACGGCTTCTACAACGTGCTCTGGGAGAAGCTGGACGATTACGTGTACTACGTGCGCTCCACCGGAAATGTGATCGAGTTTGTGTTCGGCGTGATCATGTTCGGGAACGGCGCTTACACTATGATGTTTGAGGCGGGTAGCAAGATCCGCGCGTGCATGATGTGTCTCCACGCGTACTTCAACATATACCTGCAGGCTAAGAACGGCTGGAAGACGTTCATCAACCGCCGCACCGCCGTGAAGAAGATCAACTCGCTGCCGGAGCTTAAAGGCGCACAGTTACGGGACATCGAGGACGTCTGCGCGATATGCTACCAGGAGTTCGCTACGTCCGCGCGCATCACGCCGTGCCACCACTACTTCCACGCACTCTGCCTGCGCAAGTGGCTGTACATCCAGGACACATGTCCCATGTGCCACCAGCGCGTTTACATCGAGGACGACGGACTCGAGCATGTTCCGTCCTCAAACAACAACGGCTACGCCGCGGCGGCTCCGGAGGCGGAGTTTGATGAGGAAGGGGGAGGGGCTGATGTGGACGTGGCCGAGGGAGGGGCGGAGCCTGCGAACGAGCTCCTCGAGGACAACGACAGCATCGAGTACGACGAGGACGAGTGGGGAACGCAACCTGGCGCCGCGCTAGTCGAGGACGACTACGCTAACAACGACGACGACACCGACTCCAACTGATGTTGTGTTTGTGTTGGTATTAAAGGGCTGATCATGTGTTTATCGCGGATAAAAAGCGGCGTGCTCCTCGATATGATCACTACTGGTCTCTTGTGTGACCTCTCTTATAATTGTGTACATTCTTGTACATGTAATAAAGATGCTGCAGTTGTGCACTGGAGAAGCTGAATCAGCTGCTAATCTCTGATAGCTCATCATGCGAGTCCTGTTCCATCTCACCGGAAGGGCTGCGGCTCCACGTGTTCGCTTTCAGTCTAAACTGTTGATTTATTTGCCAAGAGAACTGATGTAAATAAAGAATCAGCTTGATTTCTTTTGTAAATAAAAATTAATATGCTGATAAATCTATGTTGATCTGGAACTTTGCACTTAATTATATATTTTTGGAATGTCTTTGTTGTTTGTTTTCTCACAGGTTTTTTTTTTCTTCGTTCTCTCAACATGACTTTGATTTGATTCTGTTTAATTTAAACTTTTTAGAAGGGAAGGTTCACAGTTTGTTAATTGTGAAATGCATTTAGAGGATGTGATATAGCATCATTACGCTACACCTGTAATGAGTGTTTATATTGGGACTATTTTAGACCCATCATCATAATACAGAGAAGTAGTTCCGGTTACAATGTTCTTCCGCAAGATTCATTCATTGGCCAGTTGCATCAACATAGCCATTATAATATGACTGTGTCTTCAGTTCTAGTATGAATGACCCACTAGCACACAGTTAAGGTTAGGCTAGCTAGTTAGGGGCAGTCAATCTTAGTTTTCGGTATCAAATTAGGCTAATCTACTTTTTAATTAACTGATTTAAAAAAGCTATGAACAGTCTTAAAGGGATACTCCACCCAAAAATGAAAATTCTGTCATCATTTACTCATGACGACATGAATAAATGATGAGTTTCTTTCTTCTGCTGAACACAAATGAAGATAATTTGAAGAATGACTAGAACTAAACAGTTAAAAAATACTATGGAAGTCAATGGTGCCAAAGTTCCTATCGTTTTTTAAAATATCTTCCTGTGTTCAGCAGAAGAAAAAATCTCAAACAGTTTTGTAGCAACTTGAGGGTGAGTAAATGACAGAATTTTCATGTTTGGGTGGAGTATCCCTTTAAAGAAACATATTTTATGTCTAACTTGTAAGACTAGTCTTAGAGGTTTATGCAATCGCTTAATAAACCGACTGTACCTTTAAGATTTACCAAAGCATTTTTTATCACTGTAATTATTTGTGTTGCGGAAAGCGGCGTCCATACTAAAAGACTCAACATGAATCTATCTCAAGTTCCTAATGTTGCAAATGCATTATGTCCACTCCACTCATGTGTCCTGATTTTAACTCGTCAGCAGCGACGAGCGAAGGACGTCTTCAACGATTTTAACTACGTATCCCATGACGCATCTGCCGCGCAGAACTATATTTCCCATCATGCATCATCAGCGCGATCGCGTCAGAGCAGAGCGTGTGGAAAGTCTCAGGCGTAGTTGAACAGTCATTGATCACAAACAACGATGAATCATAACGCTAAATGAACAGCATAGGAGGAACATATCTCACAATAGAAGAGAGAGGTTAGAATGGGAACGGATTTTTGAGGCGCGTCGGCTGTGTCCGTTGGTGCTGCGCGCGCACTCTGGGTTATTTTGGTTCAGTGAGGCAGTATGACATGCGCGTTTGATTTTGCTCAGCTGTTTTTGATATGTTTATTATATGAATAGCATACAGACGCTCTAGTGTCGCGTTCATTCATGTGTTATAGGGCGTGTCTGGATCTTTCGCGTGTTTTTATTCTGTGGTGATGATCCGGTTGGCTTTAGTGCGCGCGCTCGTGGCCGGTCGCGCGCCCGGACCGGGTCACCTACACAGATGTTTCCTCGGAACACACCGGCGCAAAGTCAAGCCCGAGCTGCTGGACCTGCCGGACCAGGCCCGGGAGTTCGTGTACGGCCTGAGCCCGGCGACCCGGGTCTGCTTACTGAAGGAGCTGCAGAACTTCCAGTCCTCGGGGGAAGGTAACGGACCGTATACCGTGATATTCTGTGTGTGTGTGTGTGTGTGTGTTTGCCAGTCTGGTCTCCCAACAAACTAGCAAGCCGACCCTTTCACCTTATGAATCCATAATTTTACCATGATACTACATGTATTTGTGACAGACATTATTATACACATATTCCTCAAGTCAGCTTTATTTCTACAGCGCTGTTCGACATCAGAGACTCACGATGATTCAGATCTTCCTCGGTTTACACTGACTCTGTGGTTCTGACCCGGTTCCTCTCTCTCAAACTCAGTGTCAGCAGTGTGTGTGTGTGTTCACTATCAACACGGTTCAAGCCTGCGTCATCTCTTTCATCTGAGGGTGTGTGAGTGTGAGAGAGAGAGATTAAGTGTGTGTCTGTGTGAAAGAGAGAGAGAGTGTGTGTTTGTATACATACGGCTGTAAGGTCAGAGGTCAGCGTGTTTTCCATCCCATCTAACAGAATCACTGATGCTGAAACAACATTTATCATGTCAGTCACACACTCGATAATTGATTTCACTCCGAGATCTGAGTGTCACACACTGATGATGATGATGATGATGATGATGTGTTTAACGATGACCTTGAGGCTGAATGACCCCTGCGGGCCTGATGAGGTCAAACAGCTTGAAGAGAACAGATCTGCGTCATCTTACACACACACACACACACACACACACATAGACCAGATCAATCCTGATGAAAACGCACTATTATCAAACATATCAGTGACTAGAGTTGATTAAGAAATATTCATAAGAGTCATAAACGGGAATCATTAATACGACACATTAATCAGGATAGAATGAATCGCTCTGCTTACACCAGTGAAACATGTGAAATACATTTTCCCTGTAATTTTAGTTTTTAAATGTATAAGTAGTGCTTTATTTTTAAACAGATTAAATGTTAACTCTTAAAAATATATATTTTTTTAAGTTATGCATTTATTTGATTTATTTTTTTAAATAATCTTTTTAGCTAGCATTTTATTTTGAATTTGAAATCTTTTCTGCAGCTCAAAAACATCCAAATGAAATATACATTTTTACTGCATAATCTGTTGCAGTGATTTTAATTTATGCTCATTTAAATGGCATAAATTAAAATAGAAAAGTAAAAAATTAAAATCAAACTTGTTTATAATTTTTATTTTAAAGAAAAAAAAAATTTTCTCACTCCTAGTTAATAAGCGATTATGAATCATTTATTAGATTGTAGTTTTGTTTTTATTCAGTCGACACTTTTTAAGACGTTTTTCAACCAAATATAGTTTGAGTTTTTAGCAATAAAAGAAGATATAATTCTACCATAAATGTTTATAAACCACAGAAGTCTATCAGTCATACGCGATCTGACGTGTGTGTGTGTGTGTTTCAGACTCGGGCGAATCATCTCCGCTGACGTCGGCTCAGCTCAGATACAGTGAGTTCAGATTTGTATTTATTTTTTATGTTTATTTATATAAGGACAGAACAAAATCATAAAATAAAGTGAATACAACATGTGATATCCACACATAAACACACACACGTGTGTATCGCCTGCAGTTCTGCTGCACAACGCCATTCCCTTCGTGGGCTTCGGCTTCCTGGATAACGCCATCATGATCGCCGCCGTGAGTCATCAGATTTATCATTATGATTCAGAACTGCAAACATATTCATGATCAGAGCTGAATGATGATAACGGTCACATGATGATTTATGTTGATCACATGATGCACAACTGTTCTTGTTTTATTTTTGTCTTTGTCTGTGATGATGCGTTTCCTGTTGATGATGCGTTTCCTGTCGTTCGTAAGGGAACTCAAATAGAAATGTCCATCGGAGTGACACTCGGAATATCAACAATGGCAGGTATTTACACACACACACACACACACAATAATGCGAATTTAGGGTTTAAGTGTGTAATTTGATTTGTGATTTTCATGAATTTAAAGTCACACTGTAAAAAAGCAGAATCTTTTGTTATATTTCATGCTAAATATGATTGTTGTTGATGATGATAATGAAGATGATGATGATGAAGCGTCTGTGTTTCAGCGGCGGCGCTGGGGAATCTGGTGTCGGATCTGGCTGGACTCGGGTAAATACTGAACTCATGAAACTAGTGTGTGTGTGTGTGTGTGAATTTCTGAATGTGTTTGAACTTGCTGTGTGTTAGTGATGTGAGTATTTGAGTGTGTTTCGGTGTACTCGCTGCATGTGTAAGTGACGTGTGTGTGTGTGTGTGTGTGTAGTTTAGCAGGTTACGTGGAGGCTCTGGCGTCTCGTTTCGGGATGCAGATTCCAGATTTAACGCCCAAACAGGTGGACATGTGGCAGACCAGAGTCACGTCGCACATGGTGAGACACACACACACACTCACACACACACACACACACACTCACACACACACACACACACACTCACACACTCCTGTCTGTGTGTGTGTTCAGGGAAAAGCCATCGGAGTCGCCATCGGCTGCATTCTGGGAATGTTTCCATTGCTCTTCCTGAACGACGATGACGAAGATGAGGAGAAGAAGAAGAAGACGAAGAAGAAGAGTCATCCGACCTCAGAGTGACGCACTTTTATATCGCCGTGACAAGTGCATTTGTTTTGCCAAAGTCTGACAAAAAACAAGCGAATGATCAAACGGTAGACTGAAATGAAGAAATGATCGTAATATAATAGTAGGAAGTAGAAATCTAAAGAATTATCAAGTAGTTTAAAAATCTAAAGATGAAGAATAGATGCATGAGTTTAATTTTATCTCTCTTCGTCACGTAACACTATTTTACACCAGAGAACGATAACTATAATCACTACGAGAATCTGGAAGTCCTCGGCACAACTGTAACATTACGAATATCGCAAGAATCCAGCTGATGAACGACAGCCAATCAGAATCCAGGGCCAGTGAACGATACGAATATGAACGGCCAATCAGAGTCCCTCCTGCTTCAAACAGAAGTTAGTTGTATGTTTCACAGGAATAAACCGGAAAAGAACAGAATCAAAGTTAATAATCATCCGCTGATCTAGTTATCGTTCTGGTGTGAACGGGCTTTACTCTTTTACTCTTTTACCCGTTTAGATTTTAGCAGCATGTGTTTCGTGTTTAAGTTTATTATTGGTTCTGTTGGGAGATGATGATCTGTCTGAAACAGAAGTGTTTCTGAACCTCTCGAACTCCTGAGCAAACTGGAACGCACAAGAGCTTCCGCACACTCCCATCATGCATCTGGCTCATGGAACGGAAGCTCATTGGCCCGTTCGGTAGTGATGTCAGGTCACATGATGAACCCGGAAGATCTCCGCTAGAGCGATGTATTCATTCGTCGAAACCAAAACTATAAAAAACTTAATTTATAATCTTAAAAATAAATAAAATATTACAAAAACTAATTATTTCAGCATTTTTAAATAAAACTTGCTTGAAGTACTAAAGCTTGTTTTCCGCAACAGAATTAAAAATAAAAAGGTGATTGCGACATTTTATCTCTGAATTTCCTGAGATTATGAATGATATGAGTTATGACTCATAATTATCATTTCAAACTGTTTTATTCAGGGGCGGAAACGAGCTTCAATTTCTAAAGTAACTAAAACTAATTACACTAAAACTATACAGCCATATTTAAAACAACGAGCAACACTCACACAGCATTTATTACATTTAATCTGTTGTATTTGCCGAGCTTAACGATGAAAAGCTTCAGCAGATTTAATAAATGCTGTAAAATGATAGTTCATGATAATAACTCAGCTCAGCTATAACGAACAAAAATGATTAAAACGCACTCTAAACGACTAAAACGGAATCGCTTACACTTTATTTAAGGTGTCCTTGTTACAGTGTAATTATATATTTAAGGTTAGTGCATCATTTATAGTTATTACTGTCGCAGGACACCAAAAAATCTAATCAAAATATTACCAAAAACTGCAATAGTGCGTCACGGGCGGAGTCGAGGCCTCCATCAGGTCCTGTAGCAGATGAACATGAGTCTGATGCAAAGATGTCTATTACTTTATGAATAGAAATACCTCTGGAATTAGTCGTTTAACCATCAACTGACTTCTGGGTAATCCATAAATCAACGCGCCCCAGAAACACATCAGGCATGCTTATTATTGGACACTATGCATTCTGATAACTCGTGTGTGTGATTATTGCACAGCCGCCTGTTCTACCGCAGATATTTTACAGTATTTTGCTAATTCTATGATTATTTTTGTGAGACGACGTGGAATATTTGTACTTTTATAAATTCATTTGTCGCACAAACAAACTATTGAAGTGAAAAGTACAAGTTCTGTTCATAAATATTGATGTTATTTGTGCGTTTGAGAACATGTCATCGTAAAGTTATGGTGTTTTAACTGGTTACTCTTCGGATGAAATACACGTAACACTTTACAATTATGACAGAACATTTATTAATCTTAATTTCAACATCAATCGAAAATATGATTGAATGGACCTGAACTAACAGCTGTGTTTATTAACTAACGTTAAGATTACTAAATAACGTAACGGATGAATTGCTGGTAGTTAACGACTAACTAACGACTCTTATTGTAAAGTGTTACTGAATTATACGGAGTTTTCACACTGCAACTGATTTCAATAAAATGCCTTTATTGACAATATAAAAACCACACTGCATTATTATCATTATTATGTACAGTCTGTATGATCTCGAACACTGCAGAGGGGAACGGGTGAGTTAACCAGGTGTGTGTGTTCAGAAATAAACGGGTCAACATCTCTGCTACATCATATCGATAAAACAACACAGATGTCCAGCCTATCACTCTTAAACATTAATTACAGTTATTAAACGTAACCCTCTATCCTCCGAGCACTCCTTCCCTCTGTTCCCATCCGGAGAACTAAACGTCTTTGACAAAAAACACAATTTTCTCAGTTTTAAGCTCAAAACTTTCAATTTTGTCATTATGCAATAATGCACGTCATTCGCTCTTAAAGTGACAGCAGCCAATAAACACATACTGCTGTCTGTGTCATTAATATTCATAAAACAACAAAAACAGCGTAAAGATGAATTTATATTTAATGTACACAGCGAACGCCATTGTGTTATTTTACATTTAATAATTTCTGTACCCGAATACTGCTGCTAGACCTTCCTTTATCTCGTATTTGTTATTTTAGTACTGGCTGTTATCTTGTTTTTAATAATTTAATTATTGGTATTTTTGCTGTGTTATCAAAGTACTTGAAAATTAATCAAATTGCTTCACAAAAAGTTTTATGATCTGATCCGTGAGATTATTGACAGCCAATCAGAATCTATCACTGATTACCAATAAAAACATTGACAGCCAATCAGAATCAATCGCTGATGAATGATAAAAATGTTGACAGCCAATCAGAATAAATTAATTATTTAATTGATGACGAACAATAAAAAACATTGACAGCCAATCAGAATTAATCGCTGATGAATGATAAAAATGTTGACAGCCAATCAGAATAAATTAATTATTTAATTGATGATGAACAATAAAAACATTGACAGCCAATCAGAATTAATCGCTGATGAATGATAAAAATGTTGACAGCCAATCAGAATAAATTAATTATTTAATTGATGACGAACAATAAAAAACATTGACAGCCAATCAGAATTAATCGCTGATGAACGACAAACATTGACAGCCAATCAGAATGAATTAATTATTTAATTGATGATGAACAATAAAAACATTGAGAGAAAATCCGAATCCATTGCGGATGAACGATAAAAACATTGACAGCCAATGAAAACCCATCGTTGATGAACGATGAAAACATTGACAAGGATCTTCATCGGTGTTCTGCAGATGAACGAAAGTCTGGCGTAACTGATGACGTCACTGTCCCTTTAAGAGCGAGTTTGGGGAATCTGCCTTTACGCGAGCGTTTCCTCTTCCAGTAACGAGTAATCGTCGTGTTCCACCTTCACTGGTCCGGCAGCATCGCTGAGCTCCTGCTGATAGTTCGCCGCGCTCGACGTCTGCTGGCAGCGCGCCTGATGCTTGAGGAAGCTGTCCCGCCACACGATCTTCTTCCCGCAGAGCGCGCACTCGTACGGGCGCAGGCCGCCGTGCGTCTTCACGTGTTTGGTCAGGTGGTGCTTCATCTTGAAGCTCTTGGCGCAGACGGGGCAGGCGAACGGGCGCAGGTTCAGGTGCTGCATCTTCACGTGCCGGTCGCGCATGCTCTTCAGCGTGTACGCTTTCCCGCAGTGACAGAAGTGGACTTTCGGCGTCGCAGAGAGAGGAGAGCAGGGAGGATTCTGGGAAACCGTCGCGTTCGCAATCGCATCCAACGTTTCGTCGTCCTCGTCGTCTTCGTCCACCGACGGCCACTCGCTCTGCCACAGGCTCTCTCCGAGACGCCCGTCCGACTCCACGACTCCTGAGAGAAGAACACAAACACAGTCAGAAACAGCGCGGTGGCGCCCCCTGGTGGACGGGTGCTAAACGGCAGTGATGAAGAAGCTCCACTCACCGGCCTGGCGCTCCTCGCTCTTCATCCTCAGTTTATCCTCGTCCTCCGCCGGCTCTCCGACGCCTTCATCTGCCTCCACCCGCCGCTGCTCCTCTTTCGCTCCTCGGAGCCGAACGCGGATTCGGTGTCTCGCGGCGAAATCCGTTTCGATGGATGGAAGAGGCGGGTGCGGATCCGGCCCACACTCGGGCTCGGTCCGTAGAGGAAACGTTAGGCTGCTTCGGCTCCACCGGCTCTGCTGAGGGCGCCTCCATGTGGCCAGAGGCGGGAGCGCACGTTTCTCCGCGGCGTGTTCGCCCGGCGGGTCCGACGGGTCGGGGAAGCAGCAGTCGGAGCTGCTGGGCGACTGATGGCTCGAGGAGCTCGCCACGCCCGGGCTGACCTGCGCTAGGGGTCGTGACCTCTTGAGGATGTCCGTGCACTTGTCCACGATGTGCCACATCTGGAGAAAGCTGGCCACGGTGACGTAATTGATGATGTCGTCGCGCACGATGCTGAGCTGCCCGGTGTAGGCGGAGTTCAGGACGCTCTCGAAGGCCAGCGGGTCCATGACCGAGGGAAGAGACACCGTGGTGACGTTCTTCAGCAGAACCTGGACACAGGCAGAACCGAGCGCTGAACGACCAGATCCAACAGACACATTCTTAAAGAGATAGTTCACCCAAAAATGAAAATGAGCCCATGATTTACTCTACCTCAAGCCATCCTAGGTGTATGATATTCTTCTCTCAGATTAACACAATCAGAGTTATATTAAAAAATGTCCTGGCTCTTCCAAGCTTTATAATGGCAGTGAAGTGCATCTATCCATCATAAAAGTGCATCTATCATCATAAAAGTGCATCTATCCATGATAAAAGTGCATCTGTCCTTCATAAAAGTGCATCTGTCCATCATAAAAGTGCATCTGTCCATCATAAAAGTGCATCTGCCCATCATAAAAGTGCATCTGTCCATCATAAAAGTGCAACTGTCCATCATAAAAGTGCATCTGCCATCATAAAAAGTGCATCTATCCATCATAAAAGTGCATCTGTCCATCATAAAAGTGCATCTGTCCATCATAAAAGTGCATCTGCCCATCATAAAAGTGCATCTATCCATCATAAAAGTGCATCTGTCCTTCATAAAAGTGCATCTGTCCATCATAAAAGTGCATCTGTCCATCATAAAAGTGCATCTGTCCATCATAAAAGTGCATCTGCCATCATAAAAGTGCATCTATCCATCATAAAAGTGCATCTGTCCTTCATAAAAGTGCATCTGTCCATCATAAAAGTGCATCTGTCCATCATAAAAGTGCATCTGTCCATCATAAAAGTGCATCTGCCCATCATAAAAGTGCATCTATCCATCATAAAAGTGCATCTGCCATCATAAAAGTGCATCTATCCATCATAAAAGTGCATCTGTCTTCATAAAAGTGCATCTGTCCATCATAAAAGTGCATCTGTCCATCATAAAAGTGCATCTGTCCATCATAAAAGTGCATCTGTCCATCATAAAGTGCTCCACATGGCTCCGGGGTTAATAAAGGCCTCATGCATCATGCAGTTTGAAAGACTTTAAAGCAGAAACCGCCATTCTCTGCCATTATAAAGCTTGTAAGAGCATTCAATTTTCTCGTATAGTGTTCTAATAGTGTATGATTTAATACCAACAAGTTACATCAAGGGTCAAATAAAACATACTGTTCAACTGAATGTTGAAACCATTGTGTTTCTACCTATGTCGTACAGGTCGGGTGTAAAGAATATTTTTGCTCAGGTGGCGAAAGATGTCCGTCCAATAGAAAAACGTTTTGCTCAGCATAAAAAAAATTAGAGGGAACATTGGTGGTACTGAGTAATATTCATTAATAACATGCACTTACTATAGGGTTAGGGCAGGATTAGGGTTCGGTTGAGGGTAGTTATGCACAATTTACTGTTATTACTATGGGAAGTACATGTAACAAGGACACTGTCAAAAAGTGTTACCACATGTGATGTTGGTGGAGGGCCCTGGATCCTCTGACCTTGATGACATCATCAGTTCTGCTACCAATGTCAGAAACCTTCACCAGTTATTGTGCATTTGAAACTATTTTTAGCATTTGAATAATATTATAGCACTAGTGTTGCGACATTGTCTCCACCCAGATCACAAAAATATGATCTAAGTCCAGTTTGAAACGTTCCCATAATAACGTTATTTTCAAATGTTCTGTGAACGTTCCAAATGTACATTTAAAAAAATGATATGCCACTGTTACGGAAACGTTCCATTTTAATTTATTTAAACTTTATCAGGATGAGTTTTGAATGTTCTCCGAACATTCTAAAATAAGTTGGAACATTTTAAAAATGGAATTCTGAAAAACGTTCCATTTGTGCTGACGTCATAACTTTGAACGAGCGTTCTTAGGAGAACGTTTGCAGGGCAGGTCGCGAGGGATCATGCAAGGTTTCAAATCAAACAGACATTAATATGCAAATGAGAGGGTTTGCATGTGTGTGATGTGACATCAGTTCCACACACACACTCACCTGGTCATGGAAGTACGGGGAGGATGCGGCCAACACACACCTGTGCGCGCGGAACACGTGACCCTGCACCTGTATGGACAGGTCACACAGCTGACCCTCCTCGCGCTGCCGGTTCAGGTTCTCCAGAACCGCGGCGCGCGCGCTCGGGAAACACACCTGCAGAACCGGGCCCGGGGGCGCGCTTGCGCGACCGAGGATCTGCTCCATCCTACCGGGGAGAAACCGAATCTGATCCGGGATCAGCAGCACAACTCGTGCCTAACACCCGTTTATTCCGGTAGTGTTCGGTGTTAGGCCCGCTAGCAGATCATAACATTATCATATGAGAGCTTCTGATCATGTGTTTACATCACATGCGGAAACGATCTGCGCGATTCAACCGTTGGACACGCGATCTGCGAGTTTAACTACCGTGTGTATAAAAAAATGATGATTATGATCCCTTGATCGGTTAAAATGAAATATGAATGTGTTTATAATCTCACCAGCGTTTACTGTGATGAAGGTCTGCTGCGGAAGAGAGAGACACGCCCCCTCTCCGAGACCCCGCCCCTTTTAAAACCACAGTGCTTAGATATTCATATTCTTCATAAATGCTTTGGTTTGTGAGTGTGTGTGTGTGTGTGTTCACAGTGATAACGACAACATATTTTTTTATTATGTTAGTGTCTCACATTAATGGAATTAAGTGGCTAAATAAATATATAGAATAGAATCGTCATGTGACTGCTACTGTGAGCCAATCCTGCTACAAAGGATCTCGGAATCATGAATAGTAATTACGTGAAGCCCATGACGTCATTGTGCGTAAGCTAATTGATATTCATGAGCGGAGCAGTACTGCGGTCCGCGCGCGCCACCTGCTGGTGACTGGAGCTCACAAAGCTGCAGGAAAGAGCATTAAAAACATCAAACGTTAAAAATGATTTGCAATGTAAAAAAGAATGACGTTCACAACTCTGATAAACCATAATCAAATTAATAACATCATGCTAGTTATCTCTCTGAATAACTTATTAGTAGAGAGCACGGTGATGCATGAAAGGTATTTTAATAGGTAATTAACTTTAGTTAAAAGAATTTATAGAAGTGTGTGGAATGTGTAAAAGAATGTATATATTTCAAAATCATATTGTACCGTAAATACTTGTATTTGGTATTAAATGGGACCTAGTTTGAAGGGAACTCCCTGTTTATTACAGTTAATGATCATATTGTGTGTTTCAGTGAGTTTTGATGGGGCTGCACCTGCGGGAGCGTCGTGACGTCACCGCGGGTTCAGGTTGCGTCGCGCGCGGCGCGCGGCCCGTGATTTTTACCGCAATGCATCAGAACTGAGCGAACGCGTGAACGAGCCTCTCAGAATGGCGTTTAAACCCGACAGATGAGCGAGACCCGATCATAAACATCAGGTTAATGCTTAAGGATTAATCCACGCGAGTCACAGGCAAGTTCAGATCTGTGTGCATGCGTGCAGTGAGGATGCGTTCATGCTCAGGGATGGAAATATATTCATAAAGGAATGTGCGTGCGTAGCGTGTGTTTATTCGGATACACGTCAATCATGCACAGAAATAAACGATGTAAACAGAGGAATGAGTGTAAGTCTGATGTTGTCTGTGTTTCTCTGGCGTGTTTTCACACACCAAACATCTTTCAGAGCCAAACTGATGCTGGTCTAGTGTTCTTCAGGAGTCCATTACATCCGCGGGACGGGGCCCTTCAGAACCTCAGAACATGAAGACCCGTCACTGTGGACTCTAAAGCCCACGATAGAGAGAGAATCACGGTCCAGCTCAGTGTCTGTCTTCTGTGAGCATCATGGACATGTGTGTGAGACGTCTGCTGCTCCTGTGTGTGTTCTTCACGGTCTCAGGTGAGTCTGACTCTGACCTACAGGGGTCCGGGGCCTTCGGGTATTAACAGGGGTCCGGGGTCCTCAGGGAGTAACAAGGTTACGGAGCTCTCAGAAATGACAAATATATATATATATTTTAATTTCTATAAAAAAGCTCAAATATTTAATAAAAATAAAATGATGTAAAAATAAATTAATTTTTTCAATCGACGTAATTTTTGTATTCAATATTTTATGTTTTTACTTGGATTAAATATTGATTATTTTAATCATTTTAAAAACATATTTATTATTTATTTAAAAGAATTTGTATTTACATTTATTTTAATATTTTTATTTTATTTAAAAAATGTTTAAAAAAATATTACATTTGATGAAAATTAATACATGCATACAATTAGATGTAAAAAAAACAACCTTTTTTAAAATAATACATTTAGCAGAAATGTATACATTTCTAAATTATTTTTCATTTAAATAACTCATGTGACTGCAGTACTGTTGATTAGAAAATAATGCAATGATGGAACATAATATAAACTGATATTTTCCAAATAACAAATATCTGAGGTGTTGTCAGTATGAGTTTGATGTTTCCTCTTGAGAATATGAAGCTGCTGGTGTGTGTGAGTATGACCTGTGTGTGTGTTTGTGCAGTGTCCGTGTGTAGCGGCGCATGCGCAGAGGTGGACTCGGACACCGAGGCCGTCGCGGGACAAGTCTTCAAGCTCGGATGCATTTCCTGCAAGATGCGCGGGGAAGTGGAAGCCACGGCCACCGTAGACTGGCACTTCCGGCCGCGCGGACAGGACGAGTTCACCCACGTGAGCGTTTGAACTAAATAATTACATCTGATTGAAATAAGAAATGGTTCAAAATAAATATTTGATTTAAATGATTAGATTTAATTAAAATTAATACATTAAAATAAATACTTAAATAATAAATTAATTGATTTACTGTAAAATAAGATTAAATTAAAATTGTACGTAAAAAAATCAAACGAAATATTCAGTTTAAAATAAATGAATAATTGATTTAAATGAATAGATTTACTTTAATAAAACAAATACTTAAACAATCAATGAATACATTAAAAAAATAAACACAATTTCAGGTACACGAATAAAAACATTTCATTAAAATAATGAATGGTTTAAATAATAATTAATTAAAAGTAATTAAAATGTAAAAGTTATTTTGAATAAAAACAAATTAATTTAAGTAAATAAATGAAAACGCATAAAAAAACATTTAATTAAAATAAGTTTAATTCATTAAAAATAATAAATTGATTAAATTAATTTATTTAAATAAATGTAATTTAGATGAATAAATTAATTAAAATAAACAAACTGTATTCTTATAAATAACTAAATACAAATGGATTTAAATGAATAATTATTAATGTAACAAAAATTTAAATAATCACTATTATATATATTTAAACAATCAAAACATGATTAAAATAAATGAATACAAATAAAATGTAAAAAAAAAACTTTTCTGTTTGTGTGGTGGACAGATTTACAGCTACAACGGAGAGTCGTCGGACATCATCGACGAGCGTTTCCAGGACCGGATGGAGTGGTTCGGCAGCAGGAAAACCTTCGACCTTCAGGACGCGTCCGTCAACATCCTGAACGTGACCTTCAACGACACGGGCGATTACCAGTGCATCTTCAACCGCATCCTGAGCTACGAGCACTACGAGTACTCCACCGTCGTCAGCAAGCTGGTGCACCTCACCGTCGTGGCCAAGGGTACGCCGTCACCATGACCTGTCCTGCATGACCTTTGGAGGCCCGCTCCAGGTGTTTCTGGTGAAAGAGCAATCTGCACATGGAGCCACTTTTAGATCCTCAAATCTCTGAAAGTGAGCTATGTGGAGCCTCAAAATGTTAGATGCAAAAAGAAAAGTTTGGTAATAATTGGCACTTTGAGATATCTGTAATACTTCTTAAGTTACAGACACGCAAACTTTGGAAAAAGACTATTTCTGTCTCTCTGACAGGTTTTTCCTATGCGATTGTTTTACTGGAGGGAAGCCAAACACATTGCTCTTTGAACGCAGTCAGTATCACTAATCAAGTACGAGATCAGCTGTGTGCAAAGTGGCTTTCACAAATCGAACAATTTACTCCTGGAGCCGCATTGAGATCCGCATATCTGTAGAACTGAACCATGTAGAGCCTTAAAAATGAACATACCAAAAGAACAGTTTGTTAAGAACCAACATCTAAAAGGACATCGAGATATCTGTAATATTACTTGAGTTATAGACACACAAACTTGGGAAAAAAACATGATGAAAGGGCTTTTTTCTCATCTTTGAGCCGTCACCGTTGGCATATAATGCAACAAAGATGAATAAAGTCAACATATTTTACTAATAGAGCGACTGATCTCTGTGCGAAACTAAAATCATGAAGCTGCCGTCCTTTCTGAAGCCGTTTCCCCCTCCTGTAACTTGGCTCCGAGTCACAGATGAGAAATGAAAGTTGACACCCCTCTACAAAACAGATTACTCTATTTCATTCCTATCTGTTTGTCTTTCTTCAGAAAATATATTAACAAAAATATTTACAAAAAGTGTGTGTGTGTGTGTGTGTGGCAGCCACCCGCGGGACGGCCTCCATCGTGTCGGAGGTGATGATGTACGTGACGATCATCGGGCTGCAGCTCTGGCTGCTGGTGGAGATGATCTACTGTTACAGGAAGATCGCGGCGGCGGGAGAGGAAGCTCTGCGAGCGAGCGCGTGAGTGTCGCAGTCGAAGGACATCACACACCCGCGCAGCGCGACGCCAGAGCGCTCTGCTAGCTTTAGCCTGACGCAGTTTTCATTTTCACGACCTGCGACACGTTGTTTAAACACACAGGAACACGCAGCACCACACAAACATGCCAAATATGAAATAAAAGATTATTGTTGTGTACATAAAGATATGGTAGCTTTAACCTCGAGCACTAGCATATCCGTTTCCTCGCTAGAGAAGCGTTTAGTCTTTTCGCTTGCTAATTCCTCCTTATAAATAGCGAATCCGCCATGACGTGAGCGCAACTGGCTTTAAAGAGAATGGCAGATGAGACTCTGATTGGTTTATTGCACGTTATGCCCGAAACACACGCATTACTCATTAAGAGAATAGAGACGACCCGTTTAGACCAGTGCCGGGAGCGCCGACCATTTGTCCCGTCGTTAAACCTAGCAGAAGTGGATTAAAACGCGCACTTACTGAACTTGTGCCATGCGCTTTAGACCGTTAGCTTAGATCGCTAAAATAGGGCCCTATAACTTTAAACCGGCAGATCAACAGGATATTTGTATAGTAAAGTCATTCGTCACCATCCGACATTATTTGTTAATGCATTAGCTTATTTTAAAATGTTGCCTAATATCTTAACATCTTCATGCCTTAAAGTCGCATTTATCAGATTCGAGAGACGGACGATCATATAGTTACATTTTGTGATGGTCATACTAAAAGCGCACGTCGTTAAATACGGGCTCTCGTCGCAGAAGTACGGGCTTATTATTGCAGAAGCAAAGACTTAAACCTGAACTCGTTGTGTTGCGTTTGTGTTCTGTGTTGCAGAGCGGAGTATTTAGCCATCGCACCTGAGGGCAAAGACAACTGCGCCGGTGTGCAGGTCGCAGAATAACACAGGTGAGATAACTAGCAGCGACGGCTCTGTTTACGCCACACACAAACACAACTTATAATGGCTTGTCTGAAAGCATGTTGCTATTATGATTTGGCATTCTGTTATCATTTTTAACATATTAATAAGCATGTATTAACATGTTGCTAATGTTTTAGCACATTGTTAGCATGTTGCTATCATGAATTAACATGTTTAGCACATTGTTAACATTAATTAGTATGATCCAAACATGAATTAGCACATTTCTTGTTTTAGCATGTCGATAGCATGAATTAGCATGCTGCTAGCATTTTTCAACATCCTGCTACCATGTTTTAGCACATTGCTAACATGTTTTAATACATTGTTAGCATGAATTAGCATGTTGTTGACAACTTTAACCACATTGCTACATTATGTATCATGTTGTTAATATTAATTAGCACTCTTCTTGTATGTTTTATCACATTAGCAGGATTTAACACGTCACTATCAGGTTTTTCAGCACATTGCTAGCATGATTTAACATATTTTTAGCACAAATTAACATGTTTACATGAATAAGGACTTTTCTAGAATGATTTAGCATGTTGTTAATATTATATAACATTTTGTTAGCATGATGGTAGCATGGTTTTAACACATTGTTAGCTTAAATTAGCATGTTGCTAACATCAATTAACATGGATTAGCATGTTCTAAGAACGCTTTGTTGATGTTCCCATTAACTTATGAAAACTTTTGTATGAAAGTAAAAAAAAAATGTCCAGTTTATTAAATTATTATTATTTTTTATTTTTTTTTGTCTTGGTCATGTGAACGTTAAGGGAACATTACATTGTTTAATTCTTTAATCATTATGGAACGTTCCTTTTGAATGTTCTCTGAACTAAAACATCTCTGAGAAAACGCTCCATGATCGATGTATAGTAATGTTTTTGTGCATGTTCTGTTTTGTTGCCGTAAGAAGGTTTGTTGGTTCTGGCGAGAGAAGGTTAGCTAGCGCTAGCTCCAGAGCAGAAACGCTGCTGACTCACACGTTGTTCTGGTTTCTGCAGGATTTTCCCAGGAGCCTCTCCTGAACTGCTGCCACTCACTCCTGTTTTATCCGCTGTTGTTCCTGACGATCGATCCCGTGTTCCGCATGATTCCTCACGCTATGCATGAACCGAACGCTCTCCTGAGAACTCACTGCATTATTCCTCCTCGCTCATTGACAAGCGCAATACTCTGAGTTTGCACTAGAGGTCAGTAAAGAGCAAGGAATCGCTGCTGATCAAGGCCAAACACACACATTCACAGACACACCTACTCACACACACACCTACTTACTCTCACACTCACACACACACACACATATATTATAGTGACTGGAAGATGATCTGGAAGCCGATGCTCTGCTGAAACTGCATGAGTAAAAAATGTGAATCTGAAGAAACTTCCTTTATATACGTAATAATAATTAACCATCCTGATAGAGTTTATCAATCATATCTGTATAATGTGGTGCAATATGACAATAAACCCTAGTTCTCCAATGTAGCAGAATTATGTTAAAGCACTGAAGTGAGAGAGAGCGAGAGAGAGAGAGAGAGAGATGGGGGAGGAGGGAGAGAAATAGAGAGAGAGAGAGAGAATGTAAATTAAACGAGTTGAAATGAATCTTGTCGACTGTTTGATTGTTTGTTTGTTCACATTATTAATGCATAAATCGACAGGAACGATGAACGATGCTTTTCGTCAAACATGACAGGACATAAAACCAAACTACATGAAATATAATTTAACATAACATAATATTTCTTAATGAGCATTACACTGACAAAACTAAAGAATTATTTATATGATTACTGTTATGATTTGCTATATTTTTGCATATTTTCTGTAAGCATGAAAGTCTGTTTTACACGAGATTGTACTGAAACGATCTGATGTTTATGATGATCATGTGACTCATGTGGAATTAAACTGCTTTTGTTGAAAAATCTGTGCTGTTACTGTAGTTCACTGTAGTTCACTTTACTTTACTGTAATTCACTGTACTTTACTGTAGCTCACTTGTACTGTAGATTATTGTAGTTCACTGGAGTTCACTAAACTTTACTGTAGTTCACTGTACTTTACACTAGCTCACTTGTAGTTCTCTGTACTTTACTGCAGTTCACTGTAGATTACTGTAGTTCACTGTACTTTACACTAGCTCACTCTAGTTTACTGTAGTTCACTGTACTTTACACTAGCTCACTTGTAGTTCACTGTGGTTTACTGTAGTTTATTGTAGTTCGTTGGACTTTACTGTAGTTCACTGTACTTTAATGTAGGTCACTGTACTTTACTGTAGTTTACTGTAGTTCACTGTACTTTAATGTAGCTCACTGTACTTTACTGTAGTTTACTGTAGTTCACTGTACTTTACACTAGCTCACTTGTAGTTCACTGTGGTTTACTGTAGTTTATTGTAGTTCGTTGGACTTTACTGTAGTTCACTGTACTTTAATGTAGCTCACTGTAGTTTACTGTAGTTCACTGGACTTTACTGTAGCTCACTGTACTTTACAGTAGTTTACTGTAGTTCCCTGGACTTTACTGTAGTTTGCTGTAGTTTACTGTAGTTCCCTGGACTTTACTGTTGCTCACTGTACTTTACTTTTAGTTCACTGGAATTTACCGTAACTCACTTTACTTTACTGTATCTCACTGTACTTTACTGTAGTTCACTGTAGTTTATTGTAGTTTACTGTAGCTTGCTGTACTTTAATGTAGTTTATTTTACTTTACTGTAGCTCACTGTACTTTACTGTAGTTTACTGTAGTTCTCTGTAGTTTACTGTAGTTGACTGTACTTCACTGTAGTCTACTGCAGCTTGCTGTAGTTCACTGTAGTTTTCTGTAATTTACTGTACTCTACTGTAGTTTACTGTACTTTTCTGTAGTTTGCTGTAGTTTACTGTAGTTAAACGAGTTGAAATTTGTAGTTTATTGTAGTTCCGTGTAGTTCACTGTAGTTTACTGTAGTGTTAAGGATTATTGATCACCTGGAAATATAAACCCCTCAAATCTGAGACAAGTATATATTTTTATGAAAACACCAAATTAATACTGTGAAAATATATAAATGTGTAAAATACTATTTATTTTTATTTTTATTGTTTCATACTTCTGTACTGTTATGATTTTTAGACTAGAATTTATTTCAAACAAGTTGTATTTATTCTTTATCAACTTATTTATTTAATCGTTTTATATTAATTCATTTTAATCAAATGCTTTTCTTTAGTTATTTATTTGTTAATATCAAATGTATTTATTTTAATTCATTTTTTATTATTTTAATCAAAACTTATTAAAACTTCAAAAATCTAAACTTTAATCAAAACATTTTTCAAAATTCTAAATTTATAAAAAAAATGATTAAATGTAATTTTTTTCATTGTGTTTTTTAATAAAATAAATGTATTTATTCATATTTATTTACATCCAATTTTATTTATTGCTATTAATGCATTTATTTTTCTCAATTTGAATTAATTTATTATTGTTTGTATTTTATAATTATTTTATTAATTTATTTATTATTGTTATATTCTATGATGTATTTGTACAGTTTTTCTCTAGACTTGCAGCCTCAAATATCACTCTGACCTCAGGTGAATGACATCATCCTCCTCCAGGAAGTGATGCGTTTTGGAGGGAAAACAGCTGCACACCCTGTTGTTATTCTTTCTGTTTAGAGAAACCTGAAACTTCTTTACATTTATTTTGGAACTGCTCACTCACACTGACATTTCGGTGTGACGTTTGTGATTTTATCAAATGTTATGTGACTCCTAACTTTGAATTTACGTTTAGAAATTTAATTTTTGGTTTTCATGAATGTGAAAAGAACAGTGATATTTATTTTATAAACTTTATTTTTCTGTTAGCTAAATTTTCTAAACGCGATCCTCTTTTTTTTAAGATTTAAACTTGAAATGTAAATGTATTTTGAATCGATTGAGTTCTCAAAAACAAGAACAGTGGCTGTGTTTAAGGACTTGGCACTTAATCTGGATTAAAAAAAACTGAAGGAACTTAATCTGGGGATAAAAACACAAAAAACACTGCTGTTATTTGAGGAATTCTGGGATATTTTGTGGTGGTTGTTGGTTTGTGTGGACTCTAATAGATGATGATGATGATCCTATTAATTTAATTACATATTTACATAAATACACATAGTTTGTTATGATACTATTTCATTAAAATAATGAAAACTGAATAATAATAACAATATTTAAAATGATTTAATAATTAAATATAATTATTTAATTATAATCATTTAAATATAGATTTTTCACAGTAACTAAATGGCAATTTAATTTAAAATTTTTAAATTATTATAGTTTTAATATTTCATGAAATGAAATAAGATATTTATAAATAAATAGAAATAAGCTTTATTTTACAGAAGCTAGGAACTGCGTTTTAATTTAATATTTATATAAATATTTTTAGTTTAATTTTTTAGTAATAATAATGTATAATTATAAGTAAAATCATTTTTAATAATATTTTTTTCAGTTTAACTCGACGTTATTAATTGATTGTGATTACTTACTGAGAAATAGCTAGATAGAATAGCAGATTTCTATATCTACCTTCCATAACTAGAAAAATGTGTAATTATAAAAATAAAAAAAATTCCATGACTTTTTAAGAATTTAACACACTTTCATGAGTTTTCCAGGACTAGAAATCACACTTTTAATACTCTCACTCTTATATCCCGGTCTTCCATGAGAAGATTCACTGAAATAACAAGATGTGATCATAAATGTGTGTTGATCATCAGATCCTCATATTAGAGTGATTTCTGGAGGATCATGTGACACTGAAGACTGCGTAATGATGATGAATATTCAGCTTTGATCACAGGAATAAATTACTCTACTATGATATTATAATGATATTGACAATTTATTGGAGTTCCAGTGGATCCACTTCATCTCCACAGGGCAACTTTCTGACTAACTTCTCACTGGTTCTAAATCAGTTCGGGCTCGATCAGTCCACTCACTCATTGGGTTCGGGCCCGGTATCGATTACTCACTCATTGGACCGCGCCGTGCCGGGTGCGCGCGCCCGTGCGCGTTCCCGTGTGCGTGCCAGTGCGCGCTTGCGTTCGGTGACGGGAGCGCAAAGTGATCAGCGGATCTTTTCGATCATCATTCAGATCAATAATAGTAGTATAATAATAATTATAATAATAGCACCGTGCGTGCGTGCGCGCGCCTCGCGTCAGAGAGCTGTGCGTCATTTCTCTCCTTTATTTTTGAATGTTGTCGCGCTGGAGGAGTGATGATGGATCCTCTCAGAGCGAGCTGATCACGGTCAGTGCCGGAGGATCATGTCCTATGTGTCTTCACAAGGTAAGAGTTATAATCGATCATCTGATCGGCTCCGATGATCACTGATCAATGCGGGCTCGCGCTGGCCGGCAGATGATTGACAGCTCTCACTCTGCAGCCCCGCGATGCCTTTACATTCACATGATCGATAATCCACCTTCCGCGTGAGAGTCCAATCATTGCGATCGATAATCAGTATGAATAGTTGAGCTCAGAAACAGCAGGTTTATTTATAGACTCCCGAACCGAACCGAGTCAGGAGCGGCCCGCGCGCGCGCACGAGGGAGAGCTTCCGGAACACGCGCGAGAACATCAACACAAATTCTCACACTGAGAATCACAAAATTATTTTAATGTTAACTGTAAAATCCTATATCGGTGCTCGGTTGTTAACAGTGCAGGGAAAACTGTCATAAATCTAATGTAACTGTACAGTGAATCACTATAGCGGTTAGCCTACATCTACCATCTTTAGAGCTTAAAAAGAACCCTATAATTTACATTGAAATGCCATTCCCAGAATTCCCTGTGTTTGATGGTTGTTAATAGGCATAATTCTGTTTCTTCTTAGTTTATTTTGATCAGTTATATACATTAGGGTTTCATGTTGATAAATGAATGCATATTTGAGTGTCCATGATGGTGTTTGGTGTTGTTTAGTGCAGATGATCAGATGGATGTGTATCAGACATGATGTGACGAGCGTCAGTCGTGCCACTGTGAATCTCAAGAGGTCATTTACATTGAGCTGGAGGAGTTTCAGAGAGCGTGTTTAAATGTCATGCTCTCCTGTCTGCCGGACTTCTGTCTGTAAAGTGAGTTTATTCAGAACGAAACAGTTTGGTACTTTATTATATATCATCAGTGTTTCAAACAGTAATACAGGAAAATAACAGAATCATGATGCAAACTTCATCAAATATGAGACAAGCTCAGATTCAGGAATGAAGCAGCTTTACAGAAGATGGAAGAGTCGTTTTTCAGATCAGCTCAAGTTTTGTTCTCATCTGCATTTGATTCTATCAATTACAACATTCTTTTGAATAGACTTGAAAATTATGTTGGCATTAGTTCGAATTGCACTAACTAATATGGTTAAAATCACACTTATCTGACTGTTATCAGTTTGTAGCAGCAAATGAAGAGATGTCTTAGTGCTCGGCGGTATGACCAAAAATCTATATCACAGAATTTTTCAAAATTATTCTGATCATTTTCGGTATCTGATGTTTTTTTTTTTTTTAAGCATGACTGGGTGTGTTAACCACATTTTATACTGATTGAGAGAGGACATACTGCAGTAGATTGACGCTGTAGGAGTGGCCGAAACATCGGTTTCCATGGTAACGACTGAACACAAAGTGGTTTCCCCGATATCGACTGAACACAAACCAGCGCTCATAAACGCTGCTTTATCAGAATAGACAAAGAAAAAATCAATTGAAATAACATCGAAACTTTTCTAAAGATCATCAGCTCACTTCAGAAACATTCATATAAAAACTCTCATGTCGCGTTTTGACGTTGAAACGTGCACTGCTAACATTTATTCAACAATGTCAATGCCAACCATAAACAGATTTTCCAAAGTGTTGATATTGTGTTGTGGTATTGCGGTATATTAAGATCATATCATAAGTAAAATAAACATTGGAATGGCCAGCACTAAGTCTAATCGATCACAAGTTCAGTATGGCGTACCACAAGGCTCAGTGCTAGGACCGTTGCTGTTCACTCTGTACGCTACCCTTAGGAGATATCAGTATTATTCAGATCAATTCAGTTCAGTGTTGATTGTGTTCTGGTGTGGATCGAGAAGATACTGTTTCATACTTCTGACTACAGAATTTTTGTTGTTGAACTGATGTACTGATTGTTTACTGGTTACTACTTTGAAATAGTTATGTTGAATTAAGTTAATGCACATGCAGATTGTAAACTAACAGCCCAAAATAGTTCTAAGAACGCTTTGCTAATGTTCCCATTTAATAATGGAAGCGTTATGTGTATGTTCTCTGAACGGTCAAAACATCCCGTTTTTAATTTTTTTTTTTTTTTATGAACGTTAAGGGAACATTCCATTGTATCATTCTTCAACGATTATGAGAGCGTTACTTTTAAATGTTTGCTGAACGTTCTGAAACAAGTAGCAACATTTAAAAAATGTTATATACTGTAAACATCCAACTAAAACATTTCAGAAAAAGGCTCCATGAATTATGTATAAATAATGTTTTTGTTCTAACATTTAGAGAACATTATTAAAGACCAGATAACTTTGAACGAACGTTCTATTAATGTTACCGGAAGAACGTTTGTTGATTACTTTGAAACCTTGAGAGAACATTCTATGGAAAAAGATTTTTGTAAATTGTTTTTTCTTTTTAATAACTAAATCGGATGGTCATATCACCATCAGCTTGACTATATCTTCATGATTGTGATCGTGTCTTTGTGACTGTGATCATATCGTCATGATTGTATTGTTATATCTCAGTAACGGCTGTTTAGCCGATGGTGAAAAGCGTTCTGCTCCTGTTGTGTCTTCGTTCTCTAGTTACAATGTATTTCAGGTTTTGTTTCTGGAGTGGTTGAGCGTTTGTCACCAATCACAGACTCTCTGTTCGTTCTGTGCATGAATGCAGTGGGGAAATGTTGAGGTTATATGATGATGAGCAGACCCGTCACTGATGATGCGGTTTAGGCATCTGATCCCCTTTTGCGCGTTTTATTTTTCACTTCTGTTTGCTGTCAGACTAGCACATCTCAGCATTTGTTTTGAAAAGTGTTTATCTTCTAATGTAACAGCAAAATAATTGGTTTGTTTTAGATGTTGAGCCACATTATGACAAAAAAATGTCAGTTTGTTTATTTGAAACTTAATTATCATAATTAAAATATCAAAGGAAATGATTATCAGATTATGATTAGATCACGATAAATATATATATGTTTCGTCGGGGCGCAAAGAAATATAGAGTTGAGTTTCATCAGCATAACAGTGAAAATGAATGCCATGCTTCCTGATGATATCTCCTAAGGGTAGAATGTAGAGTGTGTGTGTTTATATGTGTGTGTGTGTAGCTTGTGAACAGCAGCGGTCCTAGTACTGAGCCTTGTGGTACGCCATACTGAACTTGTGATGGATAAGACATCTCTTAATTTACTGCTACACACTGATAACGGTCAGATAAGAGTGATTTACACCATGCTAATGCAGTTTTACTAATGCCAACATAGTTTTGTAGTCTATTTAAAAGAATGTTGTGGTCAATTGTATCAAATGCATCACTAAGATCGAGTAAAACCATTAGAGAGATCGGATGATTAGAGCAGATCACGTGTGACTCTGATGAGAGCTGTCTCAGTACTACGGTACGGTCTAAATCCGGACTGGAAATCCTCACAGATATCATTTCTTTCTAAAAACGAACACAGTTGTGAGGATACTGTCTTTTATATTTAATATTTATATATAAACAATATGAATGTTAGCCAGAGGAGAACTGGCCCCCGACTGAGCCTGGGTTCTCCCAAGGTTTTTTCTCCATCCAATCTGATGGAGTTTTGGTTCCTCGCCTTGCTTTTGGCTTGCTTAGTTGGGGATATTTACTATTTAATATTTAACAATATTATTGATCTGTGTTGTACTACTTTCATGTTATCACTGTGAAGCTGCTTTGATACAATCTGGATTGTGAAAAGCGCTATATAAATAAATGTGACTTGACTTGACTTTTCGAGATCAGTCTGTAATTCACTAATTCTGTACGATCAAGTTGCGGTTTTTAAATAATAGTTTTTGCTACATAATGACAAACATGAATTGATGATATGGAAGCATCTCTTTCAGTAGTGTAGTCCGTATGGGGTCTAGCATACATGTTGTGGATTTAGATGATTTAACGAGTTTGGACAATTCTTCATCTCCTATTGCATTTGCAATGAATGAGTTTTCCTCAGGGAGACTACACTGCACTGTCTGATGCGACGCTGTAGTAGTATCTACTAGTATCTAGTTATTATAACTACAGTTGCGTATTTATAATTTCCCCGCTAACATTAGAAATCTTGCAAGTAAAAAATGATCATTACTGTCATTACTGCTGGGAAACTTCAGAAGTTAAAGCTTGTTTTCTTGTTGATTTAGTCTCTGTATTAAATAAACACCCAGGATTGTGTTGGTGTTCTTCTAAGAAAGACGTAAATAAGCAGATCTAGCAGCCTCTCTGTACGCAGTAATGCTGTCTTTCCATGAAATACGAGAAACCTCCAGTTTAGTTTTCTTCCAGCTACGCTCCATTAAATGTTATTTTCCAGTTGTTGATCTGTGTATTTGGTGAGTTTTATGTTTATGTAGATGTAGAGTTGATGAATCATCTCATTCATATGTAAAGTCAAATGCCTATAATAAATAAATAAAGTCATATCATGGGCTCTTGTCGAGCTCGGTGTGTCTGACGGCCCGGGTCACTGCTGAACACGTGGCCTGTTCTGAGCGTTTATGTAAGAATCACACATTCGATGCATCAATCACAGACTCGTCTTAAACGCTCTCGTTTCCCATCATCGGCACGGCTGCAGAAAAGGCTTTTAATAATAAACCTGTTTACTGCAGAAGCTGTGTTCCCGCGAGTCTAGCAGGTTAGCTGTGACATTATGGAAATATTGAGGATTGATTTCCAAATCAAGCCAATAACATGTTGACACACTTACAGTAATTTTCTTTATGGAAAAAGATGTGAACTAACTTCTTGATTCTTGTCCATGAATAGCTAAAGGTCGTTCAGGACGAGGATCTGCTCAGCATCGTCTTTATTCATGTTGGTTTCATGGTTTATTATCTTATAGCTTGACTGTCGCTCTGATCTCTGAGAAGCTCAGCTCCATGACTAGATGTTAAATCTGCCTTTCGGTCCTCTTTTGCCCAAAAAACTTTTGTTTTAATGAAGTTTTTGTGCTGCTGATCATTTCTTCTGGTAGTTGACTCATTGAGTTTTCCGACTCTCCATGTTTTCAGTGTTGCACTCTTCATCACACTGAATCTAATGTTCTTATGTTACCATGAATTAGTCTATCAAACGCCATATTAGCATTGAGTAGTCATTCTGATAAGCAGCCAATGCTGCATTAATGACCTTGAGTGCAAAGCTGATCATGACTAAATTAGCCACCGTTCTCAAACCCCAAGAACCGACAGGAACGGCCCGTGGAAAGTGTTCTGGAGAACGTTTGGAAAGCACATGTGTTGCGGGTCCAGCTGCCAGAGGAGGAAGACTCCCACCTACAGGGAGAGAGAGAGGGATTACATCCATCACGGTTGCCACGGCAACGCAGAGTTGGCTCCCTCTTCCAGAATAGTTCTCTCCTCTCATCCCGTTTTCATGCTGTACTCAAACACTTCCATCTGACACCCACCTCTCTGCCTTTCCTTTTCCTCTCTTTCATAATCCCCCTCTCTCTCTCACGCTATATCGGTCGCTTTAAGTCGTTTTTTAGCCCGCTCGGCCGTGGTCGTCATGGTAACAGGCTGGGGGTGTGCGAGCGAGAGAGAGAGAGTGGGCGTCACGGAAGTGACATCTCTTGGGCTGTAACCCATCTTCCTCCCTCTCTCTCTCTCTCTCTCTCTCTCTCTCTCGCTGTGGGGGCGATCGGGACACAAAAGCAAGTGTCAAAATGAGTTTTAAATTTGTCTTGTGTGTGTTTCCATATATGGCGCATTGAGCGCTACTGTGCCGCACCTCCTCATATTCATCCAGATATATGCTTTCCACACATACCGTCCTCGAAGTGTTTGAGTCATGTGACCCATGTTGGCCTAGAGGTCGTGACCTCACCACTTTTAAAATCATACGTCATCATTTTAACGTCATCTATTGAATTTATTAACTGTTGTAAAAATGTGTCCCGCCTGCTTCATCTTTGATTAAAACTGCCTTATTGTTACTGTTAACCAGCTATAAACGAACTAGTTATTCCCTCAATCTGCGATCCTATTCTGGAGTTTATTATAAATATAGATATTTGTAATTGATACATTAAAAAATATTGCTTTAAAATGTGTGTATATCTGTTTATTGCTATAGAATAATCTTACACAAACCAGATTCTATGTTTAGACATACATGTAGCTTACAGTATTGCAAAAATAAAACATTCTGAATACTAGTTCATAAATTATTATAATAAAATAATGTTACATTGACCAGAATTTTATACTGTATTTAGACATAAATTTAGCTTACAGTATTGCAAAAATTGTAGATTTAATGTAAAATTAATAATTGTAATTAAAACGTAAAATTATGTAAAATAAAACAACATAGGCAAGGCAAGTTTATTTATATAGCACATTTCATACACAATGGCAATTCAAAGTGCTTTACATAGAAGAAATTAAAATAATCAAAAACATTTATTATTTATTTTGACCTGCTGAAGGTGATTCAATTTGTAAGTGTATCTGCCATGCAAATAAATCTGACAGTAAAGTGCCATTTATTTATTTATTTATTTATCAATATTGTGTAAAGTAAAAGTAAATATTCAGGTCTGATTCAGTTGTACCATGTGCACTAATATTGTGTGTGTGTGTGCAGATGGAAGGTGTGTGTCTCCATGTTCTCGGCCTCACACTCCTCTGAATGGCCACACACACGACTCCCCCGGCTGGAGCCGCCAGCTCCGCGTCAGAGATGGAGACCAGTTCTACCTGCTGGATCAAGAGGAGGTGAACACACACACACACACACACACACACACACAGTCACAGCTGTGAACACTAGAGGGAGCTGCAGGCCTTTGATGACACTTTGACTCTTACGGATCATCAGCATGAGTGTTGGAAAAGCTGCTTGCAAACTCTAGCGCGCCTACAAACCAATCATACAAATATATCATTTTATTTTGAAGCATTATATTTACATGTAATCATTTAGCAGACGCTTTTATCCAAAGTGATATACAAGAAATACAAGCAATAGAGGCAACAGTATTCAAGTGCTGTGATGAGTCCCAGTTAGTCCAGGGCTACGTCTACATTCATCGTTTAACCCTCTGGGCTTCTTCGTAAATGGGTTACACTTAGCTTCATCCCGGTCAAAAACGGACAAAGCCTTAAAATTTTACTTTACTTCTTCCCAGGATAACCATTCAAATATATTTTTGCTAAGTGTAGGTGAACCTGAAGAAGACATAGGACGGGTGGGGATAATCAAGCTGACAGGTGCTAGGGGGTTGTAAAGGACGAGTTTGGAGACTTCTGCCTCTAAAAGTGTGTTTGCCGTTAAGATGTGTGGGTCAGTTTGTGGTGTGGAGAATTGGCTGCTGATGGTGATCGCTTTATTTATTAAGAAAGTGGCAAAATCGTCAGCTGTTAGGGTTGATGGAGGAGGAGGAGGGTTCAGAAGAGAGAAGATTTTGAAATGCGTGCTAGAGTCAGGAGATTTTGTTGTGATTGTAGCAGAGAATGAGGAGAGCAGGGATTGATACGGACCAAGGTCAGCGAGATCTTTCGATTTACGCCACTTCCTCTCTCCAGCCCTGAGTTTAGAGCGATGTTTGAGGAGAACATCAGATAGCCAGGGGGTAGAGGGGCAAAGGTTGACTAAACAAGATGTTCGAGTGGAGAAACAGCATTGTTTGCACTGTTAGTATCCAGTGTTGAGAGCTGATCAGGGGGAGGAAGTGTGGATGAGACCCAAGAGGACAGGCGGGAGGGGAGAGAGAGCGTACGCCTAAAAGTGACCTGTGCTCTCTAGGCATTAAAATTAACTTATACTTATCATATATATATATACACACAGTGGTGTGAATAAGTTTTGGCCCCCATGCTAAAGTTGCCTAAAAAGAGGAATAAAAAATCATCTTTTGGATATTGATCTTAATGCCTTAATTAAAAAAATGAGGAAAACTCCAACCTTTAAGGACACACATTTTCTTTGTGAATGAATAATGTATTATAAATAAATAAATGTTTTTCCTTAAAATACAGGGTGCATAAGTCAGGGCACCCCGATGTTAAATTCCCATAGAGTCAGGCAGATTTTTATTTTTAAAAGCCAGTTATTTCATGGATCCAGGATAATATGCATCCTGATAATTAAAATATGCCCACATCATCACACACCTTCCACCACACCTAGAGATTGGCATGGTTTTACTTCAGTTAGCCTAATAGCTGGTTTGATTTGCATTGAAAGATGATCTTATGGAAAGTACCCCATGCCAATCTCTAGGTGTGGTGAATGGTGTGTGATGATGTGGGGATATTTTAAGGGAACTTTATCAGGATGCATATTATCCTGGATCCATGAAATAACTGGCTTTTAAACATAAAAATCTGCCTGACTCTATGGGAATTTAACATAGGGGGGCAATGACTTATGCACCCTGTATTTTAAGGAAAAACATTTATTTATTTATGATACATTATTCATTCACAAAGAAAATTGGTGTCCTTAAAGGTTGGAGTTTTCCTCATTTTTCTAATTAAGGCATTAAGATCAATATCCAAACGATGATTTTTTATTCCTCTTTTTAGGCAACTTTAGCATGGGGGCCAAAACGTATTCACACCATATATACAGTATAAATACCGTAGATGAGATGTTATATGATAAATGTGTTTTTTTGTTTGTTTTGTCAGGTTCATCCATTGCTGATGAATGATCACCGTCACGTCTCTCACCGACACAAACTGCTGCGCAGGACCGTCAGCGTACCTGCAGATAGCAGACCCCATCCTGAGACAGGTACACACACACACACACACACACATTCCGTTATGATATCTATATTAGCAAAATCACTGAAGGAACTGGTGTGAAGTCATTTTAAAAAAGCCAGGCCAAAGCGTAGTTCGTTTCAGGAGTATGAAGAGTTCGCTTGGGCTGGTAAACACCTCTGAACTCCCATTGGTCAGTGATGATGTAATAGGTGGGTGTGGCTCTGAGGCTCCGCCTTCTTCCAGGTAAAAACAGGAACACACTGGAGAGACGCTTTATTTAGTTATTTTTTCTGAAAGTGATTCCAGCGATGTCGTTCCTCTGTGCCGTTCCACTTTTAAGTGCGCTGTGAACTTCACTATTCTCTCAGAGTTAGAGCAATTATTAAAACTTTATAGTTATTGTTTCACATAATATTTTACAAGAATAGCATGCCTTTATGATTATAGTTATTGTTCTTGATGTGAACATTAAGATACTATCCATCACAAGATTCTGTGAATTTATTATTATTTTTTATTATTTATTTTATTCTATGACTGTTAAAGGATTCGTAAACTTCGCGCTTCAAGTCGTTCATATATTAAGGGGTGTATATATGACGAGTTCAGATGCAAAAGCCTCTAAATGCCATTTGAAATTTTTTTCTTTAATGATAATTTTTTATCAAACTTGTATATTTAAGTTCAGTAATTTCACTTAAATGGCAATGATAATTACCAATTAATTGTTATTTAAGTGAAATTACTGAACTTAAATATATAAGTTTGATAAAAATCATCATTAAAGAAGAAAATTCCAAATGGCATTTAGAGGCTTTTGCATCTGAACTCTTCATATATATATATATATATATATATATATAGATGCTTTCAGTGTGTATCCAAATGTACAGAAATATACAAGTTTTATGTGTGAATACAAGCCTGTTCGTCCAAAGCAGGAGCTCTTGGTGCCGCATTTACATATTCCTTAGTCGACTGTATTTATATTCATACTTAAACATATATATTTACAGAAAACTCTCTCACACACACACACAGACACACACACATCTGATTATGAATGCTGCCTTTGATGAACACTGATACATGTGATTGTATTTCAGGAGCTAAATCACACACACACACACACACACACACTTTTCTGCTGGTAACCATGACAATAATTACAGATCGCTGTAACTGTGTGTTAACCGATGGCTCGGGGGAGCGAAAGCACTTTGGCCGACCATCTTTCACTCTCTCTCTCTTTATTTTTCCTTTTGCTTTATTCTGGCTTTTATTTAATATGGAGGACGGCCATCCACAGATTGAAGGCTTGTGTTGTCATGGAAACTGTAAGTCGTTGTGCCACTAGCCAGCTCCCCCACGGTGAGCCGGTTGGTTCATTCCGGACTGAACCATCGTGAGCGCGGGGCTCTGAGTGGGTGTGTGTGACCCGCGTTCAGCTCGTTTATAGCGCGGCGGGTGTGTGTTATTCACAATATTGGTGGCCCTTTCATGGTTTTAAAAAAAAAAAACACATAAATAAAAATTATTCTTATTTGAAGCATTCTAAGCATTTCCAGGATGCGTCTGACAGCATGGATCATGTTAGGTGAAACGATTTCATGGTGACTTTAAATGTGTGTTAGTCACTGAATGTAGAAGAACAGCCGTTTAAGTGAATCTAGTGTAGTTAATTGCCCCAGTAATATCACTAATATATCTTCTGACACACTTTTCTCAATTTAAAGATTAACCGATCTCGTCCAGCGCGGACGAACCCGGGTCTCTGTATGACGAGCGCGTTCAGTTAATACGGACTAAGAACATGTTGGTGAAGTTTCTCATTTTAATATTAGTTAATGTGCGGGAATCTGTATGAAGAGCTTCTGACGGACGGTTAACGCGCTCGAAGTTTCTAATGTTCATGTTACTGAATCAAGGTTGTGTGTAATGACGTTCAGATTTTTACAGTGCGCAATGTGTGTGTGTGTGTGTGTGTGTGTGTGTGTGTGTGTGTGTGTGTGCACGCGCATGTGTAGGGGTAGTAGCAGATCTCCGCTTCAGTCTGTCAGACACGCTCTGTAGGGCTGCATGATTTCTTTTGCCAGTGTGAGATGAAGATGAAGATGATGAGGATGATGCGCGCGCGGTCCGCCCACGCAGGATCATTCCTGACTCGCGCGCTGTGCGTCTAAACCCGTCGCGCTGAATATATCACATTTATTTTCGATGAAGAAGATGGTGCGGGAGTAGCGGGATGAAGAGCATCAATACCATCGGCGACATGGTTACGAACCCGCCGCGGAGCGAACGATGAGAAACGCGTTACCCTGGAAACGGCGGAGACTCGAGCGAGCGCAGGCCGAGGAGAGAGCACCGAAAGCCGGACTGAAGACGCAGGAACACCCGCCGAATGACGCGGAGCTCCAATTGCGCGAATTATGCATGATGGCATATTCATGATGTGCATATTCATGTGGGAACGAAATGCCTTTTCAATAAGCCAGTGATGAAGATGATGATGGTGATGGTGATGATGATGAAGAGCACTGCACATGTCCACAGAAGCTGCAAACTTCCCTGCATCACTGGCTCCTGTGAGGAGGACTCTTCATGTCTGACAGAATTAGACAGTGATTGTCCTGCGAGACTGAACTGATCTGAGGACAGTGAGAATGACAGATGAGGGAGGGATAGTTTGACTGATTTTCAATGCAAGTTGCTGGACTGGAGAGACAGACAGACTGAGGAGAGACAGACAGAAGCGCTGAGGCCTGACGCCTCCTGTCTCTCTTCTTCGGTAAGTCACTGCAGGGACCTTTAAACGCGGAAACTTAGTCTAATTTGTCCTTGAACATGAAGTATATCAAAGCAAATGATGTTTTCCGTTTTATTTGTTTTGACATTTTCCGCATTGGGCTTAAATATGGAAGAATGTGTTTTCTTGCGCATATATTTAAAGTGCTATTTTAAATATTGTAATGTTGGTTTGGCGTCTACTACAATAGTTTTACATCATTCAAGGTCAAAAACACGAATTTCCTCATAATCTCCACTGCAGCTTCAGCTCTTTCTCTCCGTGTCTGAAACGCTTCGTTTGAAGATTCAGTCTCTCTAAGCTCCGCCTCTCTCAGAGCTGCTCTGCTCCTGATTGGTCAGACACCAAACGCTCATTATCTGAATCTCAGCGTGGGTTTTACCGTATCAGTCTCAGAAAACAGCGAACAACACGAACCGAACTCTTCCAGTCTCAGATACACTAGTGTTTGAGGGCGGGGCTAAGAGATGCTGCTCAGCCAATCAGAACCAGAGGTGGGCATTATGCAAATGAGGTACAAACCTACACAGGATCAGTAGGAGGATAGACTGAATTACGACTCGTTTAGTTCACAAAAAGCTCTACACGCCACATGAAATATTCAAAACAGCATATTAGGGGCACTTTACGTAAATAGGTATTGTGAGTGACGTTTGCACTGCAGAAACTCATTGGCATGATTGTGATTGGTTGCCAGGTCGCTGCTCTGCGGTTGCTAGGGCGTTCGGGTCAGTCTGGGCGGGTGAAAGTGTTGCATCACCTGGAAAACTGAAGCAAACTCTGGCATGAAAAACACGTGATCTGAGCAATCACTCAAGCTGCTGTTCACTCGTTCTTCGTAAGCGTCGGCCTCCTGTGAGGGATTGTGGGATTGACTGTTGAGAACATCAGAAAGTTGAACTTCATGCAAACAAGATGAGAAAGAAAACAGTGGCTTTAAAAGGGGAGCCTGAGTTTCTGGAGGATTTAGTGTCTAAATCGCATCATTTTTTATTGCTATATTAAATTCAGATTAGGGTTTATCTTTGATCTCAGGCCGGAGTGATATAGAGTGACTGCAGCTGCTGCGTGTGTGATATCTGAGCTGTATAGTGTGTGTTTAGTACATCAGTGAACGCATCATTTGATCAGATCAGTGATATCAGAGTTCATTTCACTCAGTCTTTGCCTTTTTATGCCATGTTTCTATTATGAATTTAGTGCAGAATATAGCTATAATGCATTAAATGTAATTCTTATTGTGCACAAAATATAATTCATATTTATATATATATATAAATTATGCAAATAATTAAATTTAGTGCAAAGTATTTGATGCATTAAGTTGAATTCTTATAATGCAAAATTATTAAACAAAGAATTAAATTCACTGCAAAGTACATCTATCTTGTGTTTAATTTAATTCTTATAGTGCAAAAAATAAAAATACAATATATAATGCAAATAATTAAATTCACTGCACAGTGTATATAATGCAATAAATCAAACTCTTATAATGCAAAAATGTAATGCAAACAATGAAATTCACTGCAAAGTATATAATGCATTAAATTAAATTGTAGTAGTGTAAAAAATATATAATATACTGTACAATGCAAAGAATTAAAAGTACGGCAAAATGTATAGTGCATTAAACTAAATTCCTATTGTGTGCAAAAATATAAAATATACTGTATAATGCAAATAATTAAATTTACTGCAAAGTATATAAAGTAATGCATTAAACTGAATTCCTACAGTGTAAAAATAGAAGTATATATCATGCAAAAAAGTGCTGCATGCTGTGATAGTTTATAAAGGGCTTCTTCGGGTGTTTCAAACCAGCGTCTGGTCCTTTCCCAGCCGGCGGAGTCACTGGCACACATGTACAGTAAATGATACAGGTAATGAAACCGTTTTAACCCAGAATGTCTATATTTAGGTTCAGGTTGATTCTGCAGAGAAGGATGTGATGTGATGTGATCTCCACAGATGTCTGATATATTATTCATATATGATCTTTACTGGCTGTCAGCTAAAAGGGTTCACCAGAAATACACATTCTGTTTTCATATTTCAAACAGCAGCGTAACAACAGTCATATACTTCTGATGCTTTGTGGGAAATTAAGTAACCACTTATAATTTGCCATGGTCGTGGGTTTGATATCCAGGGAATGCATGATAATACATTATACACCATATATATAGACTGAAAGCAATGCAAGTCACTTTAGATAAAAGCATCTGACAACTGCATAAATGCCCACAAAGCATCGTCGTATGACTTCTGAACACTTCAGAATTCAAAGTAGCCTATTTTAATTAAAACTATTGGAAACACTTTACTTAAAACCTTTGTCTAATTCATTATAAAGCTATTCATTAATGCATTATTTCTCTTCATAAATAATTCTAGTTAATATGCATTATAATAAAAAAATGCATTACAATATTTGCAGATTCCTTGTTACATTTGATATGACATTGGTTGTTTGTAATGTGTTTTAATTTATTATACTTTCCAAAGATGTAACAGTGAAATAGGTGCTATAATGCACTATAAATAAAAAATTCTGTCATGTGACTCCGTAGGAGACACAGGCTAATAGGTCCTTAAAGGAGTAGGTTATAGGCTGTATAACAGTAACAGCAGCAGCAATATCAGTAACGGCAGCAGCAAGAACAGTAACAGCAGCAGCAATAACAGTAACAGCAATAACAGTAACAGCAGCAGCAATAACAGTAATGACAGCAGCAAAAACAGTAACAGCAGCAGCAATAACAGTAACAGCAGCAGCAATAACAGTAACAGCAGCAGCAATAACAGTAACGGCAGCAGCAATAACAGTAACAGCCGCAGTAATAACCGTAACGGCAGCAGCAAGAACAGTAACAGCAACAGCAATAACAGTAACAGCAGCAGCAATATCAGCAACAGCAATAACAGTAACAGCAGCAGCAATATCAGGAACAGTAACAGCAATAACAGTAACTGCAGCAGCAATAACAGTAACAGCAGCAGCAATAACAGTAACAGCAGCAGCAATAACAGTAACAGCCGCAGTAATAACCGTAACCGCAGCAGCAATAACAGGAACAGTAACAGCAATAACAGTAACGGCAGCAGCAATAACAGTAACAGCAGCAGAAATAACAGTAACAGCAGCAGCAATATCAGTAATGACAGCAGCAATAACAGTAACAGCAATAACAGTAACAGCAGCAGCAATAACAGTAACAGCAGCAGCAATAACAGTAACGGCAGCAGCAATAACAGTAACAGCCGCAGTAATAACCGTAACGGCAGCAGCAATAACAGGAACAGTAACAGCAATAACAGTAACAGCAGCAGCAATAACAGTAACGGCAGCAGCAATAACAGTAACAGCAGCAGCAATAACAGTAACAGCAGCAGCAATAACAGTAACAGCAGCAGCAATAACAGTAACAGCAGCAGCAATAACAGTAACGGCAGCAGCAATAACAGGAACAGTAACAGCAATAACAGTAACGGCAGCAGCAATAACAGTAACGGCAGCAGCAATAACAGTAACAGCAGCAGCAATAACAGTAACAGCAGCAGCAATAACAGTAACAGCAGCAGCAATAACAGTAACAGCAGCACCAATAACAGTAACGGCAGCAGCAATAACAGTAACAGCAGCAGCAATAACCGTAACTGCAGCAGCAATAACAGTAACTGCAGCAGCAATAACAGTAACAGCAGCAGCAATAACAGTAACAGCAGCAGCAATAACAGTAACAGCAGCAGCAATAACAGTAACAGCAGCAGAAATAACAGTAACTGCAGCAGCAATAACAGTAACAGCAGCAGCAATAACAGTAACGGCAGCAGCAATAACAGTAACAGCAGCAGCAATAACAGTAATGGCAGCAGCAATAACAGTAACAGCAGCAGCAATAACAGTAACGGCAGCAGCAATAACAGTAACAGCAGCAGCAATAACAGTAACGGCAGCAGCAATAACAGCAGCAGCAATAACAGTAACAGCAGCAGCAATAACAGTAACGGCAGCAGCAATAACAGTAACGGCAGCAGCAATAACAGTAACAGCAGCAGCAATAACAGTAACGGCAGCAGCAATAACAGTAACAGCAGCAGCAATAACAGTAACGGCAGCAGCAATAACAGTAACAGCAGCAGCAATAACAGTAACGGCAGCAGCAATAACAGGAACAGTAACAGCAATAACAGTAACGGCAGCAGCAATAACAGTAACAGCAGCAGCAATAACAGTAACGGCAGCAGCAATAACAGTAACAGCAGCAGCAATAACAGTAACGGCAGCAGCAATAACAGCAGCAGCAGCAATAACAGTAACAGCAGCAGCAATAACAGTAACAGCAGCAGCAATAACAGTAACGGCAGCAGCAATAACAGCAGCAGCAGCAGCAATAACAGTAACAGCAGCAGCAATAACAGTAACGGCAGCAGCAATAACAGCAGCAGCAGCAATAACAGTAACAGCAGCAGCAATAACAGTAACGGCAGCAGCAATAACAGCAGCAGCAGCAATAACAGTAACAGCAGCAGCAATAACAGTAACGGCAGCAGCAATAACAGCAGCAGCAGCAATAACAGTAACAGCAGCAGCAATAACAGTAACGGCAGCAGCAATAACAGTAACAGCAGCAGCAATAACAGTAACAGCAGCAGCAATAACAGTAACGGCAGCAGTAATAACAGTAACAGCAGCAGTAATAACAGTAACAGCAGCAGCAATAACAGTAACAGCAGCAGCAATAACAGTAACGGCAGCAGCAATAACAGTAACAGCAGCAGCAATAACAGTAACGGCAGCAGCAATAACAGCAGCAGCAGCAATAACAGTAACAGCAGCAGCAATAACAGTAACAGCAGCAGCAATAACAGTAACGGCAGCAGCAATAACAGCAGCAGCAGCAGCAATAACAGTAACAGCAGCAGCAATAACAGTAACGGCAGCAGCAATAACAGCAGCAGCAGCAATAACAGTAACAGCAGCAGCAATAACAGTAACGGCAGCAGCAATAACAGTAACAGCAGCAGCAATAACAGTAACAGCAGCAGCAATAACAGTAACGGCAGCAGTAATAACAGTAACAGCAGCAGTAATAACAGTAACAGCAGCAGCAATAACAGTAACAGCAGCAGCAATAACAGTAACGGCAGCAGCAATAACAGTAACAGCAGCAGCAATAACAGTAACGGCAGCAGCAATAACAGCAGCAGCAGCAATAACAGTAACAGCAGCAGCAATAACAGTAACAGCAGCAGCAATAACAGTAACGGCAGCAGCAATAACAGCAGCAGCAGCAGCAATAACAGTAACAGCAGCAGCAATAACAGTAACGGCAGCAGCAATAACAGCAGCAGCAGCAATAACAGTAACAGCAGCAGCAATAACAGTAACGGCAGCAGCAATAACAGCAGCAGCAGCAATAACAGTAACAGCAGCAGCAATAACAGTAACGGCAGCAGCAATAACAGCAGCAGCAGCAATAACAGTAACAGCAGCAGCAATAACAGTAACGGCAGCAGCAATAACAGTAACAGCAGCAGCAATAACAGTAACAGCAGCAGCAATAACAGTAACGGCAGCAGTAATAACAGTAACAGCAGCAGCAATAACAGTAACAGCAACAGCAATAACAGTAACAGCAGCAGCAATAACAGCAGCAGCAATAACAGTAACAGCAGCAGCAATAACAGTAACAGCAGCAGCAATAACAGTAACAGCAGCAGCAATAACGGTAACAGCAGCAGCAATAACAGTAACTGCAGCAGCAATAACAGTAACAGCAGCAGCAATAACAGTAACAGCAGCAGCAATAACAGTAACAGCAGCAGCAATAACAGCAGCAGCAGCAGCAATAACAGTAACAGCAGCAGCAATAACAGTAACGGCAGCAGTAATAACAGTAACAGCAGCAGCAATAACAGTAACAGCAGCAGCAATAACAGTAACAGCAGCAGCAATAACAGCAGCAGCAGCAGCAATAACAGTAACAGCAGCAGCAATAACAGTAACGGCAGCAGCAATAACAGTAACAGCAGCAGCAATAACAGCAGCAGCAGCAGCAATAACAGTAACAGCAGCAGCAATAACAGTAACAGCAGCAGCAATAACAGTAACAGCAGCAGCAATAACAGTAACAGCAGCAGCAATAACAGTAACAGCAGCAGCAATAACAGTAACGGCAGCAGCAATAACAGCAGCAGCAGCAGCAATAACAGTAACAGCAGCAGCAATAACAGTAACGGCAGCAGCAATAACAGCAGCAGCAGCAGCAATAACAGCAGCAGCAGCAGCAATAACAGTAACAGCAGCAGCAATAACAGTAACGGCAGCAGCAATAACAGTAACAGCAGCAGCAATAACAGTAACAGCAGCAGCAATAACAGTAACAGCAGCAGCAATAACAGTAACAGCAGCAGCAATAACAGCAGCAGCAGCAGCAATAACAGTAACAGCAGCAGCAATAACAGTAACGGCAGCAGCAATAACAGCAGCAGCAGCAATAACAGTAACAGCAGCAGCAATAACAGTAACAGCAGCAGCAATAACAGTAACAGCAGCAGCAATAACAGTAACGGCAGCAGCAATAACAGCAGCAGCAGCAGCAATAACAGTAACAGCAGCAGCAATAACAGTAACGGCAGCAGCAATAACAGCAGCAGCAGCAATAACAGTAACAGCAGCAGCAATAACAGTAACGGCAGCAGCAATAACAGCAGCAGCAGCAATAACAGTAACAGCAGCAGCAATAACAGTAACGGCAGCAGCAATAACAGCAGCAGCAGCAATAACAGTAACAGCAGCAGCAATAACAGTAACGGCAGCAGCAATAACAGTAACAGCAGCAGCAATAACAGTAACAGCAGCAGCAATAACAGTAACGGCAGCAGTAATAACAGTAACAGCAGCAGCAATAACAGTAACAGCAACAGCAATAACAGTAACAGCAGCAGCAATAACAGCAGCAGCAATAACAGTAACAGCAGCAGCAATAACAGTAACAGCAGCAGCAATAACAGTAACAGCAGCAGCAATAACGGTAACAGCAGCAGCAATAACAGTAACTGCAGCAGCAATAACAGTAACAGCAGCAGCAATAACAGTAACAGCAGCAGCAATAACAGTAACAGCAGCAGCAATAACAGCAGCAGCAGCAGCAATAACAGTAACAGCAGCAGCAATAACAGTAACGGCAGCAGTAATAACAGTAACAGCAGCAGCAATAACAGTAACAGCAGCAGCAATAACAGTAACAGCAGCAGCAATAACAGCAGCAGCAGCAGCAATAACAGTAACAGCAGCAGCAATAACAGTAACGGCAGCAGCAATAACAGTAACAGCAGCAGCAATAACAGCAGCAGCAGCAGCAATAACAGTAACAGCAGCAGCAATAACAGTAACAGCAGCAGCAATAACAGTAACAGCAGCAGCAATAACAGTAACAGCAGCAGCAATAACAGTAACAGCAGCAGCAATAACAGTAACGGCAGCAGCAATAACAGCAGCAGCAGCAGCAATAACAGTAACAGCAGCAGCAATAACAGTAACGGCAGCAGCAATAACAGCAGCAGCAGCAGCAATAACAGCAGCAGCAGCAGCAATAACAGTAACAGCAGCAGCAATAACAGTAACGGCAGCAGCAATAACAGTAACAGCAGCAGCAATAACAGTAACGGCAGCAGCAATAACAGTAACAGTAACAGCAATAACAGTAACGGCAGCAGCAATAACAGTAACGGCAAACGAAACGTTCCAAGTTCCGTTCTTTCTGAACCAAACGTTCAGAAAGTTGTCTTGACTACTGTGGTTACAATTATTCATACAAAACCTGCATTACGAGGCATAATTAATGAAATATTTACTGGCTTCAAGTAAAGTTTAACAAAGTATTTTTATGATGCCCATCAAAAAATATTAAGTGCTCCATGCAAACAGTGTTATTTTAGAATTATTTATTGTCAATTAGAGTTTATATTAATATTTCAAATTAACTTTAATTTATATATTTTCAGTCTTCATTTTGGTTTAATTTTTAGCCATTTTGCTGTTCCTTTTTTCATTATAATATTATTTTATAGTATTATTTACGTTTGATAAGTTGATGAGCCGCAGCAAGTTTTTTGTTTTTATTTACTTCCATTGTCCAATTAATTTTAGCGCTTTAACTTAAACTTATTACAGATATTAGTGGCCAAGGCAATGTTTACATTTTCATCTAATATTTTTATTTAGTTTTAGTTTGGCTAACGATAATAAGCGTGCATGGAAACAGCACAAGAGCTCATATTTGGGGGTGAGGGTGAGTGATAATGATTGCGTTTAATGGCTGTGTTTGTTGATGATGTTTGTGAGTTGAACACATGGACTGAGGCTAATGTTCTGAGAGCGTGAGGGATGTTTTCTGTGCGCGGAGATGTTTCTGCTCAATCCCGCCCACACAGAGACCCTTCCTCAAGCATCAGATCTGTGTGTGTGTGTGTGTGTGTGATGTATCAGCGACGCTTTCAGCGATTCCCACCCACACACACACACACACTCACACACTTCAGCCTGACATTGCATTAACATCTAGAATGGCGTTCAGTGTGTGTGTGGGTGTGTTTGTGTGTGTGTGTGTTTCGTGCGCGACCTGATCGCACTCGGACAAATTGAAAGTGTAATTTACAATCCGTGATTTTATGACTAATTAAAGTCTTTCCGCCGTTGTTTGCGTGAAGCTGCCGTGTGCGGTTGTGTGTGCTTTGCATGTGCTGAGATCCGTGTGTATTTTTTGCTTAAACGGAGGCAGTTTCCATGACGACTAAACAAAGACCTCGGATTCAGAACAAAACTTCAAGAAACAGAAGGAATAAGAGAGTTGTGAGCGGAAACTTCAGAGTTTATTAGTGCTGATTACTAAGTTAAGCATCACTAGTACTAAACCTCCAACAATAAGTGTTACTATTACTACACTTCCACCTGAAAAAAATCCCATAGACGCTGCACCGTAGCAACTGCTTAGCAACACCCTGGCAACAACCCAGTGTTTAGGCTTTTTAAGGACGCCAGATCAATCAGATCAACATGTGATCGTCAAACTGTGGATCTCTGAGCTGAGTGAGGCGGGGGCGGGGCTCATTAGCATATTCATAGAACCACTAAACAAGGCAAGGGTGTCGAGTTACATTCAAGATGTTTTAAGAAATGAGTTTTTTTTTAATGATGCAATTTTGGTGATCAAAGATGAGTTTTAAGGGAAACATTAGGAAAATGATTTTTCTGCGAGTGTGGATTGAGTAAGATGTTTAGAGTCCTCATATTCCTGACTGTGATGTCTGATGTTTCGGCTGTATTCCTTCTCAAGCATCTGCCGTGATCTGCTGTTTGTATTATTAGTGTAATGGATGCCGGCTGGAATGAGATCAGACGCTGATGATTAACTCGTGTTTGTAGATCACACAGCGGAGCGTGACTGATATTCCCAACACTATTCCTGCCACACAAATCTCTTAATCCAGCAAGATCCCCGTCAGAGGAGGAAGTGACGATAAATGAAAGGCTGTCCTGATCCAACATCTGATCTAAGACATCGAGTGGCGTCACACACAATCCCTGCTGTGTCTCTGTGTTGAGCGGAAAATGCTGTTCGACTCACTGCCGTGATGCTGGAATGGTGGTCAGGGTGTTGCTATGCAGTTGCTAGGCTGGTTATATAGTTATATATAAAGATTATTTAAGTGGGCGGAGAATATGTGAATAGGTGGAGATTACATAAGTGGGTGGAGGCCATAAGGGTGGGCGGAGACTATGTGAATGGGCTGATATCATATGAGTGGGCGGAGGCTTAATGGGTCGGTGGAGACAATGTGAATGGGCGAAGATTATATGAGTGGGCGGAGGCCATAAGGGTGGGTGGAGCCTATGTGAATGGGTGGATATCATATGAGTGGGCGGAGGCTTAATGGGTCGGTGGAGACTATGTGAATGGGCGAAGATTATATGAGTGGGCGGAGGCCATAAGTGTGGGCGGAGCTATGTGAATGGGCGGATATCATATGAGTGGGCGGAGGCTTAATGGGTCAGTGGAGACCATGTGAATGGGCGAAGATTATATGAGTGGCCGGATATTATATGAGTGTTTGGAGACTAAATGTGTGGGTGGAGACTGTGAATGGGCGGAGATTATTTGAGTGGGCGCAGATTATATAAATGGGCAGAGGCTATATGAGTGGGCAGAGACTATGGGTAGGTGGAGACCCTGTGAGAGGGGGCGGAGATTATGTGAGTGGGCGGAGGCCATATGGGTGGGCGGAGACTATGTGAATGGGTGAAGATTATATGAGTGGGCGGAGGCCATAAGGGTGGGCGGAGAGTATGTGAATGAGCGAAGATTATATGAGTGGCCGGATATGATATGAGTGTTTGGAGACTATATGTGTGGGCGGAGACTGTGAATGGGCGGAGATTATTTGAGTGGGCAAACATTATATGAGTGGGCAGAGACTATGTAAATAGGCAGAGATAATATGAGTGGGCGGAGACTATGTAAATAGGCAGAGATAATATGAGTGGGCGGAGACTATGTAAATAGGCAGAGATAATATGAGTGGGCGGAGACTATGTAAATAGGCAGAGATAATATGAGTGGGCAGAGACTATGTAAATAGGCAGAGATTATATGAGTGGGCGGAGACTATATGTGTGGGCGGAGACTGAATGGGCAGAGATTATATGAGTGGGCGAACATTATATGAGTGGGCAGAGACTATGTAAATAGGCAGAGATTATATGAGTGGGCGGAGACTATATGAGTGGGCAGAGACTATGTAAATAGGCAGAGATAATATATATGTGGGCGGAGGCTATGGGTAGGTGGAGACCCTGTGAGAGGGGGGCGGAGATTATGTGAGTGGGCGGAGGCTGTGTGTAAGGGCCACCAAATTTGTAGTACAAATGAACGGCAATAACGCATTAAAAAGTTTTCAGTTTTGTGTCGTGTAAGCGGCAGATAATTAATGATCTTTGCAACGGTAGTGAATCAATCAAAACTAACTTTAGCTGGACAATAACTTTATTCAAGATCTGCTGTAAACACAAAACCATCTCTGTCACTTTAATTTCCTATTATCACTGTAAAGCTGCTGTGAAACTATCTACATTGTTAAAAGCGCTGTTGAAATGAAGCTGACTTGACTCAGGCATAGATTGTATGGGTGGGCGGAGACTATATGGGTGGGCGGGGTCTAACTGATTGTGTGGACGCAGCTTCATGTGTGAAGACCGATGTCCTGTTGTCTGATCAGTCACTGAGTGTCCATGACAGACGCAGGTCGAGTTCTTAGAGAGTCACGATCCCCCTCCGAGACGAGTGTGTGAACGCCAGCGCACTGAAACTCCAGGTATTGCTAACGTCTAAATGGAGATCTCGAAAGTAGATGGAGAGCGAAGTAATCAAACCTCGTCTGTGAACCCTCTGGCTTCATTTCTGCTGTGATTATACTGAGAGCGCATGAACGTGTGGGACTGAAGAGAGAGAGAGAGAGAGATGGAGGCTCAGTGTATTTATAGCACTAGGAATGTAAGTTCTGTAAAGGTTTGGTGTCCTGAGGGATGAATCACCACAAAACAAGACAAAACACTGACAACAGCCTAGAGAGACACAGCCGAGTGTGTGTGTGTGTGTGTGAGTTTGTGTGTATGTGTGAGAGAAGTCCATTTATTCAGCAACTAAAATCACAAATAATACAGTGGAGATCATGTTGAGATTTATTACAGAGGTTTGATGGCATCTCGTGAAGAACACACTGATAAACTCTAGCTCGCGAGTGTGTGTGTGTGTGTTTCAGATCATAAGTGCTGACGCCAGATCACACCATAAAACACCAGGGGGATTTAAACTCATCTGGCACCCGCAAATATGAACGCTCATAGTCGCTTGATAAAAAACACTATAATATTTCTTATGCCCTCTTTTTTATTAAAGTCCCTGTAAAGTCAAAATTAAGTATGTGTTCTGAGTTTGTCACACCACAGAAAAATGTGTAATTAGCCACCCAGCCAAATTTGAATGATAAAAAAGTCGGCAAGTACATAAAATAAGCTATCGAAATCATGAAAAAATCAGCAGTTAT